>OY720462.1:37388070-37805570 GCA_963082715.1 Harpalus rubripes | reverse complement strand
AAATTTGGCACACAATGTTCATGGTTAGGCAAAAGGAACAATATTCGCATATGTGACCGGCAAATAACAAATATTATTAAAGGTATATACAGGTGATCCAGAATGATTGAAGGTTCCGCATCGTTCTGATTTTTTGTTTGCCGCATCGTTGTAATAGTGAAATACGATTGACAGATTGCATTGGCGTACATATTTTCACTCATTTTCATCACTCCTCGCAGTAAGAATATATATATATATATATATATATATATATATATTTACAAAAGAAACTTGTCATATTCTTCCATAAACAACCATTCTAACGTAATGATTTGAATAAATAACAGTTTAATTATAAAGGTAAAAACAAACTGTATGTCAAAAAATTCAAATACATAACGCCGCTGACTTTTCCAAATTTTGATCATAATCAGAACTCTTGAAGTCACGTGACATTCAATAATTCTGGATCACTGTATATATATATATATATATATATATATATATATATATATATATATATATATATATATATATATACCGTGTGTCTACTTTTTTTATGGACCATAGGAGATACAATGGTAAAATTTTCATATGGCTGTAAATTCTGCCCTACTAATTTTAGAACTAAAGCGTAAACATAAAAAATGTTCAGAATTAAATACTACATCAAATTAGCCTAAATTTGTTGATATAATAGGTTCTTGCCATGAGATAAACGTAAAATAAAATATCCGTCTTTAAGCTTTTTACAGAGTGCCATGCAAAACAAAATATGCAATGTGAATAGTCATATTATTTGATTTTGACAGATAAAAGTTTATTAATTGATATTTAATTGTTAATATTGTTCCATTTAGTTTTTTCTGCGATGGCAAATGTATCCATGCTTACTGATAAATAATTTAATGAAATCAATAATTTTAAAAACTTTATGACAGATGTCATCTGTCAAATTCAAGCAATACAACTGTTTAAAATTTTGTGATAGTGCTCATGGCACTCTGTAAGTAGCTAAAAATTATTACTTTTATTTTGCCTCTCTTTCGCAAACGAAACGCATGTAAACAATAATTTTGGACTTTTTAGATGCAGTTTTTAATTCTGAACATTTTTTGTATTTACACTGTTGTTCTAAAATTAATAGGGCAGAATTTACAGCTTTATGAAAATTTTACCATTGTATTTCCTATGGTCCACAAAAAAAGTAGACACACGGTATATACCGTGTGTCTGTCTTAAAGGTGTACATAGGAGATTAACATGGGAAATCAGTTTTTTGCAATTTCCTGCTCGCCTAATTATTTTAAGTAAAAACGCGTCAAATAAAAGTTTTAGGGTATAAAATTCTGCATCTAAATCAATAAACAGAATTATCTTTACCTGCTTTGTAACGACAGAAATTAATTATGAAAATGTCGAAAATTATGTTGAAAATATCGACAGCCATGGAATTGAACAAAAAATAAATAAATGCTTGACGTTTTATCAAATTGTCAGAAACGTCAAATAAGTTAACTTACGTTGTGACAAATAAAACGTCAAGCATTTATTTATTTTTTGTTCAATACCATGGCTGTCGATATTTTCAACGTAATTTTCCACATTTTCATAATTAATTTCTGTCGTTACAAAGCATGTAAATGTAATTCTGTTTACTGATTTAGATGTAGAATTTTATGCCCTAAAACTTTTATTTGACGCGTTTTTGCTTAAAATAATTAGGCGAGCAGGAAATTGCAAAAAACTGATTTCCCATGTTAATCTCCTATGTACACCTTTAAGACAGACACACGGTATATATATATATATATATATATATATATATATATACAGGGTGTAAATGAAATAAGTGCATTAAATTTAACCCGTAATATAACTCGGCGAGAGCAACAATATTTTTTAATAACTTTTTCTCGAAATCGCATATTTTTTTAGCATTTTTACCACCCCGTAAATTGACGAGTCGTTCCAAATATTTTTGTGATAATTGAATGCAGTAACAATAGCTATGAAAAATTTTGTTTTAGCAATTGACAGTCCTGTCGATTGTTGCAATTAAATTTTTACATTAGTAATAAACTTGTTAATAAGGTAAAATTCTGTCAAAATGCGAGTACACAGACATTGTAATTACTTACCTATGGTTTATTTATTTTTTTACTTGTATCTGTACTACATTTTACTTGACATCACGGTTGACATAAAGACAGTGTCATGGAGTTGCCAGCGCATTTACACGCAGCGTTTCCAAATCATCACCAAATCATTCTGTTCTTAATATTCGCACATTTGTTAATCTTGTACATCTTTATCACATCACAATACGGAGTGTCACATATGACAATTTTTAAAAAAGCAACAGTTATATTCATAACATGTGCAAAAAGTTCTATGTTTTCAGCACATAGCAGACTTCAATTTTGGGAATGACTCATAATGTTCATTAAAGAGACTGAATTTACTTGGGAAGGTGTATTTATTATGCACAATACACATCTCGACAGACGAAAATGCTGTAAAAGTTTTCATTAAAAAATGTTTTGGGCGGGAACAATAAATGGACGACTAATTATTGGTACTCATGTACCTCTTTTAAATGGACAAAAGTTTGTACTTACATTTATTGAATAACGTATTTAAACTATTATGATTTGTGGACGATAAATAATTATCTCATAACCTAACAACTACGCTTTTGCTCTTCCTCCCTTCCTCGTCCCTCCTTGTCTTCCTCTATTCGCACTATTCACAGGTGATTCAAAAACCTGGTTTAATACGCAACTTTATAATTTTGTTACCCAAAATTTACATTTATTTATTTTAAAAATTATACTATTACGTATTAATTAATAATAATGTTATTTCCCTTGATTCGTTTATTAATTACTGTGACTGTAAGTGTAACCGATAACCGACAATTTTTGAGCTGTTTGTATCCCACTTGAATACGGCACAGGCATTTGTTCTCCATGGGCGTGTAACGAAATATGCAGCAAATCTTTAAAGAATTTTAACTCAAAATCTAAAAGACTTAGAAAAAAAAGTTATTAAGAAATATTGTTCCTCTCATCGAGTTACATTACTGGTTAAATTTAATGCAATTATTTCATTTACACCCTATATATATATATATATATATATATATATATATATATATATATATATATATATATATATATATATATATATATATATATATTGATTTAATAAAAAAATTATGTATTTATGTTTTAGATGCTGTGGTAGCAACGTATTCCATAAAACTGAGTAAATTTGAACAATACTGTAGCGAATGGTTTCGGGAAACAAACAAAAGTTCCTAATTTAAATTTATATTTGTATTATTATGTACATATTTCTTAATTTTAAGATAAACATAATAAAGAGTAAGATTAAAATTTAAATGTTTTAGTTATAATAATAATTATTATTATTATTCTCGCCTTAATATTCGCTCTAGGATTTATACAGGGTGTTTCATGTACAAGGGTTTCGGAGTATGAATTCTATACACCAACATGAGCAAAAAATCCCAATAAACATTAATGCTATTTCACTTTGAAATCAGACAGAGATATCGAGGATTTATTTTTGTGAAGTGTAATAATGAAATAGCAGAACGTAGTTGGCTTACTGATGAGTAACTATTGAAATAACCACAACAACTTTGATTATGACTTTATAAGAAAAGTGTTCTACGCTAAAAACAAAATATAGATGTTGACAGATTTTCCATCAATAATTTCTAAAAAATAAATACTGTCTTCCTGAATCTACATGTGTATTATTTATTTCCTAATACCTACTCAACATATCACTAATACAAAAGTTGTTGTCTTTAAAAAAATTGCTCGCAAATTATAATAAACAAATAATTTATCTTAATTTTCATTATCCAGTTCCATATTGTTTTGTACTTTATTGAAAAAGGCAGATTTGAACATATAAAAAAGAAAATAAATCAAAATCGAAGTAAAACAATGAAAACCATTCAAACACTCAAACGTCAACAAAGCGAGTTCATTCAAATTAAATATATTTTACACAATTAGTAGAACGTACCCTGAATTAGCCGCAAAAGTTTGGAGTTTGCAAACTTTTCTACCAATTATAATTCGTGTACGTGTACACCAAATTTCAGCGCTGTCAACGCAAGTACACTTTGCCATAAGACAAAGTCCACGAATTCAAATTCAAAATCGCTTTCCAGTGCTCTTTTCAAATTTTTAAAACTCGAAATAATAAAGCACTGTCAGCGGAATTATTGTGTAAAATGCAGCGCCCATATGAATATATACATATAGTACTATAATTCAACAATTTAAAAATATCAAACCAATCTTTATTGAAGTGTAGTAATCGTTTTCTAAATTTTGGTTTTAGATACATGTTTCTCGTCATATTAGTTTGCCCTTGCCTAGTGCAAATTTTTTTTTAAAATAATTTATGGGTTGATTCTGTTCACATCTGTAAATCTTAAGGATCGGTAAATTTGTAAATTATGAACAAAATTGCAACGAAAGCTGTCCCTCTTATGCATAATTTTATTTTAATCAAAAAAATACATTCGTTTTTATCAGATTTTTACAGATTTACAAATCTGTAAGACACAGATGTGAACGGAATCGATCCTTTAATTTTATATCAATGTTGATAAATGTAATGAGGAATGAGAGCCTTAGCACAATATTTCTCCCGATGAGGCGCGGGAGGACACGTGACTTGGACAAGTGCTTGTAGGGCCCCACAAGGTTGCCAAGTATACAGTTTGTTTACCTTGCCTGTGTTGCCAAATCAATTTATAAATGTTATTTTGACTCATTAGTATCGCTCGAACCTCCTTAATGAAGGGCGTGACAAATTCCTTCTTCAAGCATATTTTTGTTCGGATGTACGTAAAGAAAACGGTGATTATTCTTATAACAGCTAGCAAAATTCGAAAAGTCCGCCAATGGAAATAGTAATGCTCTCACATTAAGTAAGCGGCAAATATCAAAATCGCCATTTTTCATCTGTCTGTATATTTGTGGCATATATCAAACAACAATATATGCGTTCTGAAATTTATACGTTGTGGATTTACTTGCATAACTATACTTATACATCGAAGTAATATAGAAATTCTTATCATTGCTATATTATATAATTATATTATACACATAGGAGTAAAGGTGATACTTTGTGTGGCGAGCATGGTAGTTTGCACGACGAGCGAAGCGAGTCGGACAATTGCATGCGAGGCACACAAAGACACTTTTATTCCGAATGACACATTAAATTTTTTTTTCAAACGCACTACTTTTCTTTTTATTCGCTAATTCTATGTAGTTTCTGTGGATATTTATTTATTTTATTTCTACGCCGCCGGCATTGGAATTTCTGATTGCTAATGCTATTAGCCAAAAAAATATTTAAAAGTATTAGTATTATTAATTTCTTATTTTTACTTATTTTGTTAATTAACATTTAAATTCAAATAAAAAAATAAAAGTAATGTTTTTGTATAGTTATTTATTATATTAAACAGTAAAAATTTGCTGAGTAATCCTATTTCGTTGTCTGGTTCCCTGAATTAAAAATAAATTATTTTGAACTTGAAAATTATTGTTAAGTAAAATTTCTTCATCATCGTCCAAGTTATTTTCGGGAATAGGTACTCTAAAATGTTGAGCAATGTTATGAAGAACGCCACAGCAATAGACATTTTGTGCTGCTTTTAATGGATTATAATTTAATGTTCTGTGTTTTAATAAACATCTAAATCGTCCTTTTAAAACACCATTTAATCGCTCATTTGTTAATCTTGCTTTCATCAAATGGTTAAATCTTCCCTCAGGTGTATTATTATTTAAGTTACCTGGAAATTTTATCATCATCCAAGGTAATAAAGGATAACCTTCATCGCCAATTAAATGTTAATCAATGTTACTATTCAGGCATTCATTTTGAAGGCATCGATTTGAATGGCGTAAAAATTGCAATTTCAACACGCGTGTTAAAATTTTAACAGAATTGATAGTTACAGAATAGAAAATATATTTTAACAGCAAGTATATTTTTAACATGCTGTTTAAAATTAACAGTTTCCTTAGAGAATACACCCTATTATATTGTAATTATTTTTAAATAGGATTATTTCTCATATTATCACCTGCCATTACACGGCGTGATTGCTCCAATAAAGGGTTCGAGAGTTATAAACGCTTAACCTCTCATAAAATTTCAAATTTCCTGAAATAATAGTTTGGAAAAATAAAGACCGTAAACTACATTATAAATTAAGCTTTATGTTATAGTGCCATCTATGTCAGAAATTGTAATACTGTTGAGGAATGAGAGTGTTGGGATTTTTAAGTACCAAGAGATGGCGCAGATCGCATTAAACAAAAATACACTTTCTGTTGACATTTATCAACGTAGCATTGTTGTCAATTGTGTTTCTTAAGTTTTCGTATTATTTCCTCATTTATTAGTATTTGTTATTTATAAGTATGTATAATAGAGTTTTTGTAGTCATATAGTTGTAGTTTCATGTAAATGTCAAATGTGTACCACTGTTTGTAGTTCTAATATTCGCCGCTAGTTAGCGTTTTCTTATTTGAAAATCACAATAGTGATTTTTAAATAAGAAAACTTTAACTAGCGGCGAATATTAAAACTGCAAACAGTGGTACATATTTGACATTTAAATGAAACTACAACTATATAACTACAAAAACTATACTTGAATTATAAATAAAAAATACTAATAAATGAGATAACAATACGAAAACTAAAGAAACACAATTGACAGCAATGAACGCTTACAAATGTCAATAAAAAAATGTACCATTGTTTATGCGATCAACGCCATCTCTTGATACTTGAAAATCCCAATAAGTTGCACAACATTGCAATACAACATACCTATACCTACTCAAACAGGTGAATCAGAAGCAAATGATCTTGTAATAAATAAATGTTAGGTTATAAGTCAAACGGCAATTAATTATTTATGATAAATTTAATTAATTTTTGAGCAACAAAGTGATTATTCCTTGACTTTACACAAGACTATTTGTAAGTTTTGTATTATAAATTCTAACCCCTTTAAATACAAAAGAAATGATTCATAGAAATGAAAATTTATGTTTCAGACAACAAGTTTGGGAAACGAATCTTTAATCGTTAATAATATCAATAAGAAGCAAACATGGAAAGCAGCACGGAGATCATGGATTCAACAACTAATCAGGAGTTTGAAGAGGTTTACATTAAAGAAGAACCGCTGGAAGAAACTTCCCTTGACTGTGAATTGTTTGAAAATGTTTTACAAAGTGTAAAAAAGGAAAAATGTATAACAGATAATGATGAACATATTGACAAAGCATGTGACTACCCGATTACTATAAATAATGATATTCAGAAAACTAAAAATACTAATTCAAATACATTTTGTTGTGCAGTATGTAATAAGAGTTTAACGCGGAAGGATACTTTGATACAGCATTTGAAGAGACACAAAGGAATCAAAGAATTTGAATGTGGAACATGTAAAAAATTGTTTTTTACAAAAGATAGTTTGCAAAGGCACATGCAGATTCACATAGAAATTAAAGAATTTGAATGTGGAACATGTAAGAAATTGTTTTCTACAAATGATTGTTTGCAAAGACACATGAAAAATCACACTACTGAACGAGCGTTTAAATGCCAAACTTGTAAAAAATTGTTTATCACCAATTCCACTTTAAAATCCCATATGAAAATTCATAGTGAAATAAAAGAATATAAATGTAATATATGTAATAAATTATTTATAAAAAGTAATTATCTATCCACGCATATAAAAACTCATAGTGGAGTGAAAGACTACAAATGTAAAATATGCAACAAACAATTTGCACGAAGTTATCATTTATCTGATCATATGAAAATTCATAGTAAAATAAAAGAACACCAATGTACAATATGCGATAAACAATTTACACATAAGCGTTCTCTATCCGGGCATATGAAAATTCACACTGGAATAAGAAACTTTAAATGTCCAACATGTTATAAAACATTTATAAGAAATTATGATTTAAAACTCCATATGGAAGTCCATATGCAAAAATTTATTCCCACAAAGTAGGAATCTACACAAAAATACGAAAATTCATTGTGATATAAGACCATACCGGGTCTCGCCGACCGACCCATATATACAGGTTGTTCATTTTAAATGGGCCACCATTGCTATCTCGAGAACTATAAAAGCTACAAAGGTGGTTAAATGGGCAATCAATTTCTATTTCACAAGACAAATTTAAAGAAATGGAAAATTATTATTTTGCTGTGATATATTTTTATGTCACATACGATTTTTTTTTGGGAAAATGCGTGTAAAGTTTTATATTAATTTGACTAAAATATGGCTACAATAAGAGTGTCATGAATGGAAAAAACGAATACGTGTTAATTTTTTTATACATAGAATTAGAATGCCATGAAAGAAATACGTGAATATTTTGTTTGCGTTAACATTTATGATCAATTACATGACTAAACATTCACTTCTTTCGGTCAGGGCATAACATATATTATTTTATTCCATTCGTGGCACTCTTATTATAGTCATATTTTAATGAAATTAGTATAAAATTTTACATGCATTTTTCTAAAAAAAATTGTTATGTAAGTGTTAGAATGTTGACCGAGTCAACGACCAAGTTCTCCACGTATACGTGTCCCATCAGTCAAAGCATCTTTTATGTATTTTATTATTCCTATTTCATATTTATCCTATCTGTTCATTGTGTATTGTATTATTTGCGTTGCGTTCAATATATTACTCGTTCATTACTTCGTTGTTGTGTCTCGTTTTTACCTATCCTACAGAAGCCCGATCTAATAGTGAATATATAAATAAATAATATATATATATATATATATATATATATATATATATATATATATATATATATATATATATATATATATATATATATATATACACTCATGGACAAAATTATCGAATATTTTTTTTTATCACAATTTCTTTTTGAAAAAAATAAATTCTAATGAATCAAGTAATTTAAATACTTTAAATTGGGAAGAACAGTTTATTTTACAAATTTTAAGTGAACAATATTAAGTTATTATGAGAGGAAAATCGTGAAAAATAAATAATGATAAATGTTATGAACATGAAGGATATTTACTTTAAACTTAAATGCTATTGGGATGCCAAATACTAGTCTTTTGATTAAAATAAGAGCACAGTTAATAACGAGTATTCCCTCCTCGAGCTCTAATTACTGCTTGCATTCTTCTCGGCATGCTAATAATTAGAGTTTGAATGTATTCTTGAGGAATTGCATTCCATTCCTCTTGTGCCGCAATCCGCAGATCTCCTATTGTATTTGGAACGGGATTTCTTCGTTTTATGCGACGTTTTAGCTGATCCCACATGTGCTCAATTGGATTTAAATCTGGGCTATACGGTGGCCAATCTAATCTTTGAATCTGGATTGCATCGAGGTAATTAGTCACTATGCCAGCTGCATGTGGTCGAGCGTTATCGTGCATTAATACGAATCTTTCGTATCCAATATGGCCGACAAGTCACCAGTTACTCGTCCAATCACTTCCACGAGTTCGGTGCGTCCGTCCCAATTAATACCTCCCCAAAGCATTATGCCCCCACCTCCAAAACTAACACTCTGTATAAGATTGCAGCTGGCGTACCGTTCTCCAACTCTTCTGTAGACATGGTTTCGTCCATCTGGCTTCCATAATTGAATTCTGGTCTCATCCGTGAACAGAATATTTGTCCAATGCTCGACATTCCAGTGAACATGTGTTCTGGCAAATTCTAATCGACGAGTTTTGTGATTTTGGAGAAGACGTGGAACTATGGCAGGCCGTCTTGGCTCTAAACCTGCTTCTTTTAATCTTCGTCTGACTGTTTTCGAACTAACATTAGTTTGTCTTACATTTAATAGCTCATTTTTGAGATGCGTGGATGTCAATGTGCGATTTCGCGTAGAATTAAGTATCAAAAAACGGTCATCAATTGCTGTTGTACACCTTTTGCGCCCTTGACCGGCTCTCCGTTCGAAATTTCCAGTCTCTTGATACCTTTTTAAAATATTTGATACTGTAGATTGACTTCTCCTGAGACGTCGTGCGATATTTTTTTGTCTATATCCTTCGTTATATAGAGTTACAATTTGTGCAGCTTCAGCTTCATTGCAGCGTCGAACTGGTGGCATACTATTGTTTTATATAGAGGAAAATGCAAACGCAAATCACTATCACTTACTAAATTTCACCACAAATAACTTAATTCACTATAATTCTTAAATTATATAAGGAACTTTTTAAGATAAAACGCGCGAGAGACAATAATCACCATTAATATGAATTAAACGTCAAAATATTTTAAAACAAGTGATTGTATCAGTCTACTAGATAAATAACATCAGCACATATATAAGTTTATGGCGATAATTCTAAATTATTTTCAAGTAATAGTGATAAAAAAAAATATTCGATAATTTTGTCCATGAGTGTATATATATATATATATATATATATATATATATATATATATATATATATATATATATATATATATATATATATATATATATATATATATATATATGTTAAGTGTAATCGTCACTGTGTCGATTAGTTAAGGAGAAATGTTAGTGGGTAGTTCAGTGTTTTAATTTAGACCATGAAGTAATTTTGAAAAATAAGTACACTTAAACATAGAAAGATATTTGTCGTATATGGTGTGACATTGTTTTTTTGTTTTATCACAGTATGATGATGCTGATAAACTACGATGATTGTTTAGATTTTGTTAAAAGGTAAAATTTGTATAAAAACGTGATTTTTTACCATATACGATAAATATCTTTCTATGTTTAAGTGTACTTATTTTTCAAAATTACTTCATGTTAATTAGTCCTGAGGAAGCCTTAAGGCGAAAGCTTGACTAAATTCTCAAAGCATCATCATTTTTATTTAGGTTTAAATTAAAACACTGAACTACCCACTAACATGTATTAGATTTTTTATTTATTTATTTTTACATTAAACACAAGATACAGACAAAATAAAAAATTATAAATTGTTAAAAATTTAAATCATGATAAATGTTTATTATCATAAATAGTTTTCTTATACTGATTAAATGAATTTTTTCTTCTAATTCTCATTTCTTTTTTATCTGAAGTGCTGGTTTTGCCCCTGACGTATTGGAGCACCCCACAGCACAACAAAACACAATTGTTGAAAAAAAATTGCAAATTATTACCTATGTTAAATGAAGAATTTAATATTATTGCAAGAAAATTTACATATAGCAGTTCAAGGGTTGAAGCAACAACCTTATTACTTCAACTAAAATTACACCAATATCTACACATTGTAGTGGGGGAAGATGCTTCACTAGCGATTGCAAATACTCCCTCCATATTTATTCCTACCTCCATGGACAAGACAGAAACATTCAAGAGCGATAGTGGAAAACGAAAAAACGCACAAGTGTTTCGATGTTTCAAGTGTCGATAGCCTGGACATAAGGCGAATGAATGTTCAAGGTTCAAAAAGAAAACCGCAAAATGTGCAAATAATGTTTGTCTAAATGTTTCAAATCAAAAACCGGTAGACGTAAACCGAAAGTGGTGTCTCGACAGTGGTGCTACGAGCAGTGGCGTATTTACGGGGGGGGAGGTCCAGGGGGTCCGGACCCCCCCCCCAGAAATATATATTTTTTATTTCCAAAACTCCAGTGGATGCTTGTCTGGGTAGGCAGGTGGCAGGTGAGACAGAGCCTCACCAGACAAGAAATAACTATTAATATTATTTTAACAAATTAATAATTTTATGTAAATTAAATTTAAACTTATTCCGTTATAAATATCAAAAGAACAATTTAAGCCACCACCATAACTAATTTGTAATGCAGTTCACCTAATTTACACCCCGTAACGCTTGCCTCTCGAAGAATTGTATAATACCTAATGTTTTTGATAAAGCTTTCATTCCGGTAAGCAATACGTACGCTAGACAAGGAGCTGCTTGAGGCATGCTTCAAATGCAAAATGCAATGAGTACGTAAAAGATAAGAGATAGAGATCCTGACCGTGAGCGTACGTAAATACAATTGAATTTTGTAAGTAGGTTCACGACATCTGCTGTACATTGCTGCAAGCCAGATTAAATGTTTGGGGTGTGTAATCTGTAATTCGTTATGTTAACTTTAACATCCTGTTTAAATTTTTCACTTCTAATCATAGTAGACATTGAATAGAAAATTTAAATGACAGATAATACATTTGTTTCTACTGGATACATCGAACATAAACTTAATCTGTTTAGCATTTTTCTTGTAATGTAATGAATCGTAGGCCCTGTATAATAGTCGCGCCATATTGTGTTGTGTTTATCCAAGTCAACAATCTGTTAAATATATTCTCTTTTCTAAGATGTTGTGTGATCTGGTAATTTATTTTTGTATATAAAAGGGGGAAAACATGCAGCTTCACATCCCTTGAAAAAATGTAATTTTTAATTATAAGGCATTTGACCTTGAGTGAAAAAAAATTTTCGCCTGCGGCGCCTTTTTTTCTGAATCTTTTCCCTCACCATAATTTTGGACCCCTCCCAGAAGAAAATCGTAAATACGCCACTGGCTACGACGTATATGTGCACCGAGACACAGCCATAGATCTTATAGTAATGTAGTATATGTAAAGCACTATAAGATCTATGGACACAGCGCTTAGCGCTTTCAAAAGCTGAAGTACTCAACAGAGAAAAAGAAGACAAATACTGTATTCAAGACGAGGTACGCTTAATCTTGGGAACAGTGCGACAGCCGAATCGATAGACGAGGGGAGTGTGTTGTGTGTTGTTTGCTACAAGTGTGTTCGGTAATGAAAAGAACGTAACACTGAACAACGCATTATACGTCCCCGATTTGAGAACAAATCTTCTGTCGGTGGCTAAGATTACAGATCGAGGATTCGACGTATGCTTTCGAAAAGATGGTGCCACAGTACAAGAACCGAATGGAAATTTGGTTTTAAGTGCTGACAGAGTCGATGATTTGTATCTAATACAGAATTCAACTTTTTAATTTTAAATGAGAACCTACTTTTTTATTCGCCTATTCTATTCAGCATTTTTTCTGAATACAACGATATAAAATATTTATACCCTTACATATCGAAAAAAAAAACAAGAAAAATGCAAAAGAAAAATTATTATTTTCATATTTATTTCTACATGCAATCAGAGTGCAATGACAAAAATAATTGAATATTTTGTTTTGTATTACATGTCAAAGTAGTTCGTTTATGAATTTTTTTGTTTTTTTTCGTGTTAAAATGAGTTTTACGCACGAAGAAAAAATTGATATGTACGAATTTTTCATATTATCTCTGAAAAATACTGTTGCTGCAAAGAATATGTGTGGGGAACGTTATCCTGAGCGGCGAGTTCCTTGTCAGTATTTTAGAAAATTAGAATTAGCACTGCGCGCTAATACGGATGCATTCGTATCGAAGCGAGTTAGCGTACAAGATCAAGAAGCTGAGTTAAATATATTAGCATATTTTGAAGCTAATCCAACAGCTTCAGTTAGAATGGCTGCCGCTGAGTGTAATTTAAGTGTGGGCACGATCCATAGGATTTTAAAGAAACATAAATACAGACCATTCAAAATGATTAAAATTCACCATTTACATCCTGGTGATCGTGAGCGAAGATTAGAATTTTGTAATTTATTGATAAATGAGGATCCAGATATCTTAAAATCAATTATTTGGACTGACGAAGCCAATTTATCTAATAATGGTATGTCAAATAGAAAAAAACACTACTGGAGCCGAGAAAATCCTGTTGCTGTACGAAAGAGAAAATTTAATATAAATGTTTGGTGTGCCATTTTCAGTGATAATATTTATATACACATGTACAGGCTGTAAATCGAAAATTGAAACATAGGAGTTTAACATGGGAAATCAATTTTTCTTTGCGCAAACGTTATCTAATTATTTTATGCAAAAATGCTTCAAATAAAAGTTATAGAGATTTAAATGCAGCATCTAAATCATGTGAAACGATTATTTTATCTCTTCATATAAACGTAAAAATTTATTACAAAGTTACAGTTTTTATGAGCTTTTTGTCTAAGCAGCCATGGATTTATGACAAAAAACAACATATTTGTTTTTTGTCATATATCTATGGCTGCGTCTAAATCAATAAACAGAATTACTTTTTTATTATACCTGCATCATAATCACTGATCATCGTACTAAAAGCGTGCTTAATCTCAAGATTAAAACACGCCGTGCTTTAAAGTCGCTAAGCAACAACAAACGTTAACAATTTGTTTATTTATAATTGTCAATGAAAATAAGCAATACCTACTGATTTACTTCAATTATTCATATAAATGTGTGATGAATTTTAAATAATATATTTTCTATTCCACCATTTGTACACTATTAAAATGTAACACATTTCACATCATATGCTTGGCACATGCGCAGTATTTTTGAACAAAATTCACCAGGCGTGAAGCCACTGTTTGTAGGTTAGAATATAATTAATCATGTATAACACCTACAAAGGAAATTGTCTTCATAAATTGGAATAATTATTCATTTATTGGTAACATAGGAATAACCACGTTCTATTTTGGCCTGATTTAGCATCGTGCCTCTTTGCCAGAATCACTCAACAATGGCTACGGGACATATGAGAATGAGAACAAGACAATACAAGAAATATTCCATCGCCCAAATGAACAATTTTGGGATTTATTAATGGGGAAAGTATACGATGAAGAATAGGAAGCCACTAGCAGAAAGTTCTTTGGTATTTCGCTAACAGTACATCATTTTACATATGGAGTTATAGACAGCATAGAAATATGTTTGTAAGTTTTTTATTTATGGTATTTAATACTCTTTTAAATAAAAATTGAAAGTACAATTTGTGTTATTAGATATTTTTATATTCGGCAGTTGAAGTTCATTGCTTTCATTTAGTGTTTGTACATTCGCAACATTTACTGTTTGCATATTCGTAGTTTTTATTGACGAATTGGACGCAACACTGGTTCTATTTCCATTCACAACTTCGGCTATACGTTGTGACTCTTCAATGTAACCAGCCGCAACCGTAGAGGACTTCCAGCCCACTTGACGTTTAAGCTCATCTACGGTCATTCCGCTATTCGCCATGATCGTAGCAGATGTCCGCCTGAAAGCATGGCCAGTATATTTCTCAGCGTCCGGAAGATTCAAGAAACGTGCTACGCGAGAAGGACATTTTCCGAAGCTGTTAATTCCAACAACTTGTCTAACACATTTTCCATTTGACTACTTCAAAAAGACTCTATCTGTTGTTACATTGTCCGGGCGTAATAAAAGGTATTTATCAAATAAATGAACATAAGAAATACTGGAATCGTCAATAATAACAAATTTTCGACCTTTTTCAGTTTTTGAAGGACGAATATTATTAGAACGGAACCCTCTCTTTTAATATCTGACATACGTAAATTACACAATTCGTATCTTCTGCAAGAACCGAATACACCACAAATAGCGACAACCTTGAAAATAAAATTGTTATTATATATTTCTCAAAACTGTGCTGACAAACTGAGTACTTTCAAAAATAAAAAAGTAACATCAGGGGCCTCTAGGAAAAATTTACGTAAATCTTCTTCTGTAAAAACGTTTGATTTCTTAGCTTCATATCCTTTATTTAGTCCTTTCATAAAGGCATGTAGCTTATGAAAGGATAGTAAATCTATTCCATTTTTGATCCTTAGCATTGTTTGAAGTTTTGAATGCATGCACCAGAGAGAGGAAGATTTATACATACTAGACTGTGATGAAATATAAAACATTTAGTCAAAAAATCAAGTAAGTAATTATACTTGCGGAATATTACCATTTCCATCATGTAGGCAAGCATTACTGATTCATTGACTGTTTTCGAATTCTTGCTCTCCATCCACTTCATTAATTTTTCATACTCTTTAAAATAGGCTTCCTTTGACTTGTTAGGGACCAATCTTAATTCAGCTTGTTCAGCCAATTCTTGTATACTAGATGAATGCTTCTCCATTTTATCCTTGTTTTCCGTCTAAATTAAGAAGGATCTTGATAGTTTTGATGTTTATAATCTTGTTTATAATAAATAAACAACAAATTGCGAAATGGCAAATCCGCATAGTAACGTAAACAACAAATGCTAAACAATCTCCGTGTAATAGTATATTAAAGAACGTGTTTTATAAGACATGTTTTTTTCGCACGCGTCAAAATTTAGAAAACGAGCGTTAGCGAGTTTTCTAATTGACAAGTGCGAAAAAAAGTCTTATAAAATGAGTTCTTTATACTATTTTTTATATTTTGCACCTTCTACAAACTAAAATATTTTAAAAAACTGTTAATATTAAACCGAGTTGATTTAGGGAAATTTGTAAGTGAGGTGACGCCTGGTAAACGCCCGCACGGTACAAATATGTCATCATCATTACCGATATCTGCGAACAAAGCAGATTGGCACACCCAGCAATGGGTAATATGCCGTGATGATATATATTTTTTTTTATTTTTTGTAAGTGAAATGTTGTAGTTGGTAACATTGAATTGACCACATTTAATTATTATTTGAAAGTTCATGTCATTTCAATATTTACGAACAAATTTAAGTGAATTTAGTGTAATCATGGAAGATGAAATCAGTTGCACTCCGCCTAAGCTACGTAATATAGCTCAGACTACAGGAAATAATCTACTTCCTAAAAAATCGCGCGAGATTTATGAGAAAGAATTTGCAAATTTTGACACATGGTGTAAAGAAAATAATATCAAAGGCGTAACAGAGAATGTTTTGATTGCTTATTTTGAAATGCAAAGTAAGACGAAAATATGTATTATTATTATTATAATTATTATTATATTCATTAAATAAAGTGATTAATTAAGTAAAAGAAATTTTGAGGTTATATTGAAATTTCTTATCTTCCAGCTTTGACGTTTGACAATTTAACCCTTTCAGCCTCAGTGTACAGGAAATTTTTATTTTTTCCTATATTTGAATTAAAACTTGCGTTAAAATTAATTAAAAATAATTTTCTATCGTTCAAAGGTTCAATCTACAAATTATTAGTACTACTAGGTCCATCTATGTGGACTAATTCGAACATTATATTAACATTTACTTACTCAATTTGTGATTATATTTGTACATTTTCATGTAAATAATCTTCCCTAAATAAAAAATAATAATAATAACGGCATTATATTATTAAAATGAATTGTCAATTAACTAAAAATAAATTAGGTAAAAATGGGTTAAAGAAACGTCATCTAGTACCAACCGTCTAAAATAAAAAATTGCGTATCGAAATGAAGGTCATTACGATACGCAATTGCGTATCGTAATGACTTCATTATGAACGCAAAATATAAAAACGATGTTATGTCATATATCATAAACAATTATAAAACGTCAAAATCAAAATTTTAGATTCTTTTTTCCAACATATTGTGTAGGTATAATAAAAAATAGCGTATGATACATGTGTATAAGAGCCATTAAAGCACTCGTGCCTTTAAAAGCGCGACGCGAAGCGGAGCGCTTTTAAAGGCACGAGTGCTTTAATGGCCGGCTTATACACTTATATCATAATATACTATTACATGCTTTGTAATGACAGAAATTAAATATGAAAAAGTTGAAAATTACGTTGAAAATATCGACAGCCATGGAATTGAACAAAAAATAAATAAATGCGTGACGTTTTACCTGTCACAACGTAAGTTAACCTGTTTGAAATTTCTGACAATTTGATTTGAAAAAACATTAATTATGAGAATAATAGAAATTTTATACTGGATTAGGTAATTCTGTTTCTTGATTTAGATCCAGAATTTTTATTTGACGCGTTTTTGCTTAAAATAATTAGGCGAGCAGGAAATTCCACAAAACTGAGTTCCCGTGTTAATCTCCTATGTCCACCTTTAAGATAGACACACGGTATATATATATATATATATATATATATATATATATATATATATATATATATATATATATATATATATATATATATATATATATATATATATATATATATATATATATATATATATATATATACATATATTACTGGAAATATATAGAATCTCTTACAAGAAACTTTCTGTATGAAATTTGTATGAAGTATGTAGAACTGACTGAAGGTAATGTACTGGAAATATGGAATCTTTTGCAAGAAACTTGTGTGAAATTTGTACAATATACATATAACTGACGGAAGGTAATGTACTGGCCACATCAGATTTTTTTATTTTGAAATTACTTATTTTTAATTTCACTAGTTTTTAAAAATAATATTTAATTTTACTTAGATAACTTATTTCATACTTACTCTGTTTCATAATTTAATTTTAACTCTATATTTTCAAATTCTCGTAAGTTGTTAACCAGGTATGATCTAAAAAATTATTTAAAACATAACTCTCATACAATTCAAAAGAAAAATATATAATCATTTTTTTGAAGCAAAAATCATATTTATTTAAATATATTAAAAAATGTAAGTTTGTGTTATATCTCAAAAATTTACCAATAGAAAAATTATTTTCGAACGCTACTGTGTAACAGTAGGACTTCGGGGCAGTATTACTTATTGTTTCAATATTTATTTTATCAAAATTGAAGTTGTTATCTTGTTATTCATTTGCATTCCAAATTCTGTTTGATGATTCATATTTTCGAAGTGAAGTAAGAATTTGTTTTTCCCAAAGGATGTAGTGTTAGAAATTAGTCACTAGTTTGACTAGCCAATCAGACGCAGAATTTGTGATGTCATTTGGATAACAAGAAAAACAAATTCGAGCGTAATAGTTGAAAAAGAGATTAATAATCGGTATGACGCAGAAGGGTCAAGTTTTGTTTTGCTAGTTAGAGTCGCGTACGAGTTCAGTTTAGTTTAGTTTTATAAATAGAGATCATTGTCTAATCTTATCGGAATGTTAGATCCTGGAAGTAAGTTATTTTTATTAATTTTTGTATTTTTTAAACTTTGTTTTCATTTAAGTCTATTCATGTATATACAGGATGTTTCTCGGATACGGGACACCCCGATTATTTTCTTTATTATATGAAATACAAGAAAATCATTCAAATAAAAATTGTAGTAGATGAAGGGGGACATTCACTTATTGAAGAAAAAAAATTAACCAGTGGTTCTCAAACTATATCAAAGTTATATTTTTTTAAATGGGATAGTATATATTTTTTAGGCTCATTTAACAGAGTATTTTTTTAAATTAAACCATGTAATCATTTTATATCCTTACATTACAAAAATATTGAGAAACAACAATTTAAATAAATTTTAATTTCAAGGAAGAAGGTTTTTAAATAAACCCGTAAAAGTCTAATTCACACTGTTCAAATTTATTGATAGAAATTACCGACTGGTTTCGGTCATGTAATGACCATTTTCAATGTACCGGTTTGACTACAAAGAAATGTAACAAATCTACAAAATGTATAAATAAATAATAAAAATTAACAAATACACATTACGAAAGTATAGAAGAACGATACGAAATAAAATGTAACATTAACAAAGTTAAAGTAACGTAAATTCAAAATTTAAAAAATTTTAGAATTTTTTTTTCCGAAACACGTGCGAAGCAGGCAAGCGATAATGGCACAACTGCAACGATGATAAAAAATCATGTAAGGACAGAAGGAGTAAAGGACATGAATGATCACGTAATGGCGTTGTAATCTAGTAGGATGTTGATAATATTGTTTATTTCTTTAGCCAAATTGTGAGTAGGTGAATTGACGAAGGAAACGACAGGTCTAATGGGGATGTTGTCATGTAGTTTAGGGAGTCCAAATAGTATAGGGATGCGTGGATTCATAGGAGTTCTGCTATAGATTTGATGGGAGTCAAGAAATTCTTTGTGCTCAGTGATGATTTTTTTAGTCGATTGTGTAAATTTATTTAGAGGACTAATTTTAATTTTTTAAAAATTGTTATCTAACAGAAATGTTTCAACTTTTCTAATATAATCATCTACTGAAATAATGTAATGCAGTTTCCTTTGTCAGCTTTAGTTATTAAAAGCTTATTATTTTTTATTTTCTTTTTTATTGAAGTTAAAGTTTTTTTGTCTATATTGTCACTGTTGTCGTCATTATTTAATATTTGTGTTCTTCTATAATTTTTTAATGTGTCTGTTAACTCTATTGAAAATTATTATCTGTAATTTTGTTAGCTAAAGTTTCGAGATCTGCAACAAAATGTTCAAATTGTTGTGCTGTCGGCTTTTGGGATGGATTGTATTTGAGCCCTTTTTACTTCCTTGTACAAAGTAAAGGAAGTATTGTAATCGCGAAAAATTTTGGTTTTCAGATTTCAACGGAAATATCCATTTTGACCAACCCTGAATCCATTTTGACTAATTTCGTCGTGACGTCTGTACGTACGTATCTCACACAACTCAAAAACGGTAAGCCGTAGAAAGTTGAAATTTTGTATTTAGGACTGCTATAACATCTAGTGCACCTCTCTTTTTGATCATTACATAATTTCCAGAAATGGTACTTTATTTGAAGCCTATAATAGATTTTAATAAAAAACCATTTTAAAATATAATCCAAAACTTTTCAAATTTGGTATAAAGGACTTTTATATCAATTGGAATAACATAGTAGATTTTGGTTAAAACAGGCTAACCAGAAATGATATATTACCTGAAGTTATTAACAGTTTTTCTTGAATAAAATGGTTTCATTTTGATTTTAGAAATAAATGCTTCAAATAAGAGTTTTAGAGAATTAAATTCTGCGTCTAACACATCAAGTATTATTAAATTAGCCCTTTGTATAAGCGAGATATGTAAATTTAAAACTTATATACTTTTTGGTTTTTGTAATGAAGCTTGCTATGGATTAGGACAAAAAATAACAAAAAAATAAAAAATAGATGTTAATGTCAAATTACGTTAAATACGTGCAATTTTATAATTGAGTCTATACTTCATATTAGTCTTGCGTACAAGGAAGTCGTGTGGTGTCCACATCAGATTTTTTTATATTTTGTTCATGAATGAAGCTAGTTAATTACGACAGTAGATAGCGTTACAATAGCATGAAAGCCTGATTCCGTTGTTTGAAACTTGTAGATCAAAAAATAATCTAATTAATATAATTCGAGAGTTCGTGGCTATTACCTGGCAACAAGTTTTCGAAAAAACTATCAAACTATTTTCAATTTATTCTCACTCTCCTGTTATATTATTTTCATAATACCATACTGTTAAATGTGCTTTAACAGTACTGTATGCTCAACCCTTAGACCAGGAATATTCCTCTATTCCTGGTCAAAGGCTCAACCGATATATGCATCAAAACAGCCACGGCCGTTATTTTTTATAACAGTACAATTATTAAAAATCATGTGTACCTAAAAAAATCTCAGCATCATGAAATTGTCATGAAGAGCTGTCACCTGTCAATATGCCATAGAAAATAGAATTTTAAGAAGATATTTTATGTTATTATAAAAAATACTGAACGTCACACGGCTGATATACAAATAACAGACACGGTTGATTATAAAATCTCGGCTATCGCCTCGATTTTACAACATTCAACCTCATCTGTTATTTTCTACATATCAGCCTTAGACGTTAATAACTATACTGAAAATAAAATAGAAATGTCTCGTAAAAATGATTTATTTTTTTTTGTTTCAGACGATTAACTTTCAAGTTGTGAAGAATTCTTGTGTACATCGCTTCCACTTGTGAAACGTATCTTCACCTGTTAATTCATTGATCAAGAATTAATTATGGACAGCAGAATCAAGATCGGGGCACATATAACAATAACAAAAATTAATGAAAATGTTGAAATCTATATTAAAGAAGAACAATCAGGAGAAACATCGCAGGACCGACAATTATATGAAAATATTTTGCAAAGTATAAAGAAGGAAGAAGAATGTATAACTGATTATGATAAACAGATTGACAAAGAATCTGAGAATTCACTTACTGAAAATAATGATATTCGGGAAACTAGAAACATTAATTTCAAACCTTTTTGTTGTGCTATATGTGATAAGAGTTTTATATATAAGTCCCGCTTGCAAAGTCATATGAAAATACATGGTGGAGAAAAAGAATCTAAATGTACAATATGCAATAAACAATTTATACAAAGTAATAATTTATCCAGACATATGAAAATTCATAGTGGAATAATGGACTATAAGTGTACGATATGCAATAAATTATTTAGACATAGTCCTACTTTAAAATTTCATATTAAAACTCATAGTGGAATAAAGGACTATAATTGTACAATATGCAATAAACTATTTACACAGAGTGGTAGTCTATCCGCACACATGATAACTCATACTGGAAAAAGAGCATATAAGTGCCCAACATGTAATAAATCATTTGCACGAAATAATAGTTTAAAAGGCCACATGAAAATTCATAGTGGGACTAAGGAATTTCATTGTTCCATGTGTGAAAAATCGTTTCGACGAAACGATTATCTTAAAAGGCATATGAACACGCATAGTCGAGAAAATAATTCCATTTGATTTGTATGTAATAAAATAATAATTGTAAAATTAGTTATTTAAAACTTTACGAAATTGCATGTGTCAGTATTTGTTCATAAGTCTAGTTTAGTTGGCTATGAACATTTTGTTTTAGCTTTGTGTTATATTTTCTATTTCTGTTTACTTTGTATTTTGCATCTGTGATAGTAATTCATAAAAATTTATTAATATAAAAAATAATAAATAGGTACTAAACATAATTTTCTTCTTTTTCTACCATGGCCCACTTAAATGCACAAAACTACCTCTATTTTTCAACGAAGAATTCATTTAAATAATAAAAAATCTTATGTGGCCAGCACATTACCTTCCGTCGATCAGTTGTATGTATTTTGTATTAATGTAATACAGAAAGTTCCTTGCAAAAGATTATATTTCTTGTACATTACCTTAAGGTAGTTTTATGTATTTTAAACAAATTCCATACAGAACAAAAGAACCTATATTTCCAATAAAATTATAACAAACATACTGTCAACTGCACTTGTCATTGACACTTTTCAATCAGAATTTTCTTATTATAGCAGCTGTTTCCAGAGTTATAGCACAGCTGGCTAATATATATATATATATATATATATATATATATATATATATATATATATATATATATATGATATTTAATTTCTTAACTCTGTATTCATTTAATATGAAGTATAAAATGCATTCAAATCGTATAGAGAATAAAATATTCTTTATAATTTATAACATTAAATGTGAAAAAATGATATTCAACATCGTTTTTTCAACAAAAAATGTTAAAATCTTCAAATGAGGGTACTTCCGGTTGACCAATTATAACCAAAATCTAATCACTCACTCACTCACTCACTCACACTCACTCACTCACTCACTCACTCACTCACTCACTCACACTCACACTCACTCACTCACTCACTCACTCACTCACTCACTCACTCACCTCTATATCTCTGGCTTACACATATGCGCTCATTGACAGGTTGTATCATCTGATTGTGACTGCACAGTTTTTGGTTGCACGGTTCAAGCATTTGTATTATTTATTGTTAAATCACAAATATTATTTAAAAGTATTATTTTTAAATAGTTTTTTTTTACATTGAATAAGCGAAATTGACATGAAAGAAATGTCAAGTATTTAATATGTTCTCGGCGCGAAAAACAAATATTCACCTCTATATCTTTGGCTTACACATATGTGCTCATTGACAGGTTGTATCATCTGATTGTGATTGCAGTTTTTGGTTGCACGGTTCATGGATTTGTATTATTTATTGTTAAATCACAAATATTATTTAAAAGTATGATTTTTAAATAGTTTTTTTTTACATTGAATAAGCGAAATTGACATGAAAGAAATGTCAAGTATTTAATATGTTCTCGGCGCGAAAAACAAATATTCACCTCTATATCTCTGGCTTACACATATGTGCTCATTGACGGGTTGTATCATCGGACTGTGATTGCACAGTTTTTGGTTGCACGGTTCATGCATTTGTATTATTTATTGTTAAATCACAAATATTATTTAAAAGTATTATTTTTAAATAGTTTTTTTTTTACATTGAATAAGCGAAATTGACATGAAAGAAATATCAAGTATTTAATATGTTCTCGGCGCGAAAAACAAATATTCAAATTAATCCGAATTTTTATATTGAATTAAGCTGTTTAAACAACCATTTAAATGCATAAAATATTAATAAATAAAGTCTCTTGGTTATACTTAAACTTGCTATAAACATTTCCGATTTAAAACTGTCACAGAATTATCAAAAAATGTAAATTTATTCATTATTAACTTATTATCGGTTAATAATGAAAAATTATATACCGGTAACCATGGACGGGTTAAGAAATTCAATTTCACGGCACTCTATTCGGTCAATAAAGTACCTTTGTGTAGCTAGTAGTGAAAAATAGTTATTTATGTAACAAGTGTGTAAAGTAGTACTTTTTTGGTCGAGTGCGATGTTTTACGAATGAGGCGCGAAATTGTAGCACGAGACATAAAATACTATTTTACACACGTGTTGCATACAACGTTTTTCCTTCAACCGAAATGGTATTGATGTTTCTCATAATACTGTGTGTAGAGGCATCCAGTAGCTTCAAATACTGTTAGTACTCTTTCTCATAGCACTGTACAAAATGTAACTTAAACACTTGGAAGAATCTCAGACGATGATTAATCTTTTATAATGTACAAATTGTACATTTAATATTAATATTAAAAATTAGGTTAGTTTAGAATACATGTCAAAAAAATGTTAATGTTCTTAAAAATTAGATTAGTACTCAATCCGTTAAAAAAATATGTATTAGATTTGTTTCATTTACAGTGTATATTCATATTTCTTAATAAATTTTATTACTTTCATTATTATTTACTACCTAGTTATATACTTGACAGGAAAATTAACCGAATTTTACTGTTGCCTAGCAACGCTTATTTACCTTTCAAGCACTAGTGCGTGAAAAGTGTGACACTTTACACACTGTAATGAGTGCGTGAAAAGTACTTTTCATGCACGGTTGTAGGAAAAAGTATTTTATTATATTTATTGGGTTTTTCGAATCTGACGTCGATCAAATATTGTACAAGTACGTAACTTTTAATTCTGTACAACTTTGCACTGCGGTCTTTTCCGTAAAATGAACAGGAGAGTAGGAAATTACGTAAAACTAAAATCCCATGTTAAATCCCTATGTTCGCATTTGACCGTCAACATCCTGTATTGCAAGAAATGTACAAAGTGATATTTGTGTTTCAAGCCAATCAAAACTGCAGAAAATTTTATAAAAATCTTTTATTTATTTCTCTAGTAATAACTAAACAAATATTTTGTACAATTTTCAGTTTATGTTAGTACGCACTTTTTAACATTAGCAGTTTTATTAACTATAGTTATTAACGTCATTAGGTCGATATGAAGCATATAACGGACGCGGCTGAAGTTTGTAAACCGAGGCTATAGCAGAGGTTTATAACCAGCCGAGTCCGTTATTTGCATATCGGCCGTGTAGCGTTTAAAGTTTTTCCTAATAACATAAAGCTCTTCACAACACTGTCGGCGTCCGTTATAGACACCTTTTCACTGTTGTTATTCGCACGTGCATGGCGTCCGTTATAATAATGGCAGGTGGCCGTTATAGACCTATTAGCACTTACGTGTTTTTAATTCTGTTAACCCCTTACTGCACATACTAGCTCAGACACTACAACTAAGGCGTAGGAATACATAGTTACTGTCATTTGTTTGTGTGCTTCTGAAATTTGAGCTTTATTTGGTTGGCTGTAAGTGTTCCAGTCATAACCTGTCAAACCTAATTTTTGTTGTGACGTATTTAATTTGCTAATAGGAATTATGTACTACAATATTTTTTTAAACGTGGATACATGCATATAGAAAAAGATATTTATGTGAATATAGCTGATAAGTTTGAAGAACTTTTGCAATAGGTTCGTGCCATATATGGAACAACATGCAGTTGCGGAACAATGAGTATTTTATATTTTTAGGTTATGTATAGCAAAAAAAATATGGACTACAAAATACAGTTTACATTAATTTACCTAAGGGCAATGATAGTGAGATAGACTTTTTATCAACAAATAAAGAAATAAATAGCATCTAAAATTTTGGAGAAGATGCTTTTGAAACGGATAATGAAGATGATATTCCGCTAAGCAAAAAAGTTAACCGTTGCAAATCACAAAGAAAAACTGAATTGGAAACCAAAAAATCTTGTACCGAAGGAAGATAAAAAATTTCGTGGAAACTGTGAACTTCCTCATGATGTGAAATTTTTTATCTCAATAATCAATTTTTCGACTATTTTCTGACAAACTATATATTGAATGATATTTTATATGTCTAATTTATAGAGTGTACAGTCTAATCCGGAAAAACCTTTACAACTTCGAGTTTCTTTAAATGTCATACTGAATAATTTTTTTTAGCTTTATTCCGTAAGTGCATAATGTGCCGTATATGTCACGTACCGTTTTTTGAATAAAATTTCGAGAAAAATAATCTGCTATTTTTTAACATATTTCTATTTATTTTAATGCCATTTTGTACCCACATAATAAAAAAATCATGCAGTAAGGGGTTAAATTATATTAACAGTATGGTATTACGATTTTTTTAACAATATCCAATATTCAATACGGGCCGTATTCTCACCACTTGAAGTAACGTTACTTCCGAAAATTCGCTACTTGAACTGTCAATTTTAATATTAAAAAATGGAAAAATAAAAATAAAATATATTAAAAAATTACAAAAATATGAAACTTATTCTTATCTATTCATAAAATAAGATTTAAAAATCGAAATAGCGCTACTTCAACAATACGGGCCATAGAGTTTTAAATACAATAAAAATACATCAGGGGAGGATATTTTCGCGACTATGAATTTTCAAATGCCTTTTGAGATAAGAATTATCTACAAATGCTTTTCCACAAACAGAACAATGACAATCCTTTGTCCCAGAATGAATTTTCAAATGTAATAAATATCTATTACGGTGTTCAAATTGTCTATTACATATTGTACAATTATAGCTATGAACTTTCATATGTCTGGTTAGATAACACTCATATGCAAATTGCTTATTGCATATTGTACACTTATACTCTTTTATTTCTCTTATCTTTGGACTACGGATTCTTGGGATTGATATTTTGCATGTTGAATAAGAAACATCTTTTACTACATTTGGTTCAGCATGTACTTCCATATGTCTTTTTAGATAACCTCTAAGTGTAAATAATTTTTTGCACACACCACATTCGTATTCTTTAATTCCACTATGTATCTTCAAATGTAATTTCAAAGTTTCCTTCCGCGTAAAACTTTTATTGCAAATAAAACAACCAAATTTTCTTAAATATTTAGTTTTTCGAATATCTTTATTTTCAGTTATTGGATTCTCATATTCTTTATCACTCTGTTCATCATTATCACTTACACATTCTTCCTTCTTTACACTTTCCAATACACTTCCATACAATTCACAGTCTTGGGGTGTTTCTTCCAGCGGTTCTTCTTTAATATTAATTTCCTCAAACTTTTGATTTGTTGTTTCATCCTCGTCCTCAGCTCCCATATTATGTAATTGAGTGTCCATGGATACCTCTTGATTAATTAACGAATGAAAATTCGTTTTACAAATGGAACAGAAGTTCACAAGAATTCTTTTCAACTTGATAATAAGTCTGAAACATAAAACATTAATCTCGTTTTAATTTTGCTTAAAATAGCGATGATTTCTGTTTTTTCCATATGTCAAAAGTTGGATTTGTAGTTTACATAACCTTACAAACATAACAAAAAATAACGTAATAAATAAGAGCTTTACTTCTATAAAAGTTGATCATCATGAAACATCAGTATTTATCTTCGTCAGTATATTTCCTCAACCCAAAACAGTTCATGACGCAAGTGTTAGAAGAAACGATGTTTGCAAAACGTCAGAGGAATATTTCATAATGAATCTTTTGCACACATTGTTACCAAGGTATTTATGAAAACATGACACAATATTAATACTAGCAAAAAAGAAAAATCAAAAAATCTCTCGAATTATAAACCTCTAATATTTGTAAAATATAGTGTCATTTTTATTATATGTATCTGCATGATCCTGTACGTATTACAATTTGGTTCATAGATGGCTCCGTAGCATAAAGCTTGATTTACATAATTTCTACGTTTAGTTTGAAAAAAATCAATTTTATATGTAAATGTTTAGTGATAAATACTATTGAAGGTCTGCAGTTGATATTTTCAAATTATACATCTTTCGTATTTAATTCTTAAACTGTTTGAAATATCGAAAGAATTTTTGACAGATAGATTCTTGTGATACAAGTCCTTCTATTGGTTCGACCCAAAATTATCCTCTTTTGACCAATAAAATGACTTGTATCATAAGAATCTATCTGTCAAAATTCTTTCGATATTTCAAACAGAGTTTAGCAATTCCTTAAATCAAGAATACCGTTCATATGCCCCGCCAAAATGACATTAGTTCCTTGAACGCACACTTTGTCTCTACGGTCGCTACTTTTTGAAAAGTCACGTGATTGTTAAAGAGAGCACTTTCTATTATAGGTATAGTATCTCTTTTCTATGATTTCTACTCGTAGTTGGCACGACAGCCAAATATCAGTAGTTTTCCTCCTGTAAGCGATTCAATGAGGCCCTCCACCGTAGAAACAAATTAGAACATGGGTCGTTTATATTAAAACTAGACTTTAAAACTGTATGTTAAGTATCAAAGTTAAAAAAGGTATTAGTTTTTAAAATATTCTAGTTTTAATACCATTTCCTCATCTCATATCTACGTCACACATTTACTCTATTCTAAATTCTCACTATCTTCAAGCCTTCTGTTATCGCTTTTATTAAATACGAGATCTATTTTCAAATATATGAATGCAGAAAATAAATAACAAAAAAATCCAAAGGAGGTACACCAAATAAAACTTGTTTAAATTTATGTCACGCCAGACTCAATGCGTTGATATGAAGGTGAAAGATATATTGAATTACATACATCAAAACTTGGCAACTTGGTCTGTAATATACGTAGTTTTTTATTAATTATTTTATTAAATTGCCTTAGTGCATTTTCAATACTGTTATTTTTATTCTTATTGACGACATTAAAGAATATTCTACTTCCATTTTCTCTTGTATTGGAGTCAAAACGGTTGGAAACATTATTTATTTCAAAAATCTACAAAAAATTATCTTTTAATTAAATGCATATATTTTGAACTGATTTCTATAATTTGAAGTAAAAGCCCATTTGGGCTAAAGTATAGAATAGGCTCCAAGCTCAAAATGCATTTAAATGACTACATATCGGTACATTACTCTTCTATTCCATAAAATAAACGAAAATTAGGGCTCGGAAATTTGTGATGATTTGATGAGTTTTTGTAGTAAAATGTATCGTTGCTTGTCATGCCTGTCGCACTGAAAAATTAACGAATATTTCAAGGAATTTGTGATTGTACTTGTGATTGTGTAGACTTGTATAAGCAATAAATTAATAAATAGAAAATATATTCATAATAATAAGTATTTTTTACCTTTTTATTGTAATTTGAAGTGATTTTAGCTGTGTACACATATTTTTGCAACAAATGTCAATATTTGTGCAAGAAACCATTCGGTTACTTTAAGGATCCTGACAACCGGTGCTCATAACAACAGCATCGAGTCGTCATGCAAGGCTGCCAAAGCGTAAACGACTTCTTCGGGACGGAAGAAAGCACATATACCTAGCAATTTAGACAGATTTATCTTCTGCAAGAAATATTCACAGCTCAAGTTAAACAGAACTGAAGAGTTTTGTATATTTAAAAATATGTAATATGTAATTAAATGTTGTTATTAAAATACATTTATTATTTAAATTTTGGTTAAAATGAAGTTTACTGTTGTATAGTCGTTATTTTGAAAATTTAAATTTCGCGCGATTTTTATGTAGACGGCATGTCGGTAAGACAGGTAGTAATATGTGATAAATTCAGTGTACTGTCTGTCAAATGTGCTTTCATATAAATTTTTCTAGCTTTGTTCAATGTTATTTGTTGTGTGTCTAAAGTATTGTTTGCCTATAACGTGACGACTGGGAATTTTTAAGGTCAGTGACAGATTTAAGTCTATTTAATTTGCAAATCTTTGATAGTTATTTGTATAACACATCCAAAGAGGTTAACTTGTCAAGAACTCAATTTTTTAAAAAAAAATGCTATTAAAACATGTTTCCGTGCTCTATTTCCATATTTTTATATGATAATTTACATACGAGAGTAGAGTCCAATAGAAAAAAATGCATTTTAAAGCTGAACCCTATTCTAAACTCCGCCTAAAATTTGATTACCTGAAGAAATAAATGTTCAAGAATAGACTCCATTCGGATTTACAACTATTTATGCAATAACTCTTTACCATATTGCGACTTAATTTTTATATTAATTTTTTGACATTGACATGTGGGGTTATAATTTTGTTTTATTTAATTTTTATGCAGAATATAGGGCTGATGTGCCAGTGCGTAAAGGAGGGAAAACCTCCGTGTTGCTATCGTTATTGAGTTCAGTGTTCAGTGGGAACTTATAATTTTGACATCATTCGCGGCGGACCTCCTTCCATACAATTTAGAAAAGGTCAACATATTTGTAGAAAGAGCGAAGTGATATACCATGACCAAGGTCATCAAATGCTCTCCCCTTCAGCACTTCGCCTCGTTGATCCCTAAATTTGTTTGTTATTTAGTCAGCAAAGTTTGGTTATGTTATTTTGTGTAGTGCCTGTTATTAATTATCTTTTGTACTAAAGTGTAGTGATCCTTGGAATTTGAAATATCACTAAAAAACCAAGTAACCAAGTTCACAAACAAGATGATGTACCGAGGGACGATTTGTGGATTTGTGTTTAAAAACATTGAAAACCATTCCGTCTTACAGTTGAAAAGATGCTTAGAATGCCGGGGTTTGAAGCAAAGTGGAAATAAACATGAATTAATAGAAAGGTTTGCACTGAGTAGATCATATACTAAAATAATTATATAAAAATGTGTTCAGTCTGACATGTTTACGTTTTCTTTCAAATGATACCTATTCTATAACTTTAGTAACTTTACCAAGATCTTGATCTTGTTATACGTCATCGGTTGATTTTCCCCCTCTCCAACGATAGATTTGTGGATTATACTAGTAATTTTAGTGTCCTCATATTGTTGGTAATTTGAGAATGGATTGGCAATATATTTAAATTCGATATTTACAAATTAACAAAAGAATTTTCTAGTTGTAAGTTGTGTAGTACTTTATTTATACATATTATAATATGTATGTTTAATATCCTTTAGACTTTTAGAGTAAATCATGTTATAAAATTATTTTATATCTAATGAATCTAATTGATGGGAACAGCTTTATAACATATGCATATACTTACGTAATTTTGTTATTGCATAATAATTATGTATAACTACTGTATGTGATATTTATGAATTACTTTGCAAAAGAGCGATGTAAAAAAATAGTGTCAAGAAAAACAATTCTTATACAGGTATTCTTTACTTTCATATGTATTATAGCTTTTCATTTATGCTTTCTACCGTCATAGCTATTCGTTTTAGAATTATAATAGCATTATTCAATTTTTTGTTCATGTTCGCCACTTCTTCACACAACTCCTTGGCTTTAATAGACTCTACACCGATTTCTTGGTGCACCAAAGTTAGCGAAACTTACAACGGGTGTTGTTGCACCGTTGGTGGAAATTTGGAACATAATGGAGCTTTTACTCTCTAAATTCACCCTTTCGTTACCTAAGAAACAATGATTAATGTAAATGTTCGTTTTGAATACATATCTTCAAAATCTAATAGGAATCATACCTATTTATTAAATGCTGAAATATGTAGGAATTCGCTAGATCCGTTTACCGATATCGATAAGAAGAGATGAATAGTCGACAAGATACCAACTGGCATTCTTATTCAATCTGAAATTTGATTAAAATTCAGTTATCGTACATGCCGATTTGTCTTCAACAAGTATAAACAAATTCATGTTAAAATAAAATAATAATTAGTCTAGTTTCAACTCCTTACAAACCTTACAAAAAGAAGGAACTAAAAACCACTTAAATTCAATCAACACAAAAAATGCATAGTCGAAAGTTAAACGATTCAATGATGGCGCCGAAACAACTGACAGCTTCGATCTGGATAACTAAATTCCAAGATCCTTTGCGTGTTTGGAATCCCGTCTCGAATTCACCGCTGGGTGTGACGTCATGTCTTGCAAATCGGTTATAACCGCCGGTGTTCGACGATCTTCGCTGGAAAATTTACCAAGATGGCGCGCGTATCAATATTGGTAAAAGTTATAGAATAGGCCTCCAGTTGTTTTGATCACGTGGTGAATTACATAGACAATAGATACATACTAGCCTAAACTCGGCTTCGCCGAGTTCAGCCTAGGGCTCCGCCGATAGTGTTTTATGATAGACTATACGTACATCCAATATGACGGATGACATTGTTTATCTTTTTAATTTTGCATATGTACTCCGATCGATTGTCATAATAATTCTGCCTTTCTGATCCTTTTCGACGTGTTTCCTTATTCATTTTCCAATATTCTATTTACAAAATAAAATATATAATACATTAATATAAAACATGGCTTAAAATCATTACATATACCTACCTCGTTAATTTTATCATCTTTTCTTTAATATTACATATTATTGAAACATGTCTTTGCATTAAAAAGTATGAAAACCGATAGTTTGTAGTCATTAGCATTGACATACCATATGACATGACAGCGTTTATCTTCTTAAATTTTTCAATGAAAACTGTGATCGTTACTGTGACCTATTGTTTCTGTCCCAATTTTCAATCTTTAATAATTTTTTACTCGAAAACTATGCATCCTACAGAAATTTGTGTTATTACGAGGGCACTCGAGACAATCAAATCCTACAACTTGATGCAAATTTCACGAAAATCGGTCGTTCCATTCAGGCTGTAGAGGTGTTCAAAGGATGGCGATTGGCTTTTTGATTAAAGAATATATAGATAGTGAATCTACTCTTTTAGTATTAGGACTAGCCTAAACTCGGCTTCGCCGAGTTCAGCCTAGGGCTCCGCCGATAGTGTTTTATGATAGACTATACGTACATCCAATATGACGGATGACAATGTTTATCTTTTTAATTTTGTATATGTACTCCGATCGATTGTCATAATAATTCTGCCTTTCTGATCCTTTTCGACGTGTTTCCTTATTCATTTTCCAATATTCTATTTACAAAATAAAATATATAATACATTAATATAAAACATGGCTTAAAATCATTGTATATACCTACCTCGTTAATTTTATCATATTTTCTTTAATATTACATATTATTGAAACATTTCTTTGCATTAAAAAGTATGAAAACCGATAATTTGTAGTCATTGACATTAACATACCATATGACATGACAGCGTTTATCTTCTTAAATTTTTCAATGAAAACTGTGATCGTTACTGTGACCTATTGTTTTTGTCCCAATTTTCAATCTTTAATAATTTTTTACTCAAAAACTATGCATCCTACAGAAATTTGTGTTATTACGAGGGCACTCGAGACAATCAAATCCTACAACTTGATGCAAATTTCACGAAAATCGGTCGTACCATTCAGGCTGTAGAGGTGTTCAAAGGATGGCGATTGGCTTTTTGATTAAAGAAAATATATATAGTGAATCTAATCGTTTAGTATTACGGACTAGCCTAAACTCGGCTTCGCCGAGTTCAGCCTAGGGCTCCGCCGATGGTGTTTTACGATAGACTATACGTACATCCAATATGACGGATGACAATGTTTATCTTTTTAACTTTGTACATGTTCTTCGATCGATTGTGATATGAATTCTGCCTTTCTGATCCTTTTCGACGTGTTTCCTTATACATTTTCCAAAAATCTATTTAAAAAATCAAATATATAATAAATTAACATAAAACATGGCTTAAAATCATTTTATATACCTACCTCGTTTAATTCATTATTTTTTCTTCAATTTTACATATTATTTAAGCATTTTTGTTGCATTTAAAAGGAAGAAAACTGATAATTTGTCATCATTGACATTGACATGCCAAATGACATAACAGCGTTTATCGTCTTAATTTTCAAGGAAAACTGTGATCGTTACTGTGAAAAATATTGTTTCTGTCCCAATTTTCAATCTTTAATAATTTTTTACTTGAAAACTATGCATCCTACAGAAATTTGAGTTATTACGAGGGCACTCGAGACAATAATTTCCTACAACTTGGTGCAAATTTCACGAAAATCGCTCACACCATTCAGGCTGTAGAGGTGTTCAAAGGATGGCGATCGTCTTGATTAAAATATATAAATATAGATATAGTGAATCTAATCGTTTAGTATTAGGACTAGCCTAAACTCAATATTGGTAAAAGTTATAGAATAGGCCTCCAGTTGTTTTGATCACGTGGTGAATTACATAGACAATAGATACATACTAGCCTAAACTAGTTCAGCCTAGGGCTCCGCCGATAGTGTTTTATGATAGACTATACGTACATCCAATCTGTCTACGCACAATTTAAAACCAAATTGCTAACGCCAGCAGTCTTGTCAGATACTCAAATTCTCTCAAACGATTTAACTTTATGCATAAAACAATAGCCATTTAATGTGTCAGAAATTTTGACACATGTATCTAACTGTCCTTAATTAGACCTCTCATTTGATACCAAACACGACATATTTCTAACATCTTTATGCACAAAACAAAAGCCGACTGAGATGTCTAATTGTTAACACTTCCATATCAGCAGAAAAATTTCAGTTTATCCCAATCACGACAGGGTTCAGACAACTCTCTGCGAAAAACAAAAGCCAATCGAGTTGATGTCTAAATTTTGGAAGTTCCATAATTTAGCCAGACAGAAAACTTTTCATTTAGTACCGAACAAAATATATTTCTGACAAACAAGAAATGTTTTGTCAAGGGCTATCATGCAGAAATGTCAAAAATACGACAGCTCAGTCGGCTACCGTTTTCTTGCAAAAAGTTGTCAATAATATTTCAGAAGTATAATAAAAAAATGCAGTTAAATATAATTTTTCGACATACCTACATACCAGGTGGCACTCCAAATCCGTTACATAGGCATTTAACATGGGAAAACTGTTTTACCTTGCGCGTTGCTTTCCAAATTATTTTTGAAAATATACTTCAAGTAAAAGTTGTAGATCATGAAATTCTGCATTTGAATCAAGAAAAAAATTAATTGTGCATGCTTTGTAACGGCAGAAATTGCAAATGAAAATATCTAAAATCACGTCAAAAATAGTGATAGCCATAAAATTAAAACAAACAGCATAACAAATGTAATTTTTTTATGTGATTGAAAAAGTCTCAATATTTAACAGTTAAAACATCGATCATTTGTTTGTCTGTTTGTTTTAATTCCATGGCTAGTGCTATTAAACTAAAATTTTCATATTTAATTTCTAGAGTTACTAAACATACGAAATGGATTTTGTTTACTAATATGAAAGTAGAATTTTATGCTCTACAACTTTTATTTGAGTAAGTTTTTTCTATAATAATTTGGGGGGCAACGCGTTGCGGAAAACTGTTTTACCATGTTAAATGTTTATGTACACAAAGTGATTGGTAGGAACTGATAAAAACATATAATGAAATTAACAAATGCTGCGCGTTTTATGCGAGCAAACAGGACAAAATGTCTTAATTACAGGATAAATACAGTGTGTGTACAAAAAATTCCTAACTCGGAGTAGGCTATGTACAAAGAGACGCATGTCAATTAATTAAATTTTAATTTGACTTAAAATATTGTCAAAAATGTTTTGCAAAGAAATCAAAGCTTTTCAAATTAGAAAACGGCGAATGTCGATAAACTGTATCCTTTGAAAACTTGACTTTTGAATTAAAATTGATCAAACACACGTTGCTCTGTTCATAGCCCACTCCGAGTTAGGATTTTTTTTGAACACACTGTATAAACATATTATTAATAAAACGTCTATGAGTACACAATACTAAATTTAAAGGTAAAACAAAACTCAAAAATGTGATATTTTAATTCTAAAGCAAACAATTAGTTACAAACTGTAGAAAAGTAAGTAGTTACATTACATTAATAAAGTTTGGATTGTTGTTAAAGGGGAAAAATGCAAGACTCATAGGTATACAAGATTACTTTTGTGGCTTATGCTGTATGATTATGGCCCAGTTTTATGGCCTTATGTAATTTTAAAGATTTTTTATTAATTGGCAATAAAATAATTTTAAAATAGATAATTCTAAACGTAGTATAAGAAAATGAAATGCAGATTAAAATCTGTACCGTTTTAAGATAGATATTGAATTATGGTGCACTCTCCACGCCAGCAATGAGTGCCCGTGAGGTGACGCCTGGTAAACGCACGCGCGGTACAAATATGTCATCATCATTACCGATATGTGCGTACAAAGCAGATTGGCACATCCAACAATGGGTAACATGCCGTGATGATATATTTATTTATTTATTTATTGAATTATGTTTAATCTGAAATAATTTTAAACGTAATATAAGAAAATGAATTGCAAAAAAGAACAGATTAAAACATACCATCTAAAATTATTGAATTGTCTTGTTCCAAACATTAAGTCATGATTTTCCTGTAGAATTTTTGGTGTATCCGATGAGTACACATTTCTGGCTGGATTCGATGAAGAACAACTAACTAACGCGTATGTTTCTAATTTTGTACATGTACTCTTTATCGATTGTGTTGTTCATTATGTCTTTCTCAGCCTGACATTTTGTTAAATCTATTTTCATAATAAAATATATAAATTAACAATAAACATGACTTAAAATCATTACATATACTTCGTTCTACGATGTCTTCCGATGCCATTTCTCCACTGCTCTCTATCTTGCCATATATCTTCATTTAATCCCCTCTCTCTCTCTCTCTTTCTCTCTCTCATTCCTTCTTGGACTCCTGCTACCCAATTTCTTCTAGGTCTCTTTTATTTTTGCCGGTCGGTGTCCACTGTAATATTTGTTTAGGAAGCCTCTCATTGCGCATTCGCTGTATGTATGTTTATTTCTAGACCTCAGCTACGGTATTCTTCTATAAATTTTCGTATCATGTATTCACTATCGTTGTAGTCTTGTGCAATAAGTATTTGATCATCTGCAAAGCATAAAGTGTAAATTGTTTGAACTTCCAAGGGCATACCCATATTTTTGCAATTCTTCTTCCACGTTTACAGTGCTTTTTTATATATACCTACCTACATTCTTTTCTTCAATTTTATATTTTGTCATTAACATATCAAATATGACAAATGACGTTTGTTTTTTATTTTGTATATGTACTCTTTGACCGATTCCTGCCCTTCTTATGCTTTTCGTCGTGTTTCCTTATTCATTTTCCAAAATTCTATTTACAAAATAAAATATATAATACATTAATATAAAACATGGCTTAAAATCATTTTATATACCTACCTCGTTTAATTCAGAATCTTTTCTTCAATTTTACATATTATTTAAGCATTTCTTTGCATTTAAAAGGGATGAAAACTGATAATTTGTCACCATTGACATTGACATGCCGAATGACATTATAGCGTTTATCGTCTTAATTTTTCTAGGAGAACTGTGATCATTACTGTGACCTATTGTTTCTGTCCCAATTTTCAATCTTTAATAATTTTTTACTCGAAAACTATGCATCCTACAGAAATTTGTGTTATTACGAGGGCACTCGAGACAATCATTTCCTACAACTTGGTGCAAATTTCACGAAAATCGGTCGTTCCATTCAGGCTGTAGAGGTGTTCAAAGGATGGCGATTGGCTTTTTGATTAAAGAAAATATATATAGTGAATCTAATCTTTTAGTATTATAGACTAGCCTAAACTCGGCTTCGCCGAGTTCAGCCTAGGGCTCCGCCGATAGTGTTTTATGATACGTACATCCAATATGACGGATGACAATGTTTATCTTTTTAATATTGTACATGTACGCTCCGATCGTTTGTGATATTATTTCTGCCTGTCTGATCCTTTTCGACGTGTTTCCTTATACTTTTTCCAAAATTCTATTTACAAAGTAAAATATATAACATATAAATAAATATGGCTTAAAATCATTACATATACCTACCTCGTTAATTTCTTCATCTTTTCTTTAATGTTACATATTTTTGAAACATTTATTTGCATTTAAAAGTATGAAAACCGATAATTTGTAGTCATTGACATTGACATACCATATGACATGACAGCGTTTATCTTCTTAAATTTTTCATGAAACACTGTGATCGTAAATTGTGACCTATGGTTTTATTTCCAATTTTCAACGTTTAAAAATTTTTTACTCGAAAACTATGCATCCTACAGAAATTTTACACATTACGAGGGCACTCGAGACGATCAAATCCTACACCTTGAAACAAATTTCATCAAAATCAGTAACGCCGTTTAGGCAGTAGAGGTGAATAAAATTTGGCGATCGTCTTGATGAATTCAAATATAGAAAGATCCTCTAACTGTTTAGTATATAGGATACTACGTATATAGATTGGGAACTCTATCGTTGTTATGGGACTTTTAAAAATCAGCGATACTAGCGCTCGGTGGTTGCACAAGGAACTAAAATTTTGAAGGTACAGTAGGCGGGATATTTGACATTTTTGTTTGTATTAAATACTGCTATAAAGTATGTATGAATAATGGCTATTTGCATATATTACTACAAATTCACTAAAGTATATGCAAAAGGTCAATAATTCATACATACTTCATAAACAAATAATACCATTATTTAAAAATATTAATAAAAAAAAAACACAAATATATGAAATTGAAATCGAAAATTGTATAATTATGTTTATGAGTTACATACATGCTTTTTATATACAAATTGCCTTATTTTTAATATTTTAATTGTCTCGTGATGTTTTCATTCTTAATCGCTCTGTTAATATTTTATGGAAGTATATAAATCATGTACTGGATGTCTATTAATAACTCGATCCAGTTTGTCACAAAACGGAACGCAACATCGATTTGAGCACAAATAATACTAAAGAAGAACGTAAAACACATTGAAACAATATTAACACAGTGAATGACACTAAAGTATTAATTTCCACTATCGCACTTTTCGTTTGACATTTGCACAATTCACACCTTCAAATAAAAAAATACGAACTGGAAAACAAGTGACAAATCATAAGATGATAACAAAAATGAAAAGTATTGTATTATTTCCTGACCAATTCATGAGTAAAATAATACACTTTTCACTTTATGTCTAGCATTCAATATATTTCTTACACTTGTAATTGAAACAATTACAAAGATATTTGACATTAATTCCATTTTAATTTTCTTAACTAAGTAAAGTAAATACATATTTATTTAACATCCATGAATAATATATGGTACTATTTTACTATCTTGTATAAAATATTAAGACAGCTGTAATGTGTTTGCACTGGCCACTATGATGGCTAGCTATACAAGAGCATTTTGTAAATAATCAATTGTAAAATTAAAGTTCTGCTAATCTCATGAGGCACATAAAAATAACAACCCACGATTCAACAATTCTCGCCCTTCTATAAAACTTTGAGAAGAATTTGTTGCCTCCAAATAAGTAAACATTTCCTTAGAAATATATCTAAGATAACTTTCTTCGAATATCATTATAATTTACACAAAATTATTACACTATTTATAAAAAGTGTAATGAATTTGTTAGTATACTTCAAAACGAATGTTGGTTATACAATGTTTCTGTATGCGATCTTATAGCACAATACCATTTTCAGAGCACGTGTATGCTACAACAGTAGCGCCGCCATCGGTAGTTTTAGTCGCCATGCACGGTCAAGGACGTTCAAAAGAGGGGGATATGGCTTAATGTCGAGAAGTGAGGCAAGGCAGATTAACAGAGACAGACATATATTTTCTGCACTGTGCTTAGCCTACTATTGCGCGAGTTTCGAAGATCGAATCATGGTTTTTTTTGAAATTACAAACGTTTTTAATATTTACTAGTAAGAAAAAAATAATATTAATACTGTACTGGGTAAGCTTGATAATAAATTGAAATATAATATTTTGAAATAAATTAAAACTATTATAATAAAAAAAATATATTTTGCAATGCATCTACTTTAACAAACTGAAAAATAAGGAGAGAAAAACAACATAGTTATATTAACAAGTATATTTTATTTTATTCATTTCTAAACAGTGTTAGTTTATTAAATGTCTTTCTTTTTTTTATTTTATTTTTATTTATAACTGAAGCAGAGAAATTTAATTTTACGTCTATATAAACATTTAAAATTGTATCGATTAATTGAGTTCTGTGATTAACAGCGAAATCTTGGGAAATAATGTGGTCGTCCATTGCTTTAAAAACTTGGCCGGAAACAATACGCTTCACCTTATTTTTTATTATAATTTTGATGTTATTCCGGCATAACATACACACTTTAGACCTTAAAATATTTTCTGCAGTTTGACATATTAAAATGATGTCTTTCGATGGATTACGCAATCCACCACGATTATTTAATTAAAATATTGTCTGTATTATTTATATACAAAAATGTTTTGCATATGGAGCAGATGGTTTTTCTATAATAATGATCAAATTATTAGAAAGAAGAAGAGATTTGGCTAAGCACGGTGCAGAAAATTATTGCTATTTCTTGATCTTACCCTCGCGTCAACTCAACCAATGTTACTAGCATTATGAAGGCACATCCCCCTCCCTTGAACGTCCTTGGGCACGGTGTAGTATCTATTGGGATTTTCAAGTATCAAGAGATGGCGCTGATTGCATTAAACAATGGTACACTTCTTGTTGACATTTGAAAGCGTACCATTGCTGTAAATTGTGTTTCTTTAGTTTTCGAATTATTTTCTCATTTATTAGCATTTTTTATTTATAATTCAAGTATGTATAATAGAGTTTTTGTAATCAAATAGTTGTAGTTTCACGTAAATGTCAAATGTGTACCACTGTTTGTAGCTCTAATATACGCCGCTAGTTAGCGTTTTCTTATTTGAAAATCCCACTAGGTGAGTGCACGACGTATTCCAATGCATTACGAAGATGGCTAACTGGGCTAGTTCATACAGTGTGCCGCTAGATGTCAGGTTTTGTTGCGACCCGGTTTTTACACAAAATATTTAAAATATTAAATTATTCATATATAACGCATAATATTCTATATTTTCAATCATTACCTTTTGTCTTTTTTCAATTCTATGTATGCATTTTATACAAATTCCATACAGAAACGTTTCTATATTTCCAGTAAAATTATAAAACAATATATGTCAAATGCACTTGACATTGACACCTTTCAATCAGAAATTTATCTTAGCACCTGTTTCTGTGATTATAGTGTAGCTGGCTGCTGCTAAATTGCACATTTTGGCACCTTAAAAAGACTATGGGCCAGTTGTATAAAACGTTGTTAGCTGATCATGTGTTTAACTAGACATTGAAACCATGGATACGTATCAAAAATACATTGGAAAAGAAGCCTTGTCAAAGTTAACAACGTGATTAAAGTTAACAATGCTTTATGCAACTGGGCTTATATTTCTCTTTATTTGACCCATACCCTGTTGTGCATCTTGTAGCAAAACATTTTCTGTCAAATGGTAACGGGTCACGTTCGCATCATTTTGTTTCCCAGTTACTTAGCCATGTCAACGCATCTCATGTACTCACCTATTGGCGAAAAAACTGAACTATAGATGTCACTTGGGATATAGTGTAAAATTACACTTTCTGACTTGTAATTACTTGCACTGAGCAGTATCTATGCCATTTACTGATCATTATTTAAACCTAAAAATGTAATAGTCACTATATATCTCACTTTATTTCACAACAAATATAAAATAAACCTGTTTAAAATTACATACGTTTCAATGTATGCTATCAACGTTTCCTTATTCCTCTAGTTCACAAATCTGCCACCAGACGTCACCCACTTTGAATTTTTTCGCCAATAGATACTACACCGTGGGTTTTGCCTAGTATGTTTGTGATCGTTGGAATTGTATGTCCCCATTTACGTCGTATGTAAATGGAGCTTTATGTTACAGTGCCATCTGTGATACAAATTGTATTTATGGATTCTAACCTGTACAGATATATTTGAAATAAATATGGGTCGGTTGTTTCAAAATATTTCTGTTATATTTGCACTTTGGTAGGTTTCAAAAATATATATTACAAGTTTATTATTTTTTAATAATATTGCGTCATATATTTCCAGAAGTACTACGAAACAAATTTTTTAAACATTTCATCGTTCTTTAAATATTCCACGGATGTCTCTATATGTGTATAAACACCATTTCTTTTATTGCACTGTCCTCAAGAACTGCTTCGTTTAACATACCTTTCAGAAGATTTGTACGGAAGGCACATCATCTAATATTCATTTTAATATGGATGGGTCTAGTTGGGAAGAATATTTGTGAAACAAACTATGACGTATTTATTAATAAATTAAACAAAAAGTATACAATGGATACTAAACTACACACGGTTAGTGCAACAATAAATAAAGATCACAATATTGAAGACATTTTTATTAAAGAAGAGCCGCTGGATGAAAATTCCCAGGACAGTGAATGTTATGGAAATGTTTTGCAAAATATAAAGAAGGAAGGGAGTATAACTGATAATGATGAACAGATTGACAAAAAACACGACATCAAAATTACGATAAACAATGATATTCAGACAATTGATAATATTAATCCAAACAGGTTTTATTGTGCAGTGTGTAATAGAAGTTATATGCGAAAGAAATTTTTAAAAAGGCATATGAAAGTACATATTAATGGAGAAATAGAATATCCATGTAACATCTGTAATGCATCCTTTAGACAAAAGCGAATCCTAGAAGGTCATTTAAAAACTCATACCGGATTTTGGTGTACATTGTGCAATAAAAGTTTTTCACGGAATTGCCATTTGAAAGATCATTTGAAAATACATAATGGAGTAAAAGAATTCCAATGCGAAATCTGCAATAAATACTTCAGACAAAAGGGAACGTTAGATTATCATTTGAAATTTCATAAAGGAATTAAGGAATTTGAATGTGTTTTATGTAAAAGAGCATATGTACGAGAAATTGATCTTAAAAAACATATGAAATTACATACTGGAGTTAAGGAATATCAATGTTTTGTGTGTGATAAACAATTTATGTTGAAAAGTGTTCTAAATACACACCTAAAAATTCATAGTGGAGAAAAAGATTATAAGTGTAGTGATTGTGAAAAATGTTTTATGACTAAAGCAAAATTGCAACGACATATGATAACGCATAATGGCATAAAAGACTATAAATGTACAATATGTAGCAAAGCATTTACACAAAATTGTGCTCTATCCCAACATATGAAAATTCATACTGGAATAAAGGAATTCCATTGTTCTACGTGTAATAAATTATTTACACAAAATTCTTATTTAAAAGCTCATTTGAAAATTCATAGTGGTGAAAAAAACTATAAATGTACAATATGTAACAAAGCATTTACACAAAAATGTACTCTCTCCCAGCATATGAAAATTCATGCGAAAGTTAAAGAATTTAAATGCAATTTTTGCAATAAATTATTTAGACACAGAGGTACTCTAGCCTATCATAAGAAAATTCATACTAGGAGTAATAAATTACAATGTGGCGTGTGTAAAAAATCGTTTAAACAAAGAAATAGTTTCGAAAAGCATATGGACATTCATAATCGTGAAAATAATTCCATTTAATAATAGGGTTTTCCACGATTATTATTTTTTTTTATTGAAGAGTAATTTCTAATTGGCTGACCTCTGGTGAGAGATTTGTGAACTTAGCACGTGGGGAAAACATTTTCATTTTTTGTTCGCTTAGTGAAACAAAAAATTTTTTGAATGTAAATACATTTTAATCTATATTAAAATTTACCATTTTCGGGTGTAACTACTTAGTATTAACATCCTGTATATATAGGGTGTTTCCTTTAAAACAACCAGCGCTTTTTTGGGCGAACTATCAACTTTAGAGAGAAATGTTTTGTACCAAAAATGACCAAGAATAAGGAGATAATGTATCAATAGTAACAAACCGAATATTTAACCAGTGGTTCTCAAACGGTAGAACATAATTATATTTTTTTAAATGGCAACCTATATAATTTTTTAGCCCTTTAAATAGAATATTATTTTCTGATTTCAACGATATAAATATAGCAGGTTGTATTACAATTATTTCAAGAAAAATAGTATTAAAAACGAGAAATAATGTAATAAAAAATGGGTTTACTACTAGCGTAACTAGGCAACAGACCTGTGTATTGCATTGAAAATAATGTTATATATACCATTTTTCTCGAAATAATTGTTATACAACCCTATACCATATTTATATCGCTGAAATCAGAAAAAAATTCTCTATCTAATGGGCTAAAAATTATATAGGTACTCGTTTAAAAAAAATATAATTTTATTCTGTCGTTTGAGAACCACTGGTCGAATTTTCGGTTTTTTCGCCCAAAAAAGCGCTGGTTGTTTTGAGAGAAACATCTTATATATATATATATATATATATATATATATATATATATATATATATATATATATATATATATATATATATGTATTTATATATTTATATATATATATATATATATATATATATATATATATATATATATATATATATATATATATATATATATATACCGGATGGAGCTCAATATCCTTTACATAGGCATTTAACATGGAACAACCATTTTTCCCAGCGCGATGCTCGCCAAATTATTTTATAAAAAAAATTGTCAAATAAAAGTTGTAGAATATAAAATTCTGCATGTAAATCAGTAAACAAAATTCATTTCGTATGTTCAGTAACTCCAGAAATTGAATATGAAATTTTCAGTTTAATAGTGCAAGCCATGGAATTAAATCAAAAAAGACGAACAAATGTGATGATTTAAATGTCAAATATTGTGACTTTTTGTCAACAAAAAATGAGTATTTGAACAGTATAGAAGAATTAAATTATTATTCTGCTTAAGAATTTTATGTTGTGATAATTTTATTAAATAATAAAAAGTAAATTAAATTTTATGACAGATAAACACACGTTTGTTTGTTAAGCTTTTTGTTAATTTCATGGCTACCACCACTTTTGAGTAGATTTTCGACATTTTCATACCTAATTTCTGCTGTTACAAAGCATGCAAAATTAATTTTGCTTATTGATTCAAATGCAAAGTTTTATGTTCTACAACTTTTATTTGAAGATTTTTTTTTCTAAAATAATTTGGGGAGCAATGCGCTAGGAAAAACTGTTATCCCACGTTAAATGCCTATGTAACGGATTTCGAGCGCCACCCGGTATATATATTTTATGATTTTCTTCCATTCTCAATATTCTAGGATACGGGACACCTCGATTATTATTTTTATTATTGAGAATAGAAGAAAATTATTCACGTAAAAGTTGTAGTAGATCGAGGGGTACATCACTTGTTGAAGAAAAAAAAAATAACCAAAGGTTCTCAAACTAAAACAAAGTTATATTTTTTAAAATGGGATGCTATATATTTTGTAGACCTATTCGATAGAGAATTTTTTTCTGAATTCAACCATGTAATCATTTTATATCGTTACATCACAAAAATATTAAGAAAAATGCAATTGAAATTAATTTCAACTTATAGTTACGTCCAGTTAATTTTTTGCACCTACGTGTATCTATAAGTTGAAATTGAGACCCTACGTCATATACATGTCATTAACTTCGCGCAGCTGTCGTGACGTCTGTGTCTCATTCTTAAAGTAATTTTATTCTATGATGTAATTTGTTACAAAAATATTTAAAAATGAGTATGTTTCAGATAAAAATATGCAATTGGGACTCGCAGAATAACATGCGTCATTAGCGGAATTTTAAGGAACTAAATTAATAGCGGCCCATAGTACATGTTAAATACGTAAACGTAAAAATCATCGTTTAGTTTAACATAAAAATATGTTCTCACGCTTAGATTTTATAATTTCATTTTAAAATGTGTGTTATATAAGAGAATTAAAGAAAATGAACATAATATGCACCAAAGTGTTAAAAGGTGTACGAGTACAACAAAAATTCAAGACATTCCGTATTTTTGCCAAAGAAGATAATGTTACTTGACTGAACAATATGGAAAAGAAATTTAAATATATTTCAAAACTTTAATCTGATAAATAAACATGTCATCTCTTTGCATTTCACAAAGAGAAGTTTTAATAAAATTTTACAGTTATGTAGTTTTAGTATATGTATTGACAGTATCGATAAATAAAATTTGTAGTTTAATTGATTACTAATATATGTTTTCGTAGATTGCAGTTCCAAGTCAAAATTGCCATAAGTCAAGTTATGTTACAAATAGTAATTAAACCCGAATTTACGAATTGTTGCCGCTCAACTATGTATCTTAATAAAGGATTCGACCGAACAAACTTAAAAATCGTGTTGAGTTGAATTGTTAACAATATTTTGAGCCAGAAAATTCACATTCAGAATGTAAACAAATTTGACATGTCCTACTGGCCGCCGTGATAGATGCGCTTACAGCGCCGCCAACGGATTCTGCGGGTCCCAATAAAATATCTTAATCACATGTTATTATAAGAAATAAACTGTAAGTATAAGATAAAAATGTTTATAAGGCATAAAAAAGCGTCAATTCTTCTGGTTGAAAGTATTATTATTATTATTATTTTACCTTTCAATTGAGAATGCTTTCAAATAATTACAAAGATGCTCTGATCATTTCATTTGAACAAATCCTAAGAACCCAACCATGGAGGTAGGAATAAAAGGAGGGAGCATGTGGCAGTAAAAAAAATCAGTAAATGTGAGCCCATTTCCCCCTCTCTAGTTAGAGCCTAACTGTTCACCTTTCATGACCTTTAACAAAGCTATTTTGTTTAGGTTACGTTTGTGTGTTCACTTGGATAAATCTGAAAAAATACTCGTCTTAAAGTCTTGTTATTTCGTGGTCATTAGTTTAGAAGTATAAATATATGTAGAAATAACTTTATATTTGTTTTCCATCATTATAAAAGATATTTCAAATAAATACTGAACGAAGATATTTATTTTATTATTTTGTTGTTCATAATAAACCTATGTCAGCTAAATTGTTCATTTTTCATACAATGTAGAATTATTATGAGTACATGAGTATTTTGTACATTTCAATGCATATATTGCTGATTAAATCAGAATATTTTGTTAAAATACGTACCTTTTAAATATTTTACAAAATTTAATTAATTAAATTCAATAAGTAAAATGTATACAGGTGTCTCAGGACGAACTTAAACTATCGTTATTTTAAAAACTGTTCAATATTATTTTACGAAATTTGGTATCTGGGGGTTTTCCGACATGCCTGTTTCTGCTAAAATATTATCAAAGCAATAGCACTTCTGTTTCAACCGGAAGTACACCCTAACTTTCTTATTTTAAATGGAATACTATATTTAACATATGAAATCATAAATAATTTTTTTCATGATCAACCACTTCCGGTGTAATTAAACTTTTTTGACTTTTTTCGCAAATAACGGCCACTTTTTTATCATTCTATATTTCGAAAATGGAAACGAATTTTTATATGTAAAAACAGTTTTATAAAGAAAGCTTTTATTTACAATAATATAAATTAATAATCGACAATTTTTGAAAATGTTATGTAATTTCAACGCAATGTAAAGTTAAAGTTGACAAAATTAAAAAACTCATTTTTTTAAATAGAACACCGCATTTTTTATTATTTAAGTGAATTCTTCGTTGAAAAATAGGAGTAGTTTGTGTAGCATGTCTTATGTTGAAAGTTGATAGATTTTTAGTAAAATGGAAAATATTTAAATTACATTTATTTACATTAGTTATCAAATTTAATTGAAGTGGGCCATGGTGGAAACAGAAGAAAATTATGTTTAATACCTATTTATTATTTTTTATTTCAATGAATTTTTATTAATTACTAGCATATTAAATATAAAATAAACAGAAATAGAAAATATAACTTAAGGCTAAAACAAAATGTAGGTACATAGCCAACTAAAATAGACTTATAAACAAAAACTCACACATACAATTTAAATATTTTCCATTTTACTAAAAATCTATCGACTTTCAACATAGGACATGCTACATAAACTACCCTTATTTTTTAACGAAGAATTCATTTACATAATAAATATCTGGTGTGGCCAACATAATACCTCCTGCCATTTACAGCCCGAGTCACAAAAAAGATTAAGCTAATCTTTTTTTTTGGATCAGCGAATTTTACTCTAATTTTGACAGTTTATTTCTTAAAATATAGTCTAATCTAATCCAAGTAACTACCTTGTTTTAAACTCCTCAACAGGATTAAATCCCAATTACAGAAATGCATGATAATAAAATGTAGATTAAATTTGAAATACCGGGATAGAATAGAATCCACTAATCCAAAAATGAGAATTAGCTTAAATATTTTTGTAAATCGTTAATTTTTATTAATCTAAATACATACCTACATATTTACTTATGCTGGAAACTGTATTGAATTCCTTTTCTATTGTTCTATTTACTTTTTCCTTTTTAAAACGTTACTAATATTATTTTGAAATGATTAGTTCTTTGATAGTGACATTTATCTGTCAGTTATATACATTTGAATAACTGCGTTTTGTTTGTTTAAAGCGTAGGATCTGGGATTTAAATTATAGATAATTTTATAAATTTATCCATAAAATATATTTAAAAAAGTATTAATGCAAATCTATAGAAAATTTAATAATCTTTAATTTTTATAATAACATTAATCTCGAAAAAATAACATTTAAAGGTATTTTTCGAAGAAAAACTATTTTGAGCTTCTAGTAAAGTGCCATTTCCGCTTATCCGATTTTAAGCAAAATCTAATGGGCTCTTTCCATTACAGAAAAAGTTCGAAATACAAGATTTCAAAATTTTCTGAATAATAGTATTTGAGTTAGAGTGGAGGATCCACAAATAAATACACACATACACACAGACATCATCGTGGAGTGTCCCATTCAAAAAAATTGAGTTTTTTGAATTTTATGAACTTAAATTTTACGTTGACGTAAAAATTACAATTTTCAAAAATGATCGATTATTAAATTATATTATTGTAAACAAAAGCTTTCTTCATTATAAATAACAATAAATTTGTTTCCATTCTCGAGATATAGAGTTATAAAAAAGTGGCCGTAGTAAAAAAAAATCAAAAAGTTTAATCACATCGGCAATGGTATACTGTATCTGGTTTAAGATTTCAGTGGTGTGAAAATAGGAGCAGTTTGATTTTGTTGTTTGATTGGATAATATTTATCCAATCAGAAAACAAGATCAACTGCTCCTACCTTCGCATCAGTGCAATCTTAAACCAGATACAGTATAGATTATTTTTTATGAAAAAATTTCTGCTGAGTTCAATGGTAAAATAAAAAATATAGCATTCCATTTAAAATAAGAAAGTTAGGGTCTCTACTTCCGGTTAAATCGGAAGTGCTACTGTTTTGAAAATATTTTAGCTGAAACAGCGATGTCGAAAAACCCTTAAACGTAGATTACACGATGAAGTTGTGACTTTAAAAGTGACTATATAATTGACCTTACTAGTATATTAACACGGTGAAGTTTTACATGAATTAAAATATCCAAGTGTCATAAGTCAAATTATACCTTTATAAATTGTTAATTAATTTACATTACTTAAATTTTTCGTATATATCCATCAAGATTTCAATTACATCTGTACTCCATTTTGCAATTTTTCAATTTAATATCAATCACTTTTAACACATACTTGTACATATACTATTATACACGAAAGATGACTATTCAAGGTTATTTGTTCGAAGAAAGAATACACATCACTTTATAGCAGTAGCTTAACAACATTTTGTAGTAGAAAGAAAAATATTATTCGACCTACGTTTGTTTAGTTTATGTGGTGTGACAGATATACGTAAATAGTGACCTTACTTTCTATCATACTATAAATAATGACATATGTTGTAGAATTGCAGATACCTATTTATGTACTACACTGCCCTCTGTGCTAATATTTACCCAGTGGCGTTGATGTTTAAATCAAATTACTATTCCTTGGTTTATAAGTTAAGTCTATGTTTTTGTATTAAAAAAAACAAAAAAACATAAGTGAAGAACATAAATCATTCAGAAAGGCATTATTTAAAAGAAACGTAGATTTCAAATGAATTTCTCTTAGTTTTTCAGTTAAAATGTGTCTATAAATATTTCACGTTGCACGCCTATGCATACGAAATGCAATGAAGTTATCTGCAAGTAATATTATATCAGACGGCTCACAAATGACCTTGAATAGTCATCTTTTGTGAATAATAGTTTACATATAAACACAAATGACATATGACAGTTACTTGACAAGTAGCGCACGTTCCAGTTTTTCGTAAAAAGTTTTTCTTTAAAAGTCTATTCATCTGCCTCTCTTGCACTCACATGATTATGCGAGAGAGAAAGCTTTTCAAGTCACTTGAAAAGAAAAACTTCATCGCACACTTTAGATACCAAATTTCGTAAAATAATGAATAGTTTTTAAAATAACGATAGCGTAAGCTCGTCGTGGGACACTGTATAAATGCAATTTTATTTCAAAATCTAAAAAGCGTAAAATGCAGTATCAGCGACAGATTGAGCTCGTACACCAGTGATGTGAGGTGTTTTGTTTCGGTCAGCGATTCAGGAGCAATCCGATCGGTGCGATCCGATTGAGTGACCTTCTGTATTTATACATATACACCGTGGTTCAGATCTTATAGTGTATTCCGAAATTAAACCACGGTAACCACTGAAAATGGTTACGGTTTAACCGCGGTTACAATGTTACCGACATCGGACTAGATAAACGGACCAGCTAACAGCTAACCTCATTTTGACAAATTTAAAATAGTTAAAAGAGGTTAAAAGTTTATTTGTCGTGCACCAAAATGTAACCGCACCACAACCGCCGATCTAGTGCGGATAGCATGGTTAAAGAAAAGTTACCAGCTTCAGTAACCGCGTTCCGAAAACACAACCGGTTACTGAAAAAGTTACCGCGGTTAGCTTGGTTCAATTTCGGAATACACTATTAAATTTTAAGTATCCCTTAAATAGACCATTTCAGAAATTCAAAGCGCATGCGCCAAGTGTTAGACTGCGACAAAAAGTTATTGGCGAAAAAATTCAAAGTGAGTGACGTCTGGTGGCAGATTTGTGAACTAGAGGAATAAGGAAACATTGATAGCATACATTGAAACGTATGTAATTTTAAACAGGTTTAATTTATATTTATTGTAAAAGAAAGTGACATATATAGGTCTATTATATTTTCAGGTTTAAATAATGATCAGTAAATGCCATAGATACTGCTCAGTGCCACAATGCAGTAATTGCAAGTCAAAAAGTGTAAGTTTACACTATATCCCAAGTGACAAAATATGATCTTGAAATTTTGTTCCCAAATAGCTTTGGCATCTCTAGCTGGTTCTATTTTTTCTTTTTTAAAACAGGATGGCAGAATTCTTCTAAATTTATAGCCAAACTATACTGTTTATCATCCTTTTTAACAAGTTTTCCCCTTACTTATTCCAAATCGGTACAACTTAATTTTTCTATTTCTTTTGCTCTGTAATACACAAACACATAAATTAATAAAATAATAATAATAATGATAACTTTTGTTGTAAAACAATAAAAATATAGTTTTGATTTTTACTAACTTGTTTATATGCAACAAAACTGTAACAATATGTTTACATTTGCCTCCCAATCCTGCTCTACAACTAAATTTTGCTGTCCAGAATTTATATTCTCATTTAAAAAAATTTCAATCGTATGAGAATCTCATACTCATATGACTGGTTTTTAAACAAGAATCCAGTATTGTACCTGATCCATCATCTTTTCTTCCACAAAGCAATATATGTCCTACCTTAAAAACTGTTTCGCCTTCCTTTATAGGACGTGCAGAAGCAATGTGTTCAAAAATATCACCTAACTTTATGTTAATTTTCTCCATATTGAATACTTTGCACTTTAAAATGCATATTGCCAGCAATAAGGAATGAGAGAACTGTCTTGTTACCGTCCGGCCTGCCACCTATAGTTCAGTTTTTTCGCCAATCGAGTCCGTGCATGTGACGTCACGGATATTTAAAAATGGCAGCCTGGTGGACCAACAAACCAGACTGACATATAGGAATATGTTTAAAATGCCATAGTTTTGTGCTACGGTCTGATATTCCAAACGAGTGACAGCAGTGACGGATTATCAATTTATAAATTTGCATCGGAAACAAATTTTTAAGATAGAATTATAACTTTAGGAAGCTAAAATGGTTAGGTACGGTAAAGATAAGTGATCTTACGAAGGTAAAATAAGAATAAATATAATATTGTAGGTACTTTATTGTAGATATTTATTAAGTATTTTGTCTGATGCATGATATATATCCTACAAATACTATTAAAGTAAAATATGTACATCATTATAATGTAAATGAACGTAGCCCGTAGCCATCATGTTTTAGTAATTTAATTGCGTATATAGAAACTTGGATAATAAAAGTGTTTTATACAGATATTAAAAATTTAATAAAATTATATTAAGAGTATTCATATTGTCAGCTAGCTATACAATCACAGTGAGCACACACAATCTCACCACTTTGCAAATCATACAAGATACTTATAAGATAACATGTTTGCTAGTAACTTTTATGAAATGACAATTTTTTAAATTGCTGTTTCCTTTTTTTCCCGAAATTCTTCGTGAAATTTCTCTCTTATTTTCCAAAGAATTTTCAACGTAGCCTTCAGCAACATAACTTGAACGCCACCCTCCATGTCGCTTGAGTACTGTAATGTCTGCTCCCGAATCAGCCAAAAATGTTGCAGAACACCGCCGAAAGCAATGCCCGGTATATTCTTTAGCATTTGGGAGGCCGAGGAACTCTGCAATTTTTTTAAGTTTACCACCTATGGTATTTATACCTTAGATCATAAAGCATACGGACTAGATGTAAGAAATGGGGAACGCTTAGGATTGAGAGAGATAGAAGACTGGTAAGAATAAGCACACTGCGCAAACTCACGCAGCCGGTGTACAGCGGCGTACGCGAAGCGGGGCGAATTTGTGTTTACTTTTTCTGTTGTTGTTAGTTACGACTTTATTCTGTTTTCTGCATTCGACAGACAATCATTTTAATTTTGAGTCGTGTTGTGTTTATTTTGTTGTGTGATCAACGATGAACTGTTCGTAATGTTATAGAAGTTCGTTATTTGGAAAAGAGTAGGGGCACAGGGTTTTTGGGCTTTATCATCTGTTTAAGTAATTATGTTCACTTATTTGAATTATTAAGAGAGAAATATAATTTTGAATATTTACTGCCGTATAAATTAAGCCAGGACCATTTAGAGGTTTTTTCTGCATTGCGAAGTGGGTGCGGATATTCGAACAATTCAACTTGCAAACAATTCAGAACATCTTTTAAGAGACTTTTGGTCCGGACCGAAATAAGGGGTTCTGATATTGGTAATTGTGCTGTATTACTATTAAATAGAAATTACATTTTCCGGATTGAACATAGCACAATTACTAATATTAACCCTAACGTTAATTTGATCGATGATCACGATTATATTAATACGGCGTTGCAGTTGTCGCCTTTTGTAGAAGATGTAACTTTCTACATTGCTGGGTTTGTTGCCCGAAAAATTTATAACAAAATTGATTGTGAAACTTGTAAAAAAGCTCTTGTAATAGATTCTTCGGACAACAAGCTCATCAATATGAGAAATCAGGGTGGATTATTCCATCCATCTACGGATGTTGCAAAAATATGCAAAAGTACAGAGAGAATTATTAGGGAAACTAAAAATATACTTATTAAAATATTAAATTAACCATACTTAATAAAGCGTTTTATTGTTCTTGTAGTACATTTTGTAACTTGGACGAACACAATATGTGGAATCATTTACTTGTAAGAAATAGTGATGAATTTATTCGCCACAAGCACCAATTAAATAAATTAATTATAAATATAAGATTGCACTATATTTTTAGAAATATGTGTCAAAAGAGTGGTATTTGAAATAAATATAATAAATTAGTATTATTCCGAAATGTACAAAAAAAATTTAAATTAAAAATGTTTTATTCTATCCCTGCTTGTTTCATATATTTATTTGTTCCTTTTCAAATAATTCCGTACTACGTCTATGCATGTTTACGACGCCTGCGCAGTTACCTTAATCTTACCAAGTATTCTTTTCCTTTCTAACTTATGCTATTTTATATTTCTATCTTGCTTTATCTTAAGCGTTCCTTTTAAAAGCATTGTGAGGTATATGTTTTCTTACATCTAGTCCGTATGCTTTATGATCTAAGATTTATACCTACAGGAAGCGTGCAACACTTAAAAATTTTGTAGGTTAGAAAAAACCGTTGATGTTCAGTATGAGTAGGTCGAAGTTGTGCGTACTTGCGAAACATTGCTAAACAGTTGATTCCATCGATAAACCCTTCAGTTATCATAAAAAATCGTGAAATATTCGTTTTAGTATTTGGAATATTAATTTTTATGAAAGTAGTAGAATCTTCAATGTCTCCTACACGTAAAAACGTAAGTTCCTCCCGGCGACATGCCCCATAGATTCCAACACAACCTTTGCCAATAAATAATCTTTGTCATCATCTTCCTTCATGAAACGAACTATCTCTTGCTTAGTGAATATTTTTGATTTTTTAGGCTTATATCCACTAGCTTTTCTTTTTAAGAATGCAATAAGATTGGTAAATTTACTTATATCCACATTCTTATAAAGGTATATCATAGTTCGGAGCATAGAGTAATTACTCCATAAAGTGGATGGCTTATAAATGGATGATAATTTCGAAAAATAGGCTAAAACTACATTTTCTGTAATGTGCCCAACGTTTTTCTCCGCACACCAACTGTCAAATTTTTTGTAAGTTTCTTCATACAATTTTTTTGATTTTCCTGGAACCAGTGTAGCCAATGCAGCCTCTGCACCATTTTCATTATCAGAGTTAATCTCTGAGTCACTCATTTTAAGTAAATTTATTACCAAAAATTCTCAAGAAAAATTATACACCGAGCACGTTGACATCAATGTTTATTAAACAACATATTGAATCCCATAGCAACAAAAAGATGAAACTGATGACTGCCTACTTTTAAATTTTGAAAAATTCAAAATGTTGACATTTGAGAATAAATATAAATAATCTGTTTTAAAACGCTAGTATAAAAAATCTTGTATGGAATACGTTGCGAAATCGTGTTTTAAGCACTAGACGTGTTATCCAACTCGGCTACGCCACGTAGGATAATTTTCACGTCGCGTGCTTAAAACACATTTCTTTCGCATCTTATTACATAAATAGCTATTAATGCACTAAATCATATTACTAATATACCTTTTCTTCATGTCGATAGTCGATGTGTTTCATTCTCAAAGCTGGATAGATTTGACTGATCCACAACGAAACTCATACGCCTCTAAATTTGTATAGGCTTTAAATACTTGTAATATATATGAACTTCTGCTATGCTATGCTCAAAGCACACTACAATATCTGAATATAGGGTTTGGGGAAATTTTCCGGGCCTAAACATTGTATTCATGTCAATACGGCATGGATCTAAGTTATGATTATCAATAAAAGATACATATTTTTAACATTTTCCGGGAGAAAATAACACTGTTCAAGTTAGTTGAGCCATAGTAATACACCAACCCCACAAATGTTATGAACAGCAACTGAAAAACGCACAAAAAAGCTTATAAAAGGCTAAACATCCACCAAACTCAATGTAAACAAAGGCACTTAAAAGGTTTGTTGGTCCACCAGGCTGGCGGGTTGCCTAGATCCAACCACGTGATGCACGCGCCCTGTCAGTTCTGTCAATTTTACACTTTTGTTTAGTTGGTTTCGTTTTTCAAATAATTATGACGGGTACTAAACTTCTGGTCCACAAAATATTACCATTTTAAATGTTTTGTCTGGTTTAGAAAATAAAAAGTTAGGTTAGGTACAGTAATACAATTTTTATAATTGATTGATGAATGGACTTCATTTTTTCACATAGTAAAATAAGGTTTTATTTGTAAAATAAGAATTGAAATCATCTGTTATACTCTAATTCATATTAACAACTTCTGAGTAGTTTTAAAATCTAAAACAATATCGGGGTTGCGTATAAATTTGAAATGCCGCCATTTAACGGCACTAACTTTTTAGTTCAAAAAGTAAATGTAGTGGTCGCTCAAATTTCTGATATGGTCTATTGACAATATCGTATCGAAACGAAATGTCAAATGAGAAATTGAATATTGTTGTCAAAATTTCGATTTGCATTTTTTTGTTTAAACCAAGCTTAAAATTTAAGTGTCAGCGGTGCAAATGGGCATATGAGTAGCTTCAAAGTCAAGCGTGTCATGTGTATCCACAAAATTTTCTTCAGCGTTGCAGCACTTCGTCAAATTGTCTTGAATTTGAAGATTTTTCTTCACACAACACTTTTGATATATAATACCACACATAGAGTACACTTAATTGTATTATTTACTGCACTTTTGTTGCATATTTTACAAATTTTGTTACAAGTTTCATTTATTGAGTCGAGTCACGGTGTGGTGAACACTAGGATTGCTTTCACCCGCCATTTTTTTACTTCTTCTTCCTCCTTCTCTATTCAAAATATCTCTCCAGGTTATTTCTTCAATAGGGGATTCCGATCGTGACGTCACAAAATGCGCCACTTGCGGTAAAATCTTGAACTATATGGACAAACAGACATTTTCTATTGACATGTGTCCGGTTAGTGATGAAAATGAATTTTTTAAGTGCAAAGTTAGTGCCAGGGGCGAAATTTAAAAAGAAAAATATTGAAAATCATTCGGTGAAAGAACAAAAAAGATTATTAGAGTGTTGTGGTCTGAAAAAATTCGGAAAAAGAGCGATCTTATTTTAAGGTTAGTTTAGGTTGGTTACTGGGTACGTATACTAACTTAAAATGTTATAACGCTTTCAGAATTCAAAATTGTATGAATGCGGAACGCAGTAATAATATATTACCCAGCATTGATGATGGTAAATGGGTATCTGCGTCAGTTTCAAGTAATACGTGTGTGGTTCTTGATGTAAATATAAAGTGGTGCTATTTTCCATCCCAAAATGTATCAAACGTATTTAACTACGGACCCATATACCACTACTTCCACGAAACCATTTAGTTAAGTTACGGATAAACCATGAGAGCGCCTTGGGAAATGTAATAAAATTAGCTCCTCTCGTATATTTTTTTATATTTATTCTTGTAATCACACTTACAGAGGCCATATGCGCACCTAGTACCCATACTTTTAATATAAAACACAAATTTCACAAGGCTATTAACTTGACAGCACAATGACAGTTACTTGTTTGTCCACATAGTTCACAAAAATACCGCGACGGGGCGCTAAAAATTCGCTTAATCGGAATCCCCTATTGTGCCCGAGATGTGCAATGCATTGGTTGATGCATTGAAATATCATAGGCGTTTTTGGCGATACATTGGTTTGAAACTATTTCGTAGTATTTCAAAACATATTTTGGCGACGCAACGGTGACGTCAGAAATTGGTTGAAATAGTTTCGTATGTTTCCAAACCGATCCGCTGGGCTGGTTTGAAACAGTTTCGAATTACTTCGTAGTAGAGAGGGTAAACGTCAAGAACACGGAACACCGGTAAACGTTTTTAAATCATTACATATTAGTTTAAAAAAATAATAATTCTGGATTATCCATTATTATCTGTAGTGTTTCTGACGAGACGAGATATTCTCGAATCTCGTCTCGTCTCGAAATTTCTCGTCTCGCCGAGACGAGAAAGCTTTTTGAACTCACGAGACGAGACGATACTTACATGTCGAGATTCTCGACAATTATTCCGAGATTTCTCGACAATTTTTTGTATTTTTAAAAGTACAGTTTTTTATATTTTCATTGGAACATTTTGTAAATTTGTATTAAAAAAATTATCATATTTTTTAAATTATTAATCTAATACAGGATCGGGCTAAAATTTCTTAAATAAAACTATCTATATTTAACTACAAAACGATTAGATAAAGCAGACGACATTTTAAAATTTTGGAGTAAACATCAAGATATTTATACTAATTTAACCAAAATGGCACGAGATTTTTTAAGTGCACCAGCTACTTCCGTACTATCGGAAAGATTATTTTCGCAAGCTGGTCTAGTGTTACGAAAACATACAAATCGAACTTCGCTTTTTATTATTTTATTTAAACAAAGCATAAAATTTGCCTTTTGGTGGTGCATATTGTTTGGCTGGTAGTATGAACACTACAGCGAGCAGTTGATTAGCATAGTTTTATCTCTCAACTCTCAATCGCTTATTAATAATTTTAAAGAAAAATACTTCAAATAAAAGATGAATATAAACTATTATTCACGAAAGATGACTATTCAAGGTCATTTGTGAGCCGTCTGATATAATATTGCTTGTAGTTAACATCATTGCATTTCGTATGCATAGGCGTGTAACATGAAATATTTATGTACACATTTTAACTGGAAAAATAAGAGTAATTTATTTGAAAATTTTGTTTCTTTCTAAATAACGCCTTTCTGAAAGATTTATGTTCTTCACCTATGTTTTTGCAAAATTCAAAAACATAGACTTAACTATAAACCAAGGAATAATAATTTGATTTAAACAGCAACGCCACTGGGTAAATATTAGCACAGAGGGCAGTGTAGTAGATAATTAAGTAACTGTAATTCTACGACATTCGTCATAATTATTTCTAGTGTGTTAGACAGTAATGCCACTATTTACGTATATCTGTCACACCACATAAATTAAATAGACATAGGTCAAATAATCTTTCTCTTTCTAATGCAAAATGTGGTTAAGCTACTGCTGTAAAGTAGTGTGTATTCTTTCTTCGAACAAGTGACCTTGAATAGTCATCTTTCGTGAATAATAGTATAATTAAATTTTTCTACGACTGTCATTTGAAGTATTTTTCCCTAAACTAATTCATAAACGTTTGACACAGATAAAACAATGCTAATCAACTGCTCGCTAATCACGCTTACTTAGTCAATGTTTATACTAATAATTAACATTATTTTTATATTATACACTCATGGACAAAATTATCGAATATTTCTTTTTGAAAAAAATAAATTCTAATGAATCAAGTAATTTAAATACTTTAAATTGGGAAGAACAGTTTATTTTACAAATTTTAAGTGAACAATATTAAGCTATTATGAGAGGAAAATCGTGAAAAATAAATAATGATAAATGTTATGAACATGAAGGATATTTACTTTAAACTTAAATGCTATTGGGATGCCAAATACTAGTCTTTTGATTAAAATAAGAGCACAGTTAATAACGAGTATTCCCTCCTCGAGCTCTAATTACTGCTTGCATTCTTCTCGGCATGCTACTAATTAGAGTTTGAATGTATTCTTGAGGAATTGCATTCCATTCCTCTTGTGCCGCAATCCGCAGATCTCCTATTGTATTTGGAACGGGATTTCTTCGTTTTATGCGACGTTTTAGCTGATCCCACATGTGCTCAATTGGATTTAAATCTGGGCTATACGGTGGCCAATCTAATCTTTGAATCTGGATTGCATCGAGGTAATTAGTCACTATGCCAGCTGCATGTGGTCGAGCGTTATCGTGCATTAATACGAATCTTTCGTATCCAATATGGCCGACAAGTCACCAGTTACTCGTCCAATCACTTCCACGAGTTCGGTGCGTCCGTCCCAATTAATACCTCCCCAAAGCATTATGCCCCCACCTCCAAAACTAACACTCTGTATAAGATTGCAGCTGGCGTACCGTTCTCCAACTCTTCTGTAGACATGGTTTCGTCCATCTGGCTTCCATAATTGAATTCTGGTCTCATCCGTGAACAGAATATTTGTCCAATGCTCGACATTCCAGTGAACATGTGTTCTGGCAAATTCTAATCGACGAGTTTTGTGATTTTGGAGAAGACGTGGAACTATGGCAGGCCGTCTTGGCTCTAAACCTGCTTCTTTTAATCTTCGTCTGACTGTTTTCGAACTAACATTAGTTTGTCTTACATTTAATAGCTCATTTTTGAGATGCGTGGATGTCAATGTGCGATTTCGCGTAGAATTAAGTATCAAAAAACGGTCATCAATTGCTGTTGTACACCTTTTGCGCCCTTGACCGGCTCTCCGTTCGAAATTTCCAGTCTCTTGATACCTTTTTAAAATATTTGATACTGTAGATTGACTTCTCCTGAGACGTCGTGCGATATTTTTTTGTCTATATCCTTCGTTATATAGAGTTACAATTTGTGCAGCTTCAGCTTCATTGCAGCGTCGAACTGGTGGCATACTGTTGTTTTATATAGAGGAAAATGCAAACGCAAATCACTATCACTTACTAAATTTCACCACAAATAACTTAATTCACTATAATTCTTAAATTATATAAGGAACTTTTTAAGATAAAACGCGCGAGAGACAATAATCACCATTAATATGAATTAAACGTCAAAATATTTTAAAACAAGTGATTGTATCAGTCTACTAGATAAATAACATCAGCACATATATAAGTTTATGGCGATAATTCTAAATTATTTTCAAGTAATAGTGATAAAAAAAAATATTCGATAATTTTGTCCATGAGTGTACATTTTATTATTCTAAAATAAGTTTTGTTAACTTGTTGTTTATTTGTAACTGTTCATGAATAAAAACATTATTTTATTATTATAGTAGTGCTGTATCAAATTACTCTGTCTCTAACTTTGTAATTTGTATAGGTATAAAATTGATACTGAAGAAAATATTGTCTCAATTTTTTAATAATCCTGAATATTATTTATGTGTTTTTACGGTAAATATATAATAATAAATTACATATTTGATCCATTAAAAAAATCGAGAAATCTCGTCGAGATTCTCGGCCGAGACGAGAGTCCATTGTTCGAGACGAGAAAAAATCGAGACGAGAGTTAATTTTTTGTCTTCTAGACGGGACGAGACGAGACAATGTAGTTTCTCGGCTCGATCGTCTCGTCAGAAACACTAATTATCTGTGAAAATAAAACGTTTGTACGTATAAATAAATTATAAAATATAAAAATACATATATTTTCCCTGTTAGAAAATAACAATAGTGTGCAGCCAAGGAACCCTTTTATATTAATCACTGTTTTAAATAGTTTTTATTTACACCACAAATTCAAACTCACTCAAACCTTCAATTTACATTTGACAGATTTAGATTTATACGTCATTAGTTCAAAACACAGTATTTTCACGATTTCCACATTTCTGACGTCATGTACAAAATAGTTTTGAAAACATATCGAACTGGTTCAAAGCCAAAAAATGCCTCATATTTAAGGTAGGTAACAATAGTATATTGTGCAACAAGTGCAGAAAAGCACCTATTGCCCACGAGGTGCGAGAGTTTCAGCACGAGACGAAGTCGAGGGCTGGCATCACACAAGTGGGCAATAGGTGTTTCTACATGAGTAGCACACTACAATTTTTCTACGATCGCACTCTTTGGTAAGATACGAGTATAAATAATTCATTTTTAATAAAGAACATATTCTTTCGCACTAATTAATTGAAATTTAAAATAATCACAATTACTTGTACTATACATGGATAAGTAATTACCAAATATTTTGTAATTTATAAATCAAAAAATACATGTTTAAATATTAACATTATATTATACAGTTGGCAACTTGTGCGAGAAATAATTTCACACAGTTGAACCCACGACTGTGGGAAATAAATAACTTTCGAGCTTTGTAAAGTATGGGAAAAGTGAAATTTTCTATAGTGGCCGTAGAAAAAGATTTATTCATGTTTACACACGTAGTTCTACAATATGACAAAGTAAAGAAAAATCATTTCGTGCTTAAATACTGTGTAATTTATATTGCTTGCAGCATATGGGAAACTTTTTTATAATTAATTTGACAGAAAATTTTACTCGCTATACAAACTTTTGGATGTCTTCAAACTATTAAAAATGTTCAGCTATAATTTCTAGAGTATATAGAAAGATCAGAATATCTGTTTCTATTTGCAGCTTCAAATATCTTTAATTTTAAAATTACATAAAATGTTATTTAGAAAAATTGTTTAAATTATCACTGTCCATTTTTGGTAAAATTAGAAGATTTAACAGATAAAGAAAAATACATTTATAATAGAAAATACGTTACTTAAAAAGTTAGAATGAAAGAACTGTACTATATTTCAGATAATAGAGTGGTGTGAAAATAGGAGCAGTTTGATCTTATTATTTTATTGGATAATATCGGGGTATTATCCAATCAAAAAATAAAATCAAATAGTGATGCATGCGAAAGGAGACGAGATCCGAAATTTCGTAAATGCACGCAAGGCGAGAAGTGTAAAATATCGATATCGTCTCGTTTTCGGATCCGCAATCTCGTTCTCGTCTCGCACAACGAGACGAGACGAGATGCGAAAGTACTCTCGTCTAGTCGACCATCATTAAGATCAAACTTCTCTTACATACCCACCAGTGGCGGTGCGTGAATTTAGAGTGAGGTGAGGCCAAACTTATATCACAATACGGGACATATCGATGGAATTAAAATTTGTGCGAAAAAAATGCGCCGCAGGCGATTTTTTAAAATTTTCAAGGTCAAACGTGTTTTAATGCAAAGTAAGATAATATAGAGTTCTTTACAATAAAACAAAATTAAGAAAAATTCTATAACAAAAGTAACATTGTCAGTCTTAAATATTAAAAAATATTTTTAAATTTATATTTCTTTTGCGATTTTAAAGCTACCGATAAATTTTTATTTGCATCTTTATTTTTTCCAATAAAATTTACGAATTCATTAGAAGACATTTAGTAATTGAATTATAATTATGATGCGAGATGTGAGCATATACGCAATAACTACAGAAACAGAAAATCTAAAAATACAATATTGCATTAAATTAATATATTATATTACTGAGTAATAGCTAGCTGTGCGGCGTGAGCGAGTAGCGGGTAGCGTAAAGCCCAAGCAGCAGCTAGTGGGTTCTCCCCACCGCTCAACCGAGGCCAAGAATTCTCAACCTCACTTATTATTCCGATGCTTTTATCTTGCTATTTTGCGCTTGAAAGATTATATTTTTTATATTTATATAATTCAAAAGAACTAATAATGAAAATATTAGATGCAAAAGTAATCATTGTAATGATGTATTTACTTATTTATTTAACTTTTTTCTTAACAGTTCAATTAGATTATTCCCATTGTTGTAAGTAGTTAGAACTGTTGTTTTGTCTCTTGGTTGTTAGTATTTGTATATTTCTACAATACATGATTTATTATTGTTTAATTGTGTATAAATGTTTAATTTAAATAACTGTGACAAGTAACAGTAGGTACAATTAAAATAGAAATAAATAATAGTTTCAAATTTATGAAAACATAAAAAAATAACAACAGTAACAATAAATAGTAATTATTAAACCGTTTTTACAAAAACTAATTGAAAATAATACAAATATACTTGTTTGGAACAAACATTTTCTGTTGTAAGCGCTCTGCTCGGAACGAGAGAGGCCAACTTATCGCTTGGCTCATCTGCAGTAGTGTAGATGTAGAGCGTAGAGAGGGTAAAATCGTTCCGTCTCACTCGCACTTATGTATTGCGCTATTATTGTCCATGAGGACAGTATAATTTAGCCTCTGTGTAAATTCGCGTGAAAATAACACTATTTGCATGGTTATTTGGCATATTATAGTAACAATGTTTGTTTATGAGTTCAAATATTGTAGATTTGTATTACTTCAATGCATTTTAAATGAAAAATAAAATTATAAAACTTTACAAATGTTTTCAATTTAAGAGGTGAGGCCTGGCCTCACCTGCCTCATCTGACGCACCGCCACTGATACCCACCACTCCATTATTATCTAAAATACAGTATAGAATTTTTGTTTAAATTTAATTTTTTTATACAGATACACCACTCCATTATTATCTAAAATACAGGATAGAATCTTTGTTTAAATTTAAATTTTTATACAGATTGATATTTGTTTACATAAGGAGATAAATACCTATAATTAAGAAAACTAACAATCTGTCTATTTTAAAATTAAACTAAGATTCTAATTTTTACATACTTCAAATTTTTAATTGCAAATTTAAATTTCAAACAACTTTTCTAAATAACATTTTTGCAACACCACATTTTAAAGTAGTCTTTATTTCACACTTTTCAATGGCTAAAATGTATCATTATAGAAATGTGTGAAATAAAAATAACTAAAATAAAAAAATCTGATGTGTCCAGCACATTACCTTCCGTCAGTTCTATGTATTTTGTACAAATTTCCTACAGAAAGTTCATTGCAAAAAATTCTAAAATTATAAGACAAACAAACATATATTACATTCCGGCAGTTGCACGTACTTTATACAAATTCCATGCAGAAAATTTCTAGCAAAAGATCCTATATTTCCAGTAAAATTATAAGACATATACACTATGTCAATTTCACTTGACACTGACATATTTCAATCAGAATTTTCTTATAGTTTGTTCCGTAATGCAACCGGTTCGACCAGATTTACGATTTTGTGTTCCGTAAGTCCTGAAATTATTTACCGGTTTCAATTTGGAACGCGGTTCCTGAAAAAAGTTGGTAAAAAGTCGGACCACGGCAACCACGAAATAATCCTGGTTCATAACAAAATCATACGATATCCGTCAGTGTCAAATTTCTAAACCGCATTTTTAGTGGTATGACTAATAATTAATATAGATGTAAGTATGAAAACATTATTTATATTTGAGATATTGGTGATTGCGTTATTTTTATTGGCATTATTCAACGTTATCATTCATTTAGTTAATTTGTATTTTTGTTAGGTTGTGTCAATTTTAAATGTCATATGAATTAATGTCAATCTGTTCCGAAATAGATGAAAATATTCAGGAACCATGGTGTACCAGCAATCAAGATACAGGTTTTTTGGTTGACTTACGGAACATAGTATTAATATAGTAGCTGTTTCCATAGCAGGCTACTTTATAATTTTTACACTATACTGAATCGTAAACCTCTTATAACAGAGCCCTGTCTCTAATGGTTTGGAAGGTTTTTACGGGCTCTGCCCGTTAGAAAATTTACAGGCTGTTGAAACCATAACAACATATATACAGTTCTATTTATTCGTTATTACGCTATATGTTTTCAGACTATTTCGATCAATTAGTTTAATGTATTGTGGTGTGTTTCAATAATTTTTTCAAGTTATTTACGATTCAGTATATCACAAAACATTGTACAATGCTCAACCGTTACCCGAAATTTACGTGCTCGCACGGATAACGAGCGTGCTCGCCCGATCTTGCAATGTAAATTATTATTTAACTCTATATCGTTAATATTAAGTATAAAATGCAGTCAAATCGTATAGAGAATAAAATATTCTTTAATATTTATAATAACATTAAATACGAAAAAATGACATTTAACACTGTTTTTTCAATAAAAACTTAAAATCTTCAGATGAGGGTACTTCCGGTTGACTAATTGTAACCAAAAACTAATCAGCTTTTCATATGTATGTAACGAAGAAGAATACGAAAGAATTATAATTTTTGAAATTGTAGTATTAGTCATCGCAGGCGAAATTTTTGTTACATACATACACACACACACACACATACAGACATCATCGTAAAAATAGTAAAATCGTATTCTAGGGATCCTAAGGGCCGGTCGTACAATCACAGTTTAAACTATATTTATTACAAATCCATGGTAACGCACAAAAATCTTGTACATCAACGGTTTACAGTTTATACTTGGTTTAAACCACTGCACATTTGCTAAACGCTCGTGATCGACCGTTTAAACTATAGGTAAGCTTAGTTTAACTTTAAACTGCCGACATTTTAAGCTGCAGTTTAAACTGTAATTGTATAACCGGCCCTATAACGTGCTTATTGATTTAAAACTCATCATAGAATTTTTTGACCAAATACAATGAGCCAGTTGCATAAAACGTTGTTAGCTGAACATGTGTTTAACTGCACATTGTAACCATGGATACGTATCAAAAATACATTGAAAAGAAGCCTTGTCAAAGTTAACATGTTTTATGCAACTAGGCAAATACCTTTCTTACCTAAAGGTGACGGAAGGTAAAAAGTTTTCCATATGCTGCAACCAAATCAATCACTAAATAGTTGTACAAAAACAAAACAAATATTAATAAATAGTTTTACAAATCTTTATAATTTTGTAAAGTCATCAACATTTTGTAATAACTGATAACTTTCTATCAAAGTTCCTGTGCACGTTTGAGTTTGTAAAGGTACAAGTGCAAGAGGTTCTGACATAACTGTCAAAGAAGATGATTGCGTAAAATAAGGCTGTGTTGCTGAAGGCCGAGTACTACAATTTGCCATATATGGTGATGATGAAATTTGAATACTTTTTAATTTTCTTTTTTTTAACAACAAAGTGTCTATCTCTAGCATAATTTCTTCACGTTCTTGTTCATCAAATTTTCGTAGTTTTTTTGCTAATAAATTGCCATACAGAGTACATTCATCTTCCTCCCGTTCCCTATTCGCTTTCATACTTGCGTCCTTGACAATATTGAATGCTTCTTCCGTAGGTTTCTCTGGTGCGCTTATTCCAGGGTCTTCCTTTATTATATTCACTCTTTTTGGTGTAGTGCTACTCGTAGTATCGAAAATATTCTGTATTTCAACAGAATTTTGGGACGGTGTTGAGTTCGGTGTGTCTCTCGTTGTGTCCTCTGAAATATCTGTAATAGTAAAAAAAAATATTCAAAGATTTTGTTAACTTTTGGAAAATCTACACATTTTACCCGAAACTTCTATCTCTCCTTCGTTATCATTTTCATTCATTCCTTCTCCTGATTCACTTTGAGTTTCCGCCTCCGCCTGGATTATATATGTCTGAAAATATTTAAAACATTTATTATTAAATAGGTTATATTATATACGTTTATTAATAAATTTATCCTAATAAAATAATACATTTTTTATTATAGATTCCCACGGAAGAAGAAGAATGGTTGGAAGTAGCAAATAATTTTGAAACAAGATGGCAGTTCCCCTGTTGCCAAGGAGTTATGGATGGAAAGCACATAAATCTTCAATGTCCATTCAACAGTAATACAGAATATTATAACTACAAGGGGTCTCGTGGCCGCGTGCCTGAGTGTCAGGTCGCGAATCTGCGGAACCGGGTTCGATCCCGACCGAAGCCAAATATTTCGAATTTTAAATGGCACAAAATTGACCCCTGTGCTGCACTCTCCACGCCAGCAATGAGTGCCCGTGAGGTTACGCCTAGTAAGCGCCCGCACGGTACAAATATTTCATCATTACCGATATCAGTGTATAAAGCAGATTGACACACCCTGCAATGGGTAATAAGTCGTGATGATGTATTTATATTTATATATTTATGAAAAAAATTATGGTGAAAATGCGACCCCACGTGACAACATTGTCCATTTAATCGACCTCGTTGCTCTTATGGTTTCGGAGATCCCAATGGTAATCCACTTAATTTGGGAAACACAGGATGCCCAAAGACGAGCTTACGCTATCCTTATTTTAAAAATTCAAACGCAACCGACTTAATTATTAATCCATAATATATTCCTGAATATGGCTAATATAGAGACTATAGTTAAGCGCTTTAAAATGCGTTTAAAATATATATGTATATACAAGGTGTTTCTCGGACACGGGACACCCCGATTATTTTCTTTATTATTGGAAATACACGAAAATCATTCAAATAAAAGTTGTAATAGATGACGGGGGACGTTCACTTATTGAAAAAAAGAATTTTTAACCAGTGGTTCTCAAACTATAACAAAGTTATATTTTTTAAAATGGGATGGTATATATTTTTTAGGCTCATTTGATACAGTATTTTTTTCTGAATTCAACTATGTAATCGTTTTATATCCTTACATAACAAAAATATTTAGAAAAATCCAATTACAATTTAAATAAATTTTATTTTTATAATTATTTTTCAGTAGGCTAAGCATGAAAAAAATTGAACCTAAATTAAAACGAAACAAATATTTTTTTATGTTTTTACAAATAGCAAGACTAAGAATGGACCTTTTCAATTTAAAGAGATAAAAGATATGCGCAACGTGGATCTGCGCATAGTAAGAACAACTGAGATATATGGCGTTTGTTTCTAAAAAATTTAGATATAAAATGTGAGATTATCTCAGATAACTTTAAAAAATCTTATTGAAAAAAGTTATAAAAGCTTTTATTGAAGTTAAAATGTCTAACGATGCAAATTTTCACTGAGAATACAGGTATTTTAATGACTGCAATATTTTTGACGTTTCGTTTGACAGCCCAGCTGGCAGTTGTTCGCGCCATTTTCTTACTATTCGCAGCGATAGAAAGAGATAGCCGTTAAATTGAAAAGGTCCATTATGCAATAAATAATTCAAATTGACAGATAGCAGTTTTGTTTTTCGTACATAGCCTACTGAAAAATGACTATAAAAATAAAAATTATTTAAATTTCAATTGCATTTTTCTCAATATTGTAAGGATATAAGATGTATACATGGTTGAATTCAGAAAAAAATACTCTATCGAATGAGTCTAAAAATATATACCATCCTATTTAAAAAAATATAACTTTATGTTACAGTATCGGAACCACTGGTTAAAAAAATTCTTTTTTCAATAAGTGAATGTCCCCCTTCATCTACTACAACTTTTATTTGAATGAATTTCTTCTATTTCCAATAATAAAGAAAATAGTCGAGGTATTCCGTATCCGAGAACTTTTGGAATTTCGTGCTTCCCTAATTATTTTAGGTAAAAAAGACTCAAATAAATGTTGTAGAGCATACAATTCTACATCTGCATCAATAAGTAAAATTAATTTTTCATGCTCTATAACGGCAGAAATAAAGTATGAAAATATCGAAAATCATCCCTAAAATAGCGATAGTCATGTAATTGAAACAGATAAATTAACAAATATTTCACGTTTTATTTGTCAAGTTAGGTTGATATATTCTTATTGTTGTAATATTATTAAATTATAAAAAAGAGAACCTGAAATTTATCTATGTACTTTTTAGTTGTTACTCACGTTCAAACTTCCCGCCTATTTGTAATTTCTATGACTACCAACTGTCTCGACATAGTAACAATTAGTTGTATTTTGTTCATGTTCAACAATGTGTGAGCTTCAAAATAAAAATATCTAAGTTTTTATTTGCCAGCCGATTTATTATTTGTCACCACTACACATATATGTGCAACACTTATTAAGTATTATTTGCAATATCTGTTCAAGTGAACAATTTTTTATTACTTTAAATAAATAATTCTTTACTGTAACAGAAATTACAAATAATAATAAAAATTAAAGTAACCTAGACTGACAGATAAATCGCTAACATTTGTTAATTTTTAGACTCAGTTCCATGGCTATCGCTATTTTAGGGGTGATTTTCGACATTTTCATACATAATTTCTGCCGTTATAGAGCATGAAAAAATAATTTTACTTATTTATTTAGATGTAGAATTTTACGCTCTACATTTATTTGAGGGAGGCACGAAATTACAAAAGTGTAATTTTACATGTTAAAATCTTATGTTCCAGGGTCGTGGTCACCCCTATATATACAGGGTGTAAATGAAATAAGTGCATTAATTTTAACCAGTAATGTAACTCGATGAGAGCAACAATATTTCTTAATAACTTTTTTGTCTAAGTCTTTTAGATTTTGAGTTAAAATTCTTTAAAGATTTGCTGCATATTTCGTTACCCGCTCATGGAAAACAAATGGCGGCTGCTATTCAAGTGGGATACAAACAGCTCAAAAATTGTCGGTTATCGGTTACACTTACAGTCACAGTAATTAATAAACGAATCAAGGGAAATAACATTATTATTAATTAATACGTAATAATACAATTTCTAAAATAAATAAATTTAAATTTTGGATAACAAAATTATAAAGTTGTGTATTGAAACAGGCTTTTTGACACTTGTGAATAGAGAGAATAGAGGAAGACAAGGAGGGACGGGGTAACTAGAGGAAGAGAAAAAGCATAGTTATTAGGTTATGAGATAATTATTTATCGTCGACAAATCATAATAGTTTAAATTCGTTATTCAAAAAATGTAAGTACAAACTTTTGTCCATTTAAAAGAAGTACATGAGTACCAATAATTAGTCGTCCATTTATTGTTCCCCAAACATTTTTTAATGAAAATTTTTACAGCACTTTCGTCTGTCGAGATGTGTATTGTGCATAATAAATACACCTTCCCAAGTAAGTTGAGTCTCATTAATGAACATTATGAGCCATTCCCAAAATTGAAGTCTGTTATGTGCTGAAAACATTGAACTTTTTGCACATGGTATGGATACAACTGTTGCTTTTTAAAAAATTGTCATATGTGACACTCCGTATTGTGATAAAGATGTACAAGATTAACAAATGTGCGAATATTAAGAACAGAATGATTTGGTGATGATTTGGAAACGCTCCGTATAAATGCGTTGGCAACTCCATGACACTGTCTTTATGTGAACCGTGATGTCAAGTAAAATGTACAGATACGAGTAAAAAATAAATAAATAAACCATAGGTAAGTAATTACAATGTCTGTGTACTCGCATTTTGACAGAATTTTACCTTATAAACAAGTTTATTACTAATGTCAAAATTTAATTGCAACAATTGACAGGACTCAATTGCTAAAACAAAATTTTTCATAGCTATTGCTACTGCATTCAATTATCACAAAAATATTTGGAACGACTCGTCAATTTACGGAGTGGTAAAAATGCTAAAAAATATGCGATTTCGAGAAAAAGTTATTAAGAAATATTGTTGCTCTCGATGAGTTATATTACTGGTCAAATTTAATGCACTTATTTCATTTACATCCTGTATATATATCGAAAAAAATCATCTAAAATTAGGGCGCGGAAGCAAAGATTTGTGATGATTTAATGAGTTTTTGTGGTAAAATGTGTCGTTGGTTGTCACGTATATCACACTGAAAAATTAACGAATATTTCAAGGAATTTATGATTATATAGACATTGACATTTATTAAGCACAGAGCGAAGCAGTCCAATTAGCAGTAAGGTTACTCTTTTTTTAATTAAAAATATTTTCAAATATTTTTCAAATTTACCGCCTTCATTTACTTTCCACTTCATTCCAAGTTCATTTACATTTCTTACTTTCAAGTTAGCGGCTGTTACCGTATAGGGCGCGAGTAAACAGCTGTTTTAATTGTCCTTGAAAACATGTGCTGAAGCCCCACTTGTCAAAGTGACAGTACGCCACAACACAAGAAAATGGCTGCACTGTCACTTTGACAAGTGGGGCTTCAGAACATATGTTTTCAAAGACACTTAAAACAGCTGTTTGCTCGCACCCTATACTGAATTTTAACCAAAAAAGGTAAAAAACACTTGTAATTATGTCTATATAATCAGAAATGCCTTGAAATATTCGTTAATTTGAATGTGACATACGTGACAACCAACGACACATTTTACTACAAAAACTCATGAAATTATCACAAATCCTTGTTTCCGCGCCCTAATTTTGGTTTATTTCATTGAATGGAATGCTTTTGGACCAATATATAGTCATTTAAACGTATGTTAAAACATTTACCAACTCTGAATTCCGCCCCTGAATATTTACCGCCATTGTATTTATGGATAATATCAATAAAAATATATATTTTTCAATGATTTATTTATCTTACCTCAGTATTAATTGTTGGCGTGCAGTGGTAGACAGGTGCGAGAAATTTTTCCATCGTTTCAAACGCAAACCAGTTAGGTTTAAATAATTCGTCGTTGCTCATACCAGATTTGATGTTTTTTTTCTTTTTATTTAGAAGCATCCTAAACGACGCCATCAAAGAATCTTTTTTCTTTTTTAATTCACTTAGCGTGCAATTGATATTTAAGGATTTATGTAGTCTTTGCCAAGCATCAGATACTCTGGTTCTAATCCTATGATCAGGGTGTTGCGGGTCCCAAATGCTGGGTTCTGCTTGGTACTCCTCCAAGAAATGCAACACAATCTCATTTGTCCACTCCATTTTTTTGTTCACTGAATAAAGACTGTATATTAACTGATTTTGCGTAATTATCGTCAATATTATTCAATACTGTATCAGAAATACGCAACAAATTCATACTTTTCAAATCAAATTTTTATCATCACATAGGTACTACTAAACATTATATGTTCCGGTTCACAGCTGCGCAAACCTGTCCGCGCATGTCTGGATGTGAGCGCGAACGTATATCAGGCGCAGGCGATTGTTCACGTCCTTTGATATCTGTTGCTTTACCGACTGAGTAAATAGGGCGAACTTTGCCGTTTATAATCATAATAGGCTAACGGAAATGCTAATGGCAAATGCCTAATGGATATATGGGAAAGAGGATAATGACTAATGTCAGTGAAGTGAATAACGTAGGAATAAATTTGAAAAATCAACTGTTCTTGCCGGGACTCGAATCCGGGGGCTCCCACTTGCCGGGCGGGCACTCTTCCAACTGAACTACGGGCAACCGGCGACGTCAGCTGATTTTTCTTGCACAAATTTGTCAGCAACTGTAAGTAAATATGGCGAACTTTGCCGTCTATAATCGTATCCGGCTAAGTTGATTTTTCAAATTTATTCCTAAGTTATTCACTTCATTGACCTTAGTCATTATCCTCTTTCCCAAATATCCATTAGGCATTTGTCAACAGAACTTCCGTTAGCCTGTTACGATTATAGACAGCAAAGTTTGCCATATTCACTTACAATTACTGACAAATTTTGTGCAAGAAAAATCAACTAACGTCGTCGGTGGTTATACCACATTTTCCATTTTTTTTCTGAAAGTACACTTAAAACTACTAACGAAAATATATATTTTATATCATAAGTTTCTAGTTTTACAGAAATAATTTTTTAAAGTTTATATAAAATTTCAAATGACGTAATTTTGCGACCGTAGTGTCGCCTACCGAGTAAAAATGGAACTGCATTTAACGTTTATGGTAATGGCCGCTTTCAGCAAGCCATATCGCTGGCAGCGCTGAGTGCCGAAATTTGCCGAACGCAATAAATGGACGAATGTGATTGCTCCATCAACTGTATTCGGCAAATTTTGGTGCCATGCTGAGCGCGGCCATTGTGTCTTGAAACTTGAAACCAAACGTTGACAGCAATTTGCCGGAAATTGATTTTATGATGTTGGTTATATAAGGTTATGTTTGAAAATAGTGACAGAACTGATTCATGTACAGTACATGTGTGCCTTACAATCGTGTATTTGTGTACAAAATTATGACGTCACAAAATCAGACTTAGAATCTTTATAAAGAAAATCATGAATGAAAAGTATAATAATATTACATATTTTTGATGTATATATGCATACTATTAAGTCAATTTTTAATTTATGAAAGAAAAATCAACATTTTTTTCTTTTTGGTATGACCCCGGTAAGTGGGAGGCCCTAGATTCGAGTCCCGGCGACGCCAGTTGATTTTCCAAATTTATTCCTAAATATTGATACAGTTCTGCGTAAAATAAATATTTTAAATTCGTGAAATCAAATATTGTCAATACTAAATGCTTTTACCTGTAAAAATATACCATACCAGAATATTAAGAACTGCAACATCAAAATAAAAATTTAAAAAACATTAAATATCACTTAATTCTGTTGATTTTATTTTATAATTGACAGCTGATATATATTTTTTTCGCTTTTGTGAACTAGAGTTTATTTCTCTGTCTAAACCAACGCAATTTTTTACGTAAAATAAACTACAATATGAAATTTCATTACCGTTTATGACGTACGGCATTTAGCTTAGCAGACTCATCGGCCATTTTAGATCCCATACAGAACATTTCCAGGCGCTGGAATCCCGTCTTTTCTTCTACAATTTATTAGCTACCTTTTACGTCTGTCCAAATCTAGGGAAGCGTAGAAGGACCAACAGAAGAAAAAAAATTGAAAATTTAACTTACTATCTGTAAATTTATACTTGTTAACTGTAAATTTACACTTACTAACTGTAAATTTAAGCTGTTTTTTGGCCACGAACCGTACTCAACAAGGTTTTCAAACCGTTTTCGTACTTGACGTCATCGTTTTTTGACTCGCCAAAATGTATAGTTTTAAAACAATGACGTAATGTCGTTATATTTGAATTTGACAAATAGAGTTATCAAATAAAAGTTTATTTGTAACTAGGGTTGAAGATCAAGAAGTGCAAATTTTGTTGAAATTAATTCTATAACTATGAAAATACAATAGAGCAAATTAATTTCATGCATTTTTTAAGGGATAGTAGTGATATAGAGAGCAATTCAATAAACTAGATAGATAGATATTTAGATGAAGATTTCTATTCATTATTTCGAATGAATCGAATCTGTCAAGTTTGTTTACATAAAACACTGAGCAAATTGTTGAGATTAAAACTCCTCACCCTCTCCCTCCCACTTCGAAAACGTTTCAAACCACTACTGCCGGCTGGTTCAGAACTATTTCAAAACAGTCGTAGTGTGACGTCATTGTTTGCACCGTTTTCATTCGAGAAAATATTAAGTTTCAAAACACTACGAACCAGCATCAAACGAGAGTGTCGCCAAAAAACAGCTTTACACTCCTAACTGTAAATTTACACTCCTAACTGTAAATTTACACTTATTAACTGTAAATTTACACAGAACTGTAAATTTTACACAACTGTAAATTTTACACATATCTTACTGTAAATTTACACTTATTAACTGTAAACTTATACTTCATTATATGTACAGGGACGAATTGGCTCTGGACCGGCCTCTTTTTTTGTGGTTAAGCTATGTTTACGAATATTACAGACATCCTGTATACATGGTAAAATACATGTATTTTTGTATATATTCTGTTTTTTTTTTTCATCAAAGAGAGGTCGTTTCGAGATTTTATTTTCCGGGCCGGGTCAGAGCCAGTCTGTCCATGCACATATAATAAAATGTAAATTTACAGTTAGTAAGAATAAATTTACAGTTAGTTACGTGTAAATTTACAGTTTAGTTAAGTGGAAATTTACAGTTAGGATGTGTACATTTACAGTTAGAAAGGGTAGATTTACAGTTAGTGAGTGTAAATTTATAGTTGATTATATGTAAATTTACAGTTAGTTATACGTAAATTTACAGTTAAGTATAAATTTACTGTTTAGTTAAATGTACATTTACAGTTAGTAAGTGTAAATTTACAGTTAGTAAGTGTACATTTACAGTTACGAAGTGTAAATTTACAGTTAGGAAGTGTAATTTTCCAATGTTTTTCTTTTCTTCTGTTTGTCCTTCTACGCTTCTGCGTCAGTAGGAAATTTGTAAAATTTATATATTCTATGTATGGTATTATTAATACAATTAAGGGCAGAACAACCAACTATTATTGGCTGATACAGTTGAAAAATCCACAAAAATAACCACATTAAAGCTAACACAATAAACACTCGTACAAAACATAAACGCGTTGTACTTACATATTCTTGCACCACGCTTGGACTGACGTTATGGGATCTAAGATGGCGGATAGGTCTGCTTGTATACGTTAATATATCTAGTGCTCTAATTTAACCTATAGCTACTAGATAAAGGACAGCTGACTCATCCACCCTTTTGAAGCCCACTGCTGTTATTCAATTTCAATATTACAATATTATTAATCATAGATATTCAAAATGACAGGTTGCTCAGCTCCAAATTGTGCAAATCATTCGAAAAGTAGTTATTTCATAAGTAAATATTTTAATTTGTTTTATTACTTATACAATACATAATTTTTTTTCTCTAAACTCAAAAATCTTAAACTGTATTTTTTTCTTGGAATATTTCGGTATATTAAATTATCATCATATAATTGATAATCTTTATTCCCTGCAGATTCAAAGAAAAGAAAAAAATGGTTCGTAAATTGCAGCAGTAAAGATTGATTTAACTTAGAATTATTCACAGCTGTCACATTAGATCATTTACATTGAGAATGCAACATCTATTGCAAATTTCTGAAACTTTAAATTGTATTCTCTACAAAGCGACCTCAATATGACCTGTACTGGATACCTATTCTATAACTTTAGTAACTTTACCAAGATCTTGGTATACGTCATCGTTTGATTTTCCCTCTCCCCAACAATAGATTTGGGGATAATACTAGTAATTTTAGTGTCCCCATATTGTTGCTGATTTGAAAATGAATTGGCAATATATTTAAATCCGATATTTACAAATTAAAAAAGGAATTTTGTAGTTTTAAGTTGTGTAGTACTTTATTTACACATATTATTAATATGTATGTTTAGACTTTTAGAGTAAATCATGTTATGAAATTATTTTATACTTAATGAATCTAATTAATGGGAGCAGCTTTATAACATGCATATACTTACGTAATTTTGTTATTGCGTAATAATTATGTACAACTACTGTATGTGATATTTATTAATTACTTTGCAAAAGTAAAAGAGAGATGTAAAAAAATAATGACAAGAAAAACAATTCATATACAGGTATTCTTTATTTTCATATGTATTATAGCTTTTCATTTATGCTTTTTACCGTCACAGCTATTCTTTTTAAAATTATAATAGCATTATTCAATTCTTTGTTCCACAAAGATTTCTTGGTGCACCAAAGTTAGCGAAACTGTTACAGCGGGTGTTGTTGCACCGTTGGCGGAAATTTGAAACAATGATAAATGTAAATGTTCGTTTTGAATACATATCCTCAAAGTCTAATAGGAATCATACCTATTTATCTTTCGAAACAAAGTAAATCTAAATCACTACTTTCGCTTTTCCCTTTGTTTAAAAAATTCTTTCCAACTACCTATAAAGTTATTTGTACATGTTCTTCGCGTAATTTATATATCTTTCGCTTTTGTGGAAATTTGTAATAGATACGCAAAATCTAAAGTACAAAATGGCTGGCTTATACATGCCAGCAAGTTGTTTTAACATTGCGTTGGTGTTGGTAGCTTCCTATTGTTAAAAAGTTAAATGACATCAGTACCTAGTTATAAATACCTGTAAATAAAATTGTTTAAAAAATTTGTATCATCTTAATGTCAAATCATTTAATAAGTAATATTACTTATTAAATGCTCAAATGTATAGGAATTCGCTAGATCCGTTTACCGATATCCATAAAAAGAGATGAAAAGTCGATAACATACCAACTGGCATTCTTATTCAATCTGAAATTTGATTAAAATTTAGTTATCGTACATGCCGATTTGTCTTCAACAAGTATAAACAAATTCATGTTAAAATAAAATAATAATTAGTCTAGTTTCAACTCCTTACAAAAAGAAGAAATTAAAAACCACTTAAATTCAATCAACACAAAAAATTCATAGTCGAAAGTTAAACGATTCAATGATGGCGCCGAAACAACTGACAGCTTCGATCTGGATATCAAAATTCCAAGATCCTATGCGTGGAATCCCGTCTCGAAGTCACCGCTGGGTGTGACGTCATGTCTCGCAAATCGGTTATAACCGCTGGTGTTCGACGATATTCGCTGGGAAATTTACCAAGATGGAGCGCGTATCAATATTGGTAAAAGTTATAGAATAGGCCTCCTCTGATCTCTCCACAGTGTCAGCTGTTACATCCGCAGGGAATAAATGCCAATACACATTTTTGTTTTCATTTGATTTGTCTTTGCACCCCGGGACACAAGAATGTATTCAAACCATGATTTTAATACATAAAAATATTTCTTATTTGGCAATGAGAGGTGACAGTTTGACATAAACAACTATAGTCTTTTATCCACGATGTGTTTTAATATGGGATTTTAAAGTAGAACTATGTCTAAATAATTTATTGCATATTGTACACTTATGCTCCTTTATTCCACTATGAATTTTCATATGTTTGGATAAACTACCACTGTGTGTAAATAGTTTATGGCATATTGTACATTTATAATTTTTTATTCCACTATGAATTACCATATGGTCTTTTAAATGGGAATTTAGTACAAATGATTTTTTACAAAAAGAACAATTATATTCCTTAATTCCTTCATGAAATTTCAAATGAACTTGTAATGCTTGTTTTTCTCTAAAGTATTTATTACAGATATGGCAATGAAATTCTTTTTTTCCACTATGCATTTTCATATGCCTTTTTAAGTTTCCTTTCAGTTTAAAACTTTTATTACATACTGCACAAGAAAAACATTTGGAATTAATATTTTTAATTTCTCGAATATCATTATTTTCAGTAACTGAATTCTCAGATTCTTTCTCAATCTGTTTACCATTATCAGTTGTACATTCTTCATCCTTCTTTATACCCTGCGAAAGATTTTCATAAAACTCTCTGTCCTGGAGATTTTCTTCCAGCGGTTCTTCCTTAATATAAATTTCTTCAAATTTTTGATTTGTTACAGTTGTATGTATCCCGATCTCGCTTCTGCTCTCCATAACTGATTCTTGTTCAATGAATTAACGAGTGAAAGTTCGATTCATAAATGGAACTGATGTACACTAGAATTCTCCTCAACTTGGTATTAAATTATCTGAAACATTAATTTTCATTATTACGAGACATATTTATTTTACTATGTTCAAATGACAATGGTCGCTTGTTTCTATTGGCATGTATTTTTTACGGTACCTTTATAACCAGGGTATGGCCACGGGCCAAGATTGCCGCAATTGTCGGGCTCATGTCAAACGTACTGAAAATTCATTTCTCGATTTATTTGTAAGAAATGTGAAAGATACGATTATCATCTTTTATTTTTCAAGTGGCAACCTATAATTATTTTAATAAAATAGAAACCGCCATTTTTTTCTCTTTTCAACGATGTATTATTTTTTATTAATGTATTTGAAAAATTTCGAGAAAAATGAGATAATTTAGAAATATTAGAAATAATTTTTAAACAAATATTATAGGTGGCTATGTGAAAATAAACAAAACGTAAGAATGTAAAACAATTAAATTAATGTCAAAAAAGTATACATTTGTTTGTTACTTATTTAACATATTTTGTAAACACAAAAAAAACATAGCCACCTATAATATTTGTTTAAAAATTATTTCCAAATTATCTCATTTTTCACGAATTTTTTCAAATACATTAATAAAAAATAATACTCGTTGAAAAGAGAAAAAAATGGCGGTTTCTATTTCATTAAAATAATTATAGGTTGCCATTTGAAAAATAAAAGTTGATAGTCGTATCTTATAAACCTGACTTTATAAAAATATCTACATCTGCCATCAAATAGTATATGTAAAATAATAAAACTTTTATATGAGTCATTTTTTTCTATTAGTTATAATAAAAAAGGTAAGGGGGGGGGGGCGTCTTCCCAGACTCACCCTTTATACAACTGTCATAGTATTTTCTACTTTAATAGTATATAATCTGAAAATTCCCAAAATAAAAAGCGAATATAGAATTCTAAAGTGCATGCTACCATTACTGGTAAGTGATCATTAAAGCCGAAAAGTTGTATTACATCTGGTTTCAAATTGGTGTTGGTGAAGACTGTGAAGACAACACTTTTTTTCCGAGCTTTTTTCATTATTATTTTTGTCCTTGTTGGTGTTTTCAAAAGTAAACATTTTTAAAATTTCAAAAATATAGAACTGAATTTGTGATTAATTCGTTAACTTCCAATAAATAAATATAAAAATGAACTGTTAACAAATGTCAAAATTTACAATTTTTACAAACAAACGGCTCAATACTGTATTTCATATGTAAGTACTTATAAGCAAGTAAATATTTACTATAAGTATCAGCATCTGGTTATTAATATGAAAATAAGTATTTACTTGTACTTCTTGCTGATACTGATAAGTAAATACTACCCAATAGGTATTACAAGTATTTTTTATCGTCTTTTGTTTTTGAGGTATAGGATAAAACTTAATTTTCGCTAATTTTGAAAATACATATATCTCGATTATTATAAAAGATGTTTCCATTATCAAAAGATTATAGTTTTTTGGAATTTTTGATAAGCAAGAAAATTGTACTTTAGTGGGACGGGAAAGAGATTTGTTTTATCAAAACGGCCTATGCAAAAAAAAAAAACATTTGGTGAAAGCACAATTAAAGTTTCAACGATGAACACTTCTATACCAAAATGATATAAATTATCTAAATTATAAGCTACAAAATAACAAAAAATTGAAGAGCGAAAAAACAAAACCTGCATCTATCTCGAAGCAATTGGCAATTCAAATTAACTTTTCCCGCCGTGACGTTTCTCAGTTGTGACGTCACCACAGTATAGGTAAGCAATATTGCTTACATATACTTTGACGTCACAACTGGGAAACGTATGAACTATCAATCTGTTACTGATACTGCAATTTACGCTTTTTAGAGAATTTAAAAACATAAAACTTGTGTTGAATATTTTAAATTATTTAAATGGCCTGCAAACTCCAGAAAATTTCTATGAAAGGAAGGATATAATATATTCTTAGTTCAAAATTTAGCCACTTGGTGTGTATCGTTTAGCTTGAATCGCGAACAGGGGATTTCGACGGTAAAATTTTAGCGCTTCTTGCGGTCTTTATACGAACTATGCAGACACTTTTCAAAATAGATGTGTATTTAGATACGCTAAAGTTAAGAAATTGGTTTAAAAAATTAATGGGTATAGTGAGCATATCGAATTTATCGAAGTGATTCAAGATATAAACATAAAGCCTATGATTAAACGTAGGATTAAATGCAATTTTTACACCTGCAAGTAAATAATTCTAAATAAGTACTTGTTATAGTAATAATAAACTGAGTATTTGTATATTTCGCAAGACACACTAACTTTGATATAAGATCATTTTTTCTCAGTTATACTCGTATTTAATCTTCTGCATTCAAGTTACATTCTCAATTCTTTGACAATATAATTTCTAAATTTGCCACCTGATATATACAATTTCTTGCATTAAAAAATGCAAATCTCACAAATACTGTATTTAAAGTGTGAATAATGCGTCTTTTGTCTACATAGTTCGCCAGAAGTGGCGCTGATGTAGCGAATTATGATGTCCCATCCAGTTTAACAGATCTGAATCGCCTGATGTCACAATAGATCAGAAAAGTGTAACGGTCAAATTTAGGCGCCAAATTCAAACTCAGTTCATATCGCTGAGAACACAATTTTAATCCCCATGTATTCCTTACTAAGTAAATTTTTGCTCATTATATGTAGTACCTAGACCGATCCTTTACCTCCAGATTTGTACAATAATATTCACATGAACTCTGTCACAGATTTTAATTATTTAAATAATAATACAATACTACACAATTCATTGAAATCGTGTATGCTTCATCTTCTAGTATGCTGACCTATTTACAACGACATACGGTACCCCGGCTTGCATCATGCATTTTAATTTCTAATAATTTTCTTACTTTGCCTTTTCTAGAGATTTAAACTGTTGAAATCTATGACTGAATAAACAAACTATCGAATTCTAAGTAAGAGCTTCTTAATTACTTTTACAAAATATCTTTTTTTTTGTCTGTAAAATTAAACTTCTATATGAAACCCATACTAGGGAATTTAAACTATGAACTCGCGCCCAAGGCAAATTCTAACCTAACTTTTCTGGTCTATCATGTCTCAAAACAGTGACCTCTACAAACAAAATGGACCGGCGATTCCAATCTCTTTACAACGGCACGAGCTGTATCCATTCAACTGTCATGGTGGGGTAGCTATCTCTTTCTAACAGTAAGAAGTACGCATGCGTCAACTAGTACCAGTTCAACGAATTAACGATGAACATGAAGAAATTACATCCTGTTAAGAAGCTTGGCTAATGCAATGTATTTTGGTGACAAATTGAATTTGTTTCTACCGATTCATCCGGGTATACATGCTGTAGGTGAAGAAATTCACGAATTACAAATTTTGAAGAAAGTCACCAACATGTATTTAGATATTCGTGGTTACTCTTTTGCCATGAAGACTTCTTTAAACGAGCATGGCAACAAAGCTAATATAAGGAACAAATTAAATAAATTTATTCTATTTTCTAATGTTTAGAATAAATAAAAATGTCACGACTTGTTTGTTTAACATAAATATTTTCTGTATATATCTTTATATTCGTATGTAATAAATTATTTCCAATTTTTTGACTATGTACTATTGTAATTGTATTATATAAAAAATAATATATAAAATTAAAATTGTAGACACTACGACCTTATTATTCTTTTATAGCTAAAAATCCTACTTTTGATGTTCTTATCCTTTTATAAAAAAAGTTATGGCTTGTGTATATACTTTTTTGTAACAGATAATTTAGCAATTACTTTTAATATCAAAATACATATGAATACCACACTGCAAAAAATACGGTAGAATTTTATGTACAAACTTCCATTGCAATAAGGATCATAGTATCAATGCTATTTAGCTTTTATGTAGTTTTTTTTAATTTCCCAAAAACTACATAATAATGCTATTCCGCCTTTTCTTCCTTGTGATTTTCCTACGTTAAATCATTCGATGAAAGAATATATTAATTAAATTTTAATTAATTTAATTCAGATAATGTTTTTAGAATTTAGTAAAATGTTTGAAATTGTTTTTCAGTTCAACACCCATTCGTTTTATGGTTAAAAACATTTTCACCTTAAATAAAATGATAAAATGTAATCAAATTTGCTTGGTCCAACTATACACGAGAGTTAGAGAGAGATTGATACCCCACCAGTAAGGCGGGTGGTATTCTCGGTGGATACACGCAAGTTATTCAAGTCGCCGGTCCATTTTGTATGTAGAGGTCACTGTCTCAAAAGAACTAGTCGCATAATGATTGCAATGATGACGTATAGACCAGAAAAATAAGGTTAGAATTTGCTTTTGGCGCGAGTTCATAGTTTGAATGCCCTAGTATAGGTTTCTTATGGAAGTGTGATTTTACTGCCAAAAAAAAAAAGATATTTTGTAAAAGAAATTAGGCAGCTCTTGTTAAGGATTTGATAGTTTGTTTATTCACTAATAGATTGCAACTGTTTAAAATCCTTGAAAAGGTAGAGTAAGAAAATTATTAGAAAATAAAATGTTACGTGCAAGTTAAAATTCTGTATGTCGTGGATAGTCCCTCACCCGTCTGTAAATACGTCAAGTGCAACACAAGCTATGCTGCGATTGGCTGCGTACCGAAGTTGTAGGACCAATAGAGATATACGTTCATTGAATTTTGTAGTGTTGTATTTTTATTTAAATAATTATAAACTGTGCATAGTTCATGTGAATATTATTGTACGAATCTGGAGATAAAGGATCATTCTAGGTGGTACATATAATGTTTTGCATAAGAGATTTACTTTTATGAGATTTATCGGCCTTTAAAGTTGAGCAAAAATTTCTTTGGTAAGAAATACACGGCGATTAAAATTATGTTCTCAGCGTTATGAACTGAGTTTGAATTTGGCACCCAAATTTGACCGTTACACTTTTCTGGTCTATTATGATACTGCCATTTTTCTGTCAACCTCTCTGTGAAAAAAATAAATTTAGAAAGAGAGCCTTAGCACAATATTTCTCCCGATAGGTTCGCTACTGGGCTAGTTACTTTAACCTTCAAAAGACTGTGAAACGTCAAACATAACTATTAATTAAAATAAAAATAATAAATTTAGACTATGCATTTATTGTATATTATTCTATACTTTGTGTTTAAACTATTATTTACGAAAGATGACTATTCAAGGTCATTTGTAAACCGTCTGATATAATATTACTTGCAGATAACTTCATTGCATTTTATATGCAGAGGCGTGTAACATGAAATATTTATGGACACATTTTAACTGAAAAACTAAGAATAATTCATTTGAAAATTATGTTTCTTTCTAAATAATGCATTTCTGAAAGATTTATGTTCTTCACTTATGTTTTTGCAAAATACAAAACATAGACTTAACTTATAAACTAAGGAATAATAATTTGATTTAAACGTCAACGCCACTGGGTAAATATTAGCACAGAGGGCAGTGTAGTAATTAGGTATCTGCAATTCTACGACATGTCATCATTATTTATAGTGTGTTAGAAATTAATGCCACTATTTACGTATATCTGTCACACCACATAAATTAAATAGATATAGGTCAAATAATCTTTCTCTTTCTAATACAAAATGCTACTGCTATAAAGTGATGTGTATTCTTTATTCGAACAAACGACCTTGAATAGTCATCTTTCGTGAATATTAGTAAACTATTATTCACGAAAGATGACTATTCAAGGTCATTTGTAAACCGTCTGATATAATATTACTTGCAGATAACTTCATTGCATTTTATATGCATAGGCGTGTAACATGAAATATTTATGGACACATTTTAACTGAAAAAATAAGAGTAATTCATTTGAAAATTGTTTCTTTCTAAATAATGCATTTCTGAAAGATTTATGTTCTTCACTTATGTTTTTGCAAAGTACAAAACATAGACTTAACTTATAAACCAAGGAATAATAATTTGATTTAAACGTCAACGCCACTGGGTAAATATTAGCACAGAGGGCAGTGTAGTAGATAATTAGGTATCTGCAATTCTACGACATATGTCATCATTATTTATAGTGTGTTAGAAAGTGATGCTACTATTTACGTATATTTGTCACACCACATAAATTAAATAGACATAGGTCAAATAATCTTTCTCTTTCTAATACAAAATGTTGCTATGCTACTGCTATAAAGTAATGTGTATTCTTTATTCGAACAAACGACCTTGAATAGTCATCTTTCGTGAATAATAGTATATATATAATATGTCATAACCATGAAAAGTCATAATTACACACAATATCTGTGTATTCTTGCAAAAGTCTGTACATTGTATTTCGTACTTGGGCGAATATCCGCTTGCTGTCATTGCGTCTCATTAAACGATTATTGTCAACATAAATTAATGTATACTCCCCTCCCAAAGTATACCTACAAACATATCGCAAATAAAACGAATGAAAACTTTTTATATTTACTTTGTGTACAGCCTGTATAAACACAAAAAATAAACAGTTAATACCAACGGTCCTACCTGTAATTTGCAATCAGAACAATGCGATTGTCGTAATTTTTCCGGACCGAAATAAAGCAACTATACTCTATTGTATTTAGCCTTTCAGCAGATGGTGTTCACATCAGCGCCAGTTTTAAGTAGCCGAAATTACATTACTTGTCTCCAATTTCAACCGATTAGAGAGTTCAGAACTATGCCAAGTAAACTATTTGACTTTAAAATCATAAGTTATTTTTGTTCAACGTTTAATATTGTATTAGAAGTTTATTGCAACGTCAGAAAATACTACCATATTAAACTTCTTGAATAGTACAATCTAAAAAAACGAAATATACTTACGAGTTTTATTTCTGACAGTTGACGCATTATTTCAACTTTCAACTGGCCTGTACAAACTTCCTAATATATCTTTCTACACAGAAAAGTTAAAGAAGTCGATGACGATCGTATAATGGAAGATATGATGTTTGGAAATAAATGTAGAAACATGAGTGGAATGCTTTAAGGAATGTGAAACTTTTAGACGAATTGTTAGCACTTCTGAAAATGTTCAAATTGTCAATATTAGTAAAAAAGAAGATACAGGAAACATTTATTTATTACTTAAAACCTACCAAATTTCATGAGTTATTTTGATAATTACTTGTAGAGGTTAGCATTTGTTTGTATTAATATTTGTATCATAGATGGCACTATAGTATAAAGCTTGATTTACACACGTAGCTAGTAGCTGTACCACAGAACAAGGAAGAATCAGAATGCAAATTTTTCAGCACGCTTGTATAGAGCGCGAGCAGACACGTGACTCGAGGGACCTTGACGTGTTTAGAATCAGCTGATTTGTGTGCGCATGTCATTTTGACAAGAACAATGTCATGTTGACAAGACCAATGTTTGACTTATTTTGATTTTTAACTGCTAAAATTATTTTTAATTTCATGTGATTTACTGCCTAAAAATTATACAATATTAACATTTTAGCAATTCAAAATCAAAATAAGACAAAACATTGGTCGTCAAATTGAAAATGTTCTTGTCAAAATGACATGCGCACGCAAATCAGCTGATCCCAAGCGCGTCAAGGTCGCTCGAGTCACGTGTCTCCTCGCACCCTATAGCGGCGTCCATGTTATTAGAGTAGAAAAATCAGGTCCGTATTTAAAAATTATGTAAACATCAGGTCAGGTCTGTACTTCCATTATTTTAAATTCAAATGTTATGAATTTACGTATCTGCAAAATGAGCTGCACATAATCTATAGCTGCTCAATTTATTTAGTTTCCCTTAGAGATCTTCTCGGCCATATGCCAATAACCATGTGAGAGCCCTATAATATAATGGAAAGTTGCTATGTTTACTGATACAAAAAAAAAAATTAAAATAATGCAAATCCCATTTCTGTGAAACATAGAATAGGTAAATTGAGTAAATATAAAACTATTTAGAAATCGTATTACCTTCCTCGATCTTTAAGAAAAGTAAAAAATCTCAAATCGCAATTATACGCTTTGTTGTTGCAATCTTTTGCTGCACAAACTACTCCCTCCTTGCGTTTACTCATTGTATTAATATAATAACACAAGAACGATAGATCACACACGACTATACAATTTCACGGCGTTACTGGTCACCATTCACTTCTAACTCTAAAAAGAAAATGCACGCCACTGACTTGGCTACTTTCTAAACATGGCTACTGTAGCTGCGCGACTAGATGCGCAAACTTATCCCGCCAAGAAGAGTTTACATTCTGCTTCTTCTGTGGCTGTACCTAAATATACCAGTAAAGTGTAACGGTCAAATTTAGGCGCCAAATTCAAACTCAGTTCATAGCGCTGAGAACATAATTTTAATCCCCGTGTATTTCTTACCAAAGAAATTTTTGCTCAACTTTAAAGGCCGAGATATCTCATAAAAGTAAAAATCTCTTATGAAAAGCATTATAAGTAGCACCTAGACCGATCATTTATTTCCAAAATCGTACACTAATATTCACATGAACTGTGCACAGTTCATAATTATTTAAATAATAATACAACACTACAAAATTCAATGAACGTATATCTTAGTTAGATTCTAGAATTTGGTGCATGCTTTATCATCTATTACGCTAATCTATTTACTGTCGGGTGAACGATATACCGTATCCCGGGTCTGTGGTATCCCGGCTTGCACCAAGCATTTGTAATAGTCCGACTTAGTGAGTATCTGTAGAGGTTATATATTTGTATCATAATTTGTATAATAGTTACTTGTACCAAGTGCTGAAGGTGTTTCTTTGAGCGAACTGAAGTCTGCAATCATTTGTGTTCGACAAAGGACTTTCAACTCGTTATTTTTTCTACACCTGCAATAATAAATAATCTGATGTGGCCAGCACATAACTTTCCATCAGTTCATGAATTTTGAACAAATTTCATGCAGAAAATTACTTGCAAAAGATTCTATTTCTTGTACATTACCTTCCGGCAGTTGTATGTATTTTAAACAAGTTTCATACAGAAAGTTTCTAGCAAAAGATCCTATATTTCGAGTACAATTATAACACAAACATACTATGTCAATTGCACTTGACACTGACATCTTTCAATCAGAAATTTATTAATATAGTAGCTGTTTCCATAGCTGACTACTTTATGAAATTTAATTTCCTTATAATTTTTTAACTCTTTATCCATTTAATATGAAGTATAAAATGCAATCAAATCGTATAGAGAATAAAATATTCTTTAATATTTATAATAATATTAAATGTGAAAAAATGATATTTAACATAGTTTTTTCAAGAAAATCTGTTAAAATCTTCAAATAAGGGTACTTCCGGTTGACCGATTGTAGCCATGATCTAATCAGCTCTTCATATGGATGTAACGAAGAATAATACGAAAGAATTACAATTTTTGAAATTGAAGTATTAGAGTTTCGCAGACGAAAATTTTGTTATACACACGCACACACTCACACGCGCACGCGCACGCACACACATACATACACACACACACACACACACACACACACACTCGCACTCGCACGCACACACACACACACACGCGCACACACACACACACACACACACACACACACACACACACACACACACACACACACATAATCGTAAAAATAGTAAAATCGTATTCTAGGACTCTAAAACGTGCTTATTGATTAAAAATTCATTGAATATTTTGACCAAAGACAATACCTACCTTACCGAAAGGTGACGGAAGGTAAAATGAATGAAATAATTTGACATTTATTATGAATTTTTGTATTTTCATGCGTATCTATGATAACAAATATTGTGTACAACATCCATAAGTAAAATTCATTGCTAGGATACCGAAACGTGCTGTAAAGTTCTGCAGCACTTGTGCTGAAAAGAAGCGCTTTCAGCATGAAATACAAACCAGGAAATTGTATTTTCCGAGGACCACTACGAAAACTACATAAATTCACACGCTAAACTATTACTGAAAGTTGGTTATTGCACATCACTAGCAATGCTGTGTGATATGAAAGCTCGTTAGCCAATCAGATGCGTCCGCAACTGTGTGATATGATTTTATCACACGCTGCGGTAACTGTGCGAACTAACCTAAAAATTTGTATTTAAAAGTTTGACAGTTGCAGATAATTTGCTGAATTTACACGGAGAAGGCCGGACCCTGATTTATCAGATTTTAACATAATTTTTGGTAAATGGGCTACTTGCGTGCCATTTTTTTATTTAATATTTTTAAAGAGACGATAAAAACTAGCTACCCATATTTTTTTACATTCTTAAATATGCATCCCTTTCTCCAGTTCAAAATAATGACGTCAAAGAAAATCTTTAATTTATTAAAAAACATAATTTTTTACCTTCCGTCACCTTTAGGTAAGGAAGGTATTGTCTTTGGTCAAAAAATTCGATGATGAGTTTTTAATCAATAAGCACGTTTTAGGGTCCCTAGAATACGAATTTACTATTTTTACGATGATGTCTGTATGTGTGTGTGTGTGTGTGGATGTGTGTGTGTGTGGATGTGTGTGTGTGTGTAACAAAATTTTCGTCTGCGATAACTCTAATACTACAGTTTCAAAAATTATAATTTTTTCGTATACTTCTTCGTTACATCCATACGAAGAGCTGATTAGATTTTGGTTACAATTGGTCAACCGGAAGTACCATCATTTGAAGATTTTAACAGTTTTTCTTGAAAAAACTATGTTAAATATCATTTTTTCATATTTAATGTTATTATAAATATTAAAGAATATTTTATTCTCTATACGATTTGACTGCATTTTATACTTAATATTAAATGGATATAGAGTTAAAAAATTATAAAGAAATTAAATTTCATAAAGTAGCTATAGCAATGAAAACAGCTACTATTTTAAGAAAATTCCGATTGAAAGATGTCAGTGTCAAGTGAAATTGACATAGTGTGTGTCTTATAACATACAACTGCTTTAAGGTAATGTACAAGAAATAATAATAATAAATATTTTATATCTGCATGCAGATACATTACACTGTAGGTATATAGAAAACGTCACAAAATAATAATTTAAGACATAAATTTTCTGTATGAAATTTGCATAAAATACATGCAGCTGCCGGAAGGTAATGTACAAGAAATAGAATATTTAGCAAGAAACTTTCCGTATGAAATTTGTACAAAATACATAGAACTGACGGAAGGTAATGTGCTGGTCACATCAGATTTTTTAAAATAAAATTTATATTTTTACGTACGTTTTCAACTTTACTTTAGGTATATAGTAATAGATATCAGATTTTCAGTAGCACGCAAGTAGCCTATTCTGATAGCAATGATGTTATATCTGCTTAATATTTTTATGTAAATTTTATATTGTTTATTTTACTTTGTAATAAATTGTATTATTACTAATAATGGGTTTATTATTTTTGTTCTAATACGCCTAATTTTTAAAAAATAAAAATATTAACATAATTTCAATGAAAATTTGATAATATTGGTATCATTACATGTCATAATTTGTTATTGTTGTTTGTTATTAATGTTTTATTAGCCCCTTCTTCTAGATCACTTTTTGAATTTAACATATTTCTCTTGTCATTAGTTCGTCCAAAAAACCGCTGGTTGTTTTAAAGAAAACACCTTGTATATATGTATATAGTAAAAAGAAAAGTATCGTGTACAATACGTGATGAAAGGGTATTTCATACTCGTGTGAAATATCCAACTTTCAGCACTAGTTTTACAATATACAATTTTAGAACAGGAGTAGAAAAATAAAATTGTTCTAGACAAGGAATGAAAAAATAAACTTTGTGGGTAAATTTACAAATATCATCAAGTTTTATATAAATATTTCATATAATTGAAAATAAAAATAGACCATTTCAGAAATTCAAAGCGCATGCGCCAAGTGTTAGACTGCGACAAAAAGTTAGTGCCGATTGCCGTATACCCGTCCTTGTTTATATGACAGCAGGCTATGGAAACTTAAATGGTTAACTTTGGACCGTATTGCAATGCCATCATGCCATCTCTTGACTGCTTCCGGAAGCTTCATAAATTGAAATGGTTAAGCGTGCTGTGCTTACATTCATATTTTTTTATAAGTTGTCAAAATCCTGTGAGTATTTTAATCAAATTCTAACAAAATTTTCAAGAATTTAAATTTTCTTGGGAGCAGTTCGATTATTTGAATTGTTGAGATATATTACATAGTGTCTAATAATTTTTTTTACGGATGTGTATGTGTGACTCAAGTTTCTACTATTCTATTCGTATTAACGCTATAGGAAAAATGTTCATATAATATGTTTTACAATACAAACGCTTTTTGAATTCGTTATCGTCATTATCCTTCTATACAGGTAAAGCATAAAAAATTGTACTATTTTTTTATACCGACACTGATTACTTCTGGTTTAATCAAAGATTCAACCTGCATAAAAACACTACAAAAGCGTTTATATTTTCTTATAATTGTTTATAAATATTATATAAAATAATTATTTTTATTATTGTAAAACAAAAAATATATGAATCATGTATGTTTTATAAATGTTGGTTTTCATTGTCTACTTTATTGATAAATAACATAAATATGAAACACAGGGAGGCAATGCGGATTGCATATATAGATGTTATGGAGTTGCCTACATACTCAAAATAGTTCCGGTAGCAACCAAAGTTTCCAATCTATTATCAAACAAAACATATTTCTAATCTGTGTATGACAGTTTTGTCAATTTTACAGTTTTGTTTTTCTTTTGTTGGTTTCCTTTTTCAAATATTTATAACGGGTAGGTACTAAACTTCTGGTCCACAAAATATTGCCATTTGAAATGTTTTGTCTGGTTTAGAAAATAAAAAGTTGGATTAGGTATAGTAATACAATTTTTATAATTGACTGATGAATGGACATCATTTTTTCACATAGTAAAATAAGTTTTTATTTGTAAAATAAGAACTGAAATCATATCTTATACTCAAATTCATATTAACAACTTCTGTGTAGTTCTAAAATTGAAAACAGAATGTGTCGCGTATAAATTTGAAATCCGCCATGTAACGGCACTAACTTTTTAGTTCAAAAAGTAAATGTAGTGGTCGCTTAAATTTCTGAAAAGGTCTATTGTGTAAATCATACCTGATGCCATAGTGCCACCTATGACACAAATTGTAATTCTGTTTAGGATAGATTTTATAAGACATTTACATAATTGACGTCACATGCAAGAAAGAAACAGAAGATCTTGCTTCCAAACAAACTCCCCCCCCCCTCATTGTATTACGTCCTTCTTCATTGTACTGTGCCTGTCATTCTGTTAGCTTGTTATTCGTATTATAACCTAATTCTCTATTTTGATTTGTTCGTTCAAAAATGAGTTTAAAGCGAGAAGAAGTGCCTGGGGCATCTTTTTTGTTTAATGAGGATCATTCAATAATACAACTAGAACGATGGCTGGAGTGTAAAGGTGACAGTTCTTTGTTTGAAAGTCGTAACCATAGCAACCATTAGTTCTATGCTTTGCCGCTAAATGTGCTTGTTTAAATTGCATAAATCAAGGAGCACCTAATAAATATTAGAACGTACATACAGACATAAGCTAGATTAAATACTGTTGTAAATTTGTCTATTAGGAGCAATAAAGGGTTTGGAATAATATTCAGTCTTCTTATTGTTGTAAGAAAATATTGTATTGTTGTCAAAAGAGGGTTATGTACATGTGTTCGACTTTGAGCTGATAAACTTTTACAGACTTAGGCCTCAACGACATAAAAGGAGAAGGCTAGCGCAATAGTAAATAATAAATTCCCGGCATTTACAATAAAACAAGGTTAATTCTACACGTTCTACATGTGACTGTGTCCGTAAAAACAAAAATGTAACTAACTACTCACTAATGCCAACAAATACATATAGAATAATTTTAAAATAATTTTGTTTTATTGGGATTTTCAAGTATCAAGGTGATCGCATTAAACAATGGTATACTTTTTGTTGACATTTGTAAGCGTCGCATTACTGTCAATTATATTTTTTTAGTTTTCGTATTATATTCTCATTTATTAGTATTTTTATTTATAATTCAAGTATGTATAATACAGTTTTTGTAGTCACATAAGTTGTAGTTTCATGTAAATGTCAAATGTGTACCATTGTTTGTAGTTTTAATACTCGCCACTAGTTAGCGTTTTCTTACTTGATAATCCCAATAAGCAAATCAAACTTTATGCTTGAGCGCCATCTATTATACAAATTATCATATATGTTATAACCTCTATCAGTATTTGAAGCAATACATGACAATTTATTTAAAATTTAGTAAATATAATTTGGTTTTAAATAAACTGCCACCTTTGCAGAAAGTCTGCACTTTCTTCCATTGCACTGTCGTCATGAACTGCTTTGTATAACTTCACTTTAGAAAGACCTATCAGAATATTTGTATAGACCACTTGAATTAATGCAACTGTACTTCCTTACTCGGAAAACCCTTTTGTTGTGGAACAAATCTTCACTCGTTTAGTAATTAATCAAGAAGCATTCATGGATACTCAACTACACCCTATGAGCGCTGATGCAAAAGACCAACATACACGGACAACAAATTATCAAAACTTTGAAGAAATATATATTAAAGAAGAACGGCTGGAAGAAACATCCCAAGACTGTGAATTTTATGAACGTGTATTGCAAAGTGTAAAGAAAGAAGAATGTGTAACTGATAATGATGAACAGAGTGACAAAGAATATGAGAATTCAAGCACTGAAATTATTAATGATATTGGGAAAACTGAAAATGTTAACTCAAACAGTTTTTGTTGTGATGAATGTAATAAGAATTTTTCACAAAAATCTAATTTAGAGGAGCATGAGAAGATTCACGAAGGAAGTAGGTTTTTTGAAAGTAAAAGATGTAAAAAAATATATAGTAAGAAAAGTCTTGAAGAAAGTTATATTAAAGGACATGCTGAAAACAAGAAATATCAGTGCCTCAAATGCAATAAATTATTTACACAAAGTTCTAATTTAAAAACCCATATGACACTTCATAGTGGAGTGAAAAACTATAAATGTAGTATTTGCAATAAATCATTTACACAAAGTGTCGCTTTGTCTATACATATGAAAATACACAGTGGAATAAAAGACTACAAGTGTACAATATGCAATAAACTATTTACACAAAGTGGTAATTTATCGACACATATGAAAATTCATAGTGGAATAAAAAACTATAATTGTACAATATGCAAGAAACTATTTATAGATCAGAGTAATTTATCCAGACATAAAAATTCATAGTGGGGCTAAGGAATTTCAATGTTCCACGTGTGAAAAATCGTTTAGACTCAATTCTCATCTTAAAAGGCATATGAACACTCATTGTCGAGAAAATAATTCCACTTGATGTATATGTAATAAAAAAAAGAATAATGTAAATTTAATCATTTAAGAATCTACGTTCTGGATACTCGTTCGTAAGAACAAAACTGGAATATTGCCAGTAGGTTTGGTGTCCTATCTATAATAAATACAACCATTTAATTGAATGTATTCAACGCAAATTTGTTAAATTATGCTTCTTCAAACTTTTCAGACATCCCAGTTTTGATACAGATTATAAAGACTTGTTGTGTGAATTTAGTATTGTGTATCTAGATATTCGCAGAAAAATTCAATCATTGTTCATTTAAAAAAAAATCTGATGTGGCCAGCACATAACCTCTCGCCAGATGTTTTACCTTGTACGCATAAAACGAAAAATATTTTTAATACAAATACATATATTCATGTCTCATTACAAAATAATTATTTTAATATAAATTATGTACAATACATACATTTTCTTTGTATTCAATATCCCGATTTTTTTTTACTTTCCTTTTCTTTTATTCGTCATTTTTTCGCAAATTCCTTTTGTATTCTTTTTTAGGTAAATTCTTTTGCGTTGTTGACTTTTTATTTATTTTCATAATCTTCATAATGATGTACAAATATTTTTGACAGTGGCATACAAATATTTTTGACAGTGACATTTATGTGTGAATTACAAACATTTGAATTTCTTGCCTTGAAGTAGTTTGATCTGAGAATTTTTACATCAAATTATTTTATATGCATTTCTTTATCTCTAAATCTATAGAAGATATAATAATGAATTTATATTTATCGAATAAAGAATTTAACGTTCTTTAATATAAGTATTTACATAAATTTTCGATAAATAATATTTAGATGATTTTTTTCTTGTAACTACTACTTCCGGTAGTCCAATTGTTACCAAAACTTAATCAACTCTTCCCATTATTGTTGGATTGAGGAATCCGTAGTTAAAAATGTCATAAGTCTTATAGTATTTGAGATATCGTGGATCCAACATCCACACACACATCACACGCATACATACGGACATCATCGTAAAAATGTTATAATCGGATTCTAGGGACCTTAAAACGTGCTTATTCACTAAAATCTGGATATGCGATTTTTAGCATGAATCCAATACCTCTCTTAACGAGAGGTAAAAATGCATTGTTATAAATGATCCCATAAAAATTCCTTTCCTATATACAGGGTGTCCCATAACTTCAGGTACATATTAGAAGGGCATATAGTTCTTAATGTCCTGATTACGGAACAAAAAGATTTTTTTCAAAATTCCTATAATTAAGGGTAGTTCACTTAAGAAGAACATTTTTTGTACCCCTGGATACTATAATATTTGGAATAGTGAAATTAGTTATAACTATTACATAAAATAATTTAACAATTACAATTACAATTTTTCCCAAAGATCGTTTTTAGAGAAAAAATCAAAAAAGTTGAATTACGCCGGAAGTGGTTGATAATGAGTAAAATTTCATATGTAAAATGTTCTGCTGAATTCAAGGTAAAAAATATAGCTTTCCATTTAAAATAAGGAAGTTAGGGAATATTTCCGGTTAAACCGGAAGTGCTACTGCTTTGAAAATATTTTCGTAAAATAATATTGAATAGTTTTTAAAATTACAATATCGTAAGGTCGTCCTGGGATATGCTGTATTAGAGCACTGCACGGGGCAAAATTTTCAGGTTCGGCCCACCCGAAGCCCGACAACTTTTAAGCCCGGCCCGATTAAGCCCAAGTTTTTCTTAAACTTATAAAGCCCGGCCCACCTATTTAAAGAACCCGGCCCGACTTTTTCAAGATAAATATGAAGCCCGGCCTGATCCGGCCCGTTCACTTTAAGAGCCCGGCCCGACTAGGCCCGTTTACTTAAAGGGCCCGGCCCGTTCACTTTAAGAGCCCGGCCCGACTAGGCCCGTTTACGTAAAGGGCCCGGCCCGGACCGGACCGTTCGTCAATTTTTCTCTCGGAACGTTAGAGTGATTTCGCGGCCTTGGTATACAAATAACTATTTTACGGTTAGTACATCATGTTGAAGCAAATTTTTCATTCTTATAATGTTTTATAAATAAATAAATAAAAAAAACAGGACGGCCCGATCCAAGTCCATCCAAAAAACCAGCCCGGCCCGATATAAGCCCGCCATAATTGAGGCCCGACCCGGCCCGAGTCCACCACAGTTGAAGCCCGGCCCGACATAAGCCCGTCACAATTGTGGCCCGGCCCGACTTGTGCTCGTCACATATGAAGCCCGGCCCGGCTCGAAGACCGATGTTAATCACGAAAATTTGGCCCGGCCCGGCCCGTCGGGCCGGATAGCTTGCGGCCCGGGCCTTGCAGTGCTCTATGCTGTATATCAATGTGTTCATTATAGAATGTGAGTAGATAAAAATGCTTATTTGTAAATTTCTGCACGAACGTTAATTTCTATTCGGTAATTTAACATATATTAGCGTAATATATAATTTTAAATTAGCAGGTAATTTAAACGGTAATTTACGTGGGTATTACCAAAAAATAATTATGGTAATTTAACATCCCTGCTGCCATCCAAGGTCTACTACTAAAATTTTTCAGAACAGTTGTGATAAGACAAGGGTAAGAGCAATAACATATATAAGTTTTTATAAACTTTTCTAAATTTTAGTTTCAATAATCATATTTTAACTCTGTTTATCTATTTAAATTATAAATGTCGAAATTCAGTTTAGAAATTCTTATCGTATTATGATAGTCACGACATTTATTTGTTGATCATTAAGTCTAGAAATTATTATGTATTCGTGCGTGACTTTGAATGCCCTAGCCTATGCACCCTGTACGCCTAAGGCTTGCTTCCCACGGCCCGTTATATCGCGGGCCGCGCCGTGCCAGCTCGCACCAACACGCCGTGGGAAGGGAAACATCCGAGGAGGCGCGGTCTGACCTGTGCCGGCGCGCCCGATCCATTCCAAGTCGGTTTTTTCAAAGGCGCGATGCGGCGCGAAGCGAGCGCGCGCGTTGTGGCCCGTGATAGCGCGGATTGTTACTGGTGAACATGTCATTTCTAGTTCATTTCATTTCAACAAAATCAGTTACCCTATCCGATCCATTGTATCTGAAATTAATAAAGTGTTAATTATTAGCATGGATTGGATAAATTACATATTTGTTCAATTCATCATCTCAATAATAACTTACCTCGACCGGCTCTTATTGAATGATGACATCCACCAGCGTCTTTTCTTCTTCTTTTTTCTTTGTTGAGTAAATGGCATCCACTGATTAAAGGAAAAGCGGCTGCAGCAACAGCAATTCTCTCTTCTTCCGACATTTTGGAATGGTACTTTTTAAAAGAAACTAGGCATTATGCCTCGGACCCACACGCGTCGTGGGAAGAGTTCGGTGCGGGTTCGCCTGTGGCGCGTGCTCGCCCGCGCAAATCGACGCGGCGAGATGCGGCCCGCGATATAACGGGCCGTGGGAAGCAAGCCTAAGATAATCCGGTCCTGAAGATAGCGCTTTGTTTTGAGGAGTCTAGATTAGTTCGTCGCGTCGTGAAGACGTTTGTTTTGGACATGTAGTGTCTTAGTTTTGGGGCGCGCGCTAAACCCCTGCCCGCTGGGTTACGGAATGTAACATGTTAGTAATTGCTTAGTTGTGTTAGTTATGTTTAGTTAATAATAATTGTAATTATGTAAATAAAACTTTAGTTAGTTAATCAGCAAATATCTAGTATTTGTCCATGCCCATAAATGTAAGTATTCATCATGTGGAAAGTGTATGTGTGTTCTTCCTTACCATCAGTCAACGGGGAGAATAAAGTGTGTCATCGTTGGTGTAAGCAGAAGATGCAGTAGCATCATCCTCTTCCGCACCCCCTCGTGTTACACAGTCCTTGTTTAAGCGTACCCACAGAAAGACATATCTAGGAAATATAGGAATAGAGAAAATCCAAATTATTTAATAAGGTTATTTATTTATTTCAAATATGAATTTTCATATGTCGAGATAGACTACAACCATATGCAAATTGTTTATTACACACAGTACATGTATAGCCCTTTCTTTTACTATGACTTTTCATATGGTCTTTTAAATGAGATTTCAGTTTAAATGACATATTACATTTGGGACACTTATAAGCTCTTATTTCAGAATGAATTTTCCTATGCCTAGAAAGATTACTACCATCTATGAATAGTTTATTGCAGACATTACATTTATGTTCTTTTATTCCGTCATGAATTTTCATATGGGATTTTAAATTACACTTGTGTGTAAATGATTTATTACATGATGGGCACTTATATGCTCTTATTCCAGCATGAGTTTTCATATGTTTGGTTAGATAACCCCTATATGTAAATAGTTTATTGCATATTGTACACTTATAACTTTTTTCATTATGAATTTTCATATGTCGAGATATATTGGCGCCACCTGTGAATAGTTTATTGCACACTGTACATTTGTAGTCTTTTATTCCACTATGCATTTTAATATGGTCTTGTAAATGCGAATTTCGTGTAAATGATTTAATACATGTTGGGCATTTATATTCTTTTATTTCACTATGAACTTTCATATGGTCTTTTAAATAAGATTTTTTTGTAAATGATTTAATACATGTTGAGCATTTATACGCTCGTATTCCAGTAGTGTGTATTTTCATGTGTTTTCGTAAATTATCCTTAGATGTACCACATTCAAATTCTTTGTTTTCTGCACAACATAAATTGTTTCGATTTTTAGTTTTCCAAATATCATCAGTTATTGTAATTGTGTTGTCAATCTGATTGTCATTATCACTTATACATTCTTCCTTCTTTACACTTTGCAATTTATTTTCGTTTAATTCGCAGTTTTGAGAATTTTCTTCCATCGGTTCTTCCTTAATATAAATTGCTTCAAAATTTGTATAATTAGTTATTGTTTCTTCGTCCTGTGCATCAGCACGAACCGTGTGTAGTTGAGTGTCCATGAATGTTTCTTGATTAATTTATCGACAAAAAATTCTTCTCAACTTGATAAATGTCTAAAACATAAATTGGTGTGCCAAAAATTTCGGACAATATTGGATACCAAAATATTGTCGAGTTATCCAATATAGGTAATCCGAAAGCGGTATCGTATAAATGCACTTAACGCCCGTGATGCTTTAATTTTTTTGCACTACCAGATATTTTACAGCATTTTCTAACAATTGATCGAATTAAATTTAAAAAATATTGCTAAATTGACACTATGTGTAGTTGTTTTACTTAAGGCTAAGGCCAGCCCCCTGACAGCGAATAGGATTTTTTGTGATAGAAGAACTAGTTGAGCAGGGGCGGTAGAGAGTAAAGAGAGAATACAGATTTGGAATCGCCGGCAGATGGCAGCACAAGCAAATAATTTCTGCAATATCTGTAGAGTTGGCGGAGAAAGTGCGTGTTGACACATTTGTTTCTTGGTCGGTGATTTGACATTTAAAATTTGGCATTTTCACTTCGTATTTTGTATTCAAAGACGAAACTTCTTAAGAGTGTTTTATGTATTGGTTTTTGCTGCAGTGTATTATTTTTGTGCTTCTTTCAATCACATTTATAAGGTATGTAACTTAATTTTTATTTTATTACACCAGTATCTTCATTCCTGGTACACCATGGTTTCCGAATATTTTCATTTATTTCGGGACAGATTGACAATAGTTTATCCCGATAGTTTCAACCCGCTTGAAAATGGGTTGAATCGACCCAATTGTAGTTAGCGAGTTGAAATGATCGGAATAAACGCATTTTCAACCGGATTGAAATTTTCAACTCGACTCTAAAATTCAAATGGGTTGAGCTAATTCGACCGGATTTACTTTACGGGATAAACGCTCAACCCGATCGAAGTACATGTATGATTCACTGTCATTAGAGGTTATCTGTCAGCTGCATTTTAACAGTCAAATCGTATGTGATTAGAATTGAATTATGTCAAAAAGAAACATTTGGCAGAATCAAGTAATGTATTTTACCGGTTTCTGGATATTATTCCATTGTTTACATGTACAGAAGTAGGCTAGTAACTAAGTAATAACTGTATCTGTATGGTAATATATTACCATACTGACTTCTCAACAACGGTCTACAAAATGAAAATAAAATAAAATGAAAATATAATGCTCTTTATTAATATATAAAGATAACGTTAGCCTATCGTTCTAAATACGGTCTACTTTATTCTAAAGTAATAAACATGAGGAATAAAGGACATAATTTGAATATTTATCATGCTGACATATGTCAAAATAATTGTGCTGTTAACCATAGCAATCTGAAAGTAGTATTAATGAGAGAATTTCAAAAAATGATATTTATGAATAATGTTTTAATTTTCAGAAACCGGTAAACTATTGAACAAACCACGGATGTTATTAATCATAACAAGCCTTAGATGTCTTAAAATCCTCGCTCTACGAGCTCGGATTTCAAACTTACATCTGCGGCAGTTATGATGTGCATAACATTCCTAGGTATGTTAATAGCAATTCTTTTCTTAATGAAGGAAATGAAAACCCTCGGTCTTATGGACGGAAAAAAGCTAAGATTACTCTATATTCTCAACAGCTAGCGAGACAGTATAGTGAAAGAGCAATCTTTTTCTCAAAACTTACAATTTTAGAAGGGTCGCTTAAAAATTATATTTTGGTTTCAATTTAGTATTTAGTACCTAGCAAATATAATTAAAAGTGCTTTTAGATACTCTAAAATTTTCTATTCAATCTGAATTTGTAAATTGTAGCACAATGTTTTTTCAGCAATCAAAATTTCGTGTTTTATTTTTCATTCGTAACCTTTTTTTCATTACTTGTTCTTGTTCCATTTTCGTTTATATTCGTCCGCAAAAATCAAGTAAATATTACCAAACAAAATGACATTTCGCCAACGCTTTCGATCGGGTTCAAATAGGGTTCACTCGACCCGCTATAACAAGAGCGAGATAAACGGTAGAGAGTTAACCTTGAAATTCGATCGGGTTGAAACTATCGGGATAAACTTCGTAAATGAATTATATGACATTTAAAATTGACCCAACCTAACAAAAATAAAAATTAACCAAATGAATAATAACTTTAAATATGACAACGAAATGGAACATTTTACTACATTTAATGTCAATAATCAAAATACAAATAACAATATAACGAATATAAATAATGATTTCATACTTATATCTATAATAATTATTAATAATACCACCAATGCGGTTTAGAAATTTGACATTGACGTATATCGTTTGGTTTTGTTATAACGATAGGTCTGTTTGTTTGTATTACACTAACTTGTACAACATGTACTGATAATTCGTCATTACTGTAGTTTAGTACAAAATAGTACACACTTAATTTTCTAAATATAAATGCACACAAATTATACAAGTTAGTGCAAATTATAGGTTAAGTAGTAAAAATAATAATAGTTTTCATTGGAAAGGAATTTTTCATGTTCATTTCTTTCGATCCATATTTAGAATCGATTTCTATTATTGGAAAAATTATAATGCCAATTACAAGTTCACATCAGCCCGTTTGTCAAATTACTGTGACGTTATAAACTGCACTAAGCGTACTAGCTACAGTAATGACAAGGCTGCCAATTAAAATCCGGACAAAATAAACAATAGCAGAAAAATATATCCACGCAGCCCATGAAACAAATGATTTTGTTTTTTGACAGATGTTGATCTGCACTTGCAAAATGATCACTTGAGTATATTGAAATACGTAGTTCTTTTAGAATGCAAGCAATTAAAGAGAATAATCGCAGAAAATTAATTGGCGAATTTTATAAAGAATATTTCGAGAATGGTAAAATTTATACTGTGAAACATTTTCAAGCTATGGGTATCAGTCGGAGTACTACGTACGATATCATTAGAAGAATTGAAGAAGGAAAAAAATTGGAAAGGATGAAAGGAAGTGGGAGAAAAGCGAAAAATGAACCAAACTAAAAAACCAAAACTTGAGGAAGAAGCAGTTGGTAAAATTGGCCAATCATGTAGAAAATTAGGAAGTTCAAAGTATCGCACGGATATATAAGAAAAATACTTATTCAACGCAATATTATTGTAAAGAAAAGAAAATCTGCACATAAGTATATTCAGAAACAATTGGAAAATTAGAAAACGTTCTTAAGGAAACTGAGAGACCGTCCTTTCAAGCCTATAAACTAACGGTAATAATGGACAATGAATCTTATTTCACATTAGATGGAACTGATTGTGCGGGCAACAATACTTACTACCATAAAGATGGAGCAGAAATTAACCCGGAAGTAAAATTTAAAAGACATGCCAAGTTTCAGAAAAAAGTTCTTGTATGGTTGTTAGTGAAAGGGGTAGATGCATTGCATTTATTGCACCATCAGGACTTTGCGTGAATCAGAACGTGTATTTATGAGAATGTATACGAAAGAGACTGGTACCATGTATAAGAAAGTACCATAATGACGGTCAATATATTTTTTGGTCAGATAAGGCAACTGCATATTATGCTCGGAGCACAATTAGTGTTTATGAACAATTTCAAATCCGCTATATTACCCGTGACGAAAATATTGCAAATGTACCACAATTACAGCCCATCGAAAGGTTTTGGTTTCAATTAAAACAGAAGGTTTATGAAAATGGCTGGAAAGCAAAAAAACACCAAGGAATTAGAAGATAGAATTAAGGGAAAGCTTCGCCAGTTTAAATCTGGACACTTCGCAAGACTAATGGCTCGGGTACTGACAAAAGTGGGACAAGCAGCTGATTTTGGATCTGATTGTCATTCTACAATAAATAAAATGTATCTGTAAAAACTATAAATAATATTTTTGTGAGATCAGCAATCTCGTTTAATTTAAAATTGTCCGGATTTTTAGTTGACACACCCTTAGTGCAATATGTACTACAAACGAACACATTGCAGACAACTTAGAACACACAAACGAACATATTTTTCACAAAATTAAAGTTCGTGCAGCTAGAACCATACAAACGAACAGATCTGATGTTTGAAAGTAGCGGTAGTGGGAGTAAAAATACCAGAGAAACTAGGATTATTTCGTGGTTGCCGTGGTCCGTCTTTTTACCAACCTTTTTCAGGAACCGCGTTCCGAATAGATACCGGTAAATAATTTCAAGACTTACGGAACACTAAACCGTAAACCTAATCGAACCGATTGCGTTACGGAACATTTTATAAGACGCTTACATGCCAGATTACTATAGCTATTGTTTTCTAGCTATCAAAACGCTGACATTTTGGCAGTCAATCACTTTTCAGTAAAATTAAATATAGCATATGTGACATTTATTGTCAACGTATTTTGTAATACAGCATTAGGCTTTAAATCAAATATATCACGCTACGAACAAGATAAATATTTGACAAAAAAATGTCAAATAATAAATAAAAGTCTGTAGCAACAGAGCACATTTTACTCACACGAAGTTACAAAGCTTACTGAGCGGTTAACTTAACAATAAAACACGCCCTAAACTATTGGTACGTTCTATCGGTGTCAGAAATATTCCTACTAGAATAAGAATATTTTTAAAGGAATAGAACGCTCAGTAGCAGATAACTGTCAAGTAACAATTAAATAGAACAGCGGTTATGTGTTGTTAGTTCACAACTAAAGATAACTTCATATGTTTATTCTGGGTCTTCAAAATGTTTTAATGCAAATACTCGTATTACAGAGATTATAATAATTATCTAAAAATACATTAAATAATAAAAACGTAAAGGAGGTATATTTGTTGAGCACAGCCTATACCTTGTTCCATTTAAGCCATTCAGTATTGCGGAGCATAGGGAATAGTTTTGACATCTCTGATTGGCTAAAATTAGAGACAAGAGACAAGTTTACCCAATGTAATTTCGGCTACTTCAGATTTGCGCTGTTGCCAGTGCCATCTACGGAATGGCTTAAATGGAACAGCATAATCTAAACATTCACAAATGTGACAGTCGGCTATAAAATTTTGAACATTTCTCCACTCTACACATCTTAAAATTATACAGGGTGAGTCTGGGAAGACGCCGCGCCCCTTTAACTTTTTTATTATAATAGAAAAAAATAGTTCATACAAAAGTTTTATTATTTTACATATACTATTTGATGGCAGATGTAGATATTTTTTATAAAGTCAGGTTTACAAGATACGACTATCAACTTTTATTTTTCAAATGGCTACCTATAATTATTTTAATAAAATAGAAACCGCCATTTTTTTCTCTTTTCAACGATGTATTATTTTTTATTAATGTATTTGAAAAATTTCGAGAAAAATGAGATAATTTAGAAATATTAGAAATAATTTTTAAACAAATATTATAGGTGGCTATGTGGAAATAATCAAAACGTAAACCTGACTTTATAAAAAATATCTACATCTGCCATCAAATAGTATATGTAAAATAATAAAACTTTTATATGGGCTATTTTTTCTATTACTTATAATAAAAAAGTTAAAGGGGTGAAGGCGTCTTCCCAGACTCACCCTGTAATGATTCGTAGGAATATACAATTTTTTTTGGCGCAAAAGAACGACCATTCGTTTACTACTAGAAGTAGATTTCTGACACCGATAGAACGTACCTTATGATTTGTATTTATTCTAATGCTGTTGTATGTTGACCCGTATTTGACCCAAACCAAGTTTACGTTCAAATCTGTGTTCATATTTTGATTATAATTGGACATTCCTGCAGAAGGTACATTACAAGTTGACTCTGTTAAATGTGCGTCGATTGCAGTGTTTAAAAGCACATTTGAATTTTTTTTGTACAATTTATTCATCAATACATCAGTGTAGCCTTCGGCTACAGTGCTGGACTGCTAACCCCGATCCCATGACTTAAGAACTGATATATTAGCATTTGCAAGAAGGGTAGCTGACGTCCTTCTAAAACAGTGTCCATAAAATAAACGCCGATTAGCAGCATTAGCTGGACGCAGAGCAACATATTTTCTATTAATAGTGACGTAATCAAGATTGGTAATTAAGAAATTACGTTCAACTAAGTTTTAATATCAGGTTTTTTAATAATCAGAATATATTTTTTAACTAATTTTAAGTACGTTCTACAGTATAAAAAAAACTTCTGTTCAAATGTACTAAACGCAGTAGCAATTTAAAAGTATACTTTTAGAATTGGCGCCAAATTACTCTGCCTATGACATCCGAACGATACTAGCCAATGACAGAACTGGAAAGTCAAAATATATTATTTTCATCAGTTTCTCCATTCTTAGCCATCTCAGAGTTAGTTTTTTTAAACACTATATTACAACATGTAAAGACATTTGTAATGAATTAGTTAAAATTTACTAGCACATTTTCTAACTAAATATACTTACATAGTATTTTCAAAGTAAAGAGGACTGACACAAATGCTTTATTTCTGTAAGAGTTGATGCACTACATCAAGTGGCCTCAACAAATATCATAATTTGTCTTCCTAGAGAGGTTAAATGAATCAGTTCATGACGATCGTACGATAGTAATAATAATGTTAGGAAATCTAGAAACAGTGGAATTCAGTTACAGCTGTAAATGTAATACAATAATAATTATGACATTGATATACAAATGAAAACTATCAAATTTCAATCTCCTATCCACTACTAAATCAAAATATTGAGGTTAGAATTATTTGTATCATAGATGGCACTGAAGTTTAAAGCTTGATCTACATAGTAGGGGATTTTGAAATGAGAACTGTTACGCAAAGCTAAACTCAGATGGCAAGACTCGGCGTCTTAAAGTACGCATTATAGATGAAAATTAGAGTAAGAATAAGAGGAATTAAGTAATTTTCTTCTGTGTAAATAAGGCATTGTAACGAAATATTTTTAATGGGAGCAGTTAGGCGCTGCTTTCCACCTACTTTTTCCCTCTCTAATCTTCGTCAAAACGTTAGATTTCTTAAATTTTCATTTCTAACGCAAATGTAACTGCCTTAATACGCATGCGTGCGCAAATTTTATTCAAATGGAAGGTTATACAGATGTATATTTTCGGGCTGCCATCTATTGGTATTTTCCTTGTACTTCACTTACGACTCATTTCACTCCGTTGCTAGATTACAAAGAAATCGCTGTCATGGGTCATGGTGACAGTTGCAACATAGTGCCAAGGTGCCAAGTATCAAACGAGTGTATGGTCTTTAAAACAGTGACTCCCGCTATAATTATAAAGAATACATGACAAATGTAAAAAAATTTAAGATACCACAGCCGTCCGAAGACATTGAATCACATGTAAAACGCAAATGTCAAAACACAAGTGACAGAAGACAGAACTTTAAAAATGGCGTGGTTTGTTTCTAATTCGATCTTCCATCTTAACTTCTACATCGTCGCATTCTTTCTTGCGTGTGACGTCAAAATCATAACCCTCTATTGCACAAGCGTACTACACAGAATTAAACATTTTTCATAACACTGTCTATGAGGCTTGTGTACCTTGCCTGTGTTGCCAAATCAATTTAAGCGTAAAATTAATAAATAAAATTGTAAAACTAATTATTAATGAATATCATGTTTTTTTATTTAAACTTAAAATTTAAAATATTTTTTTTATAGAAATAGAGCAATTAGTGCTGCCATATACAATACAAAGATTTCTTGGCGCGCCAAATTTAAGGAAACCATCAGTTTATGTTAAATTTAATGGGTCTGAAAATAAAACAAGATGATATTCATTAATAAAACTAGTTTTACAATTTTATTTATTAATTTTACGCTTAAATTGATTTGGCAACACAGGCAAGGTACACAAGCTGTATACTTGGCACCCTTGTGGGGCCCTACAAGCACGTGTTTGCCCGCGCCTCATACGATTAATGCTGCCACCAGGAAAAGTTTAGCGTGAGTGCCCTCATTATAAAACTCTATTTCGTACGCAATACTACAAAAATACTTAAATAAAGGTTTAAAATATGTAAGTATGAACAACGGAGTGCTCAGCTCCCCGTATATTTCTTACAAATTAATTGGAGTGTCCCGTACCCGAGAAACACCCTGTATACATATATATATATATATATATATATATATATATATATATATATATATATATATATATATATTACTTCTTTTATTAAATTATAAGTTGTTACATTTTATGTGTTTTATTTATAATATATAATATCTATATTTAATTTGTGGTACTCATCAAGAGGCAGTAATAATTAAAATAAATAAATAAATATATATACAGAGAATTTATTTTAAAATGCAACATATGGTTTACCACTTCCATGGTTACACCTCGGGTTACAAACTACTGTCAAAAAATGACAGCAATGTAATATATGTCCATTTTAAAATGCAACATTATAAATAGTATTGCAGCACAGGATATACCTCCAGAACATATCACAAATGGTGTCAATTTTTTCTACCAGCGACTAGGATATTGCCTCAGTGTGAATGGAGGTATTTTTGAACATTTATTACATTAAAATTATGAATTTTTGTAAGCCAAAGTTTGTTAAGATGTGCTACATTAAAGTTTTGATATTTTGTTAATAGTATGTAGGCTAATTTATTGGAAATTGGTATTGAAAATACATAACTAAATTTTTTTGTATGTTGCATTTTAAAAAGGACAAGTATTACATTGCTGTCATTTTTGACAGTAGTGTGTAGTAACCATGGAAGTGATTGACCATGTGTTGCACGTTAAAATAAATTCCCTGTATATATATATATATATATATATATATATATATATATATATATATATATATATATATATATATATATATATATATATATATATATATATATATGTCGCTGGGTAGTATCACTGGCAAACTCTATGTCGACCAACACTATTTCAGAACCACAGCGATAATATAAACGTGATGATCTCAGCGAGGCGGACATGCACTCACCCTGAGCACCGCTACACACTGATTCCATCCAAGCATTGTAGCCAAGAATGCTTGACGTTTCGATTACGACAATACAATTAAAAGATTATAAGTGATTCATGTAATACTTGATTCATTAAATGATCGTTACGACATGCTTTGATATTACAATCTCCGACACGGCCATTCTGACGTTTCACACGTCCTCGTGTGAACTATCTGAAAACAAAGAATTTATCCACAGTATTTTCGCTCGGCTATCTCTGACCAATAAGTGCTCAAATAGTTACAACTTTGTTCACATTTATATCAAGCTCAAAATTTAGCTATAATACACTAAATTATTTAATGGACGCCTTTTTTACAAGACGTCAAACAAAACATAATTCTGTGACAATACATTTCACCAGTAAATACATGACTACCAATATCAGTATTCAAGCATTGTTATAGCTTGTCCAACAGCGACAGACCATCATTGCTTAACCAGCAATCGATCGCTATTCCATCTTCGCTTAACCAGCGCAAGAAAACCATACCGTCATTGCTTACCCAGCAATGGAACACCCTTCCGTCATCGCTTAACCAGCTCGGGAAAACCACACCGTCATTGCTTACCCAGCAATGGAACACTATTCCGTCATCGCTTATCCAGCTCAGGAAAACCACACCGTCATTGCTTACCTAGCAATGGAACACCCTCATTGTACTATAGACAATTCTAGTTTTAATTATTTTGTGTAGAACCTGGCTCTTCGTCAGTTCCTAGGGAAGAAATATCATTATTATCTGACATTTTTCTAATTTGGTCATGTGCGTATTTATAAGTGCGATTAGAGTCATGGGCCTTTAGAACATACAAAACAAATTATTACTAGTTTGCTAACATTCAGGTCCTAAATCAGAAATCCTATGGCAAATCGAAAACTTAGCTCGTCGTCCTAGGCCACGCTTCCCAATTCATTTACTGGAAAACACACACGACAGAGGCACCTAGTTAGCATGTTACCTTCGGCAGAGGTATCAGAGTAGCATACCGAAACACCATGACAGAGGCATCCAGTAGCATGCCATCTTTCATCACGGTTAATAATTCTAAAGAATTTAACGAAAATAACCAATCTCCAGACCAACGCCTCAATTACTCCTTAGCCACTTTTGTTATAAAAGTTTGTCGGCTCTTCAAAGTTTTAGTCACCCCTGTGGATTTTCAACGATCCACTCGATTAGCCTAACTAAATTGTGGTCTCAACCTCCAGAAGGTTCATTATTGTACGCATGAACCGCTCTACTTAAAAATTAGAACATGGATTCATGTGTTATGTAAATAATACGTAATACCAAATCGAAATAATCCGGCATGCTTAAGCTTAAAGCTATCAAAATGTTCTAAATTTGTTAAATAATTCAAACAGATAGTTCTTCTTTTCGTGTTCCTAACTGTATTTTGGCTTAGTGTTTTTTAGTTTAATTTTTTGACAAGTTGGTTTTTGCCCTTATTGGAGGTTAGTAAGTTTTAGTCAGTTGATCTTACACTGTCACAGGTGATGCTGTCCATTATAATGTTTCTCGTTTGGCCTACATATCTCACAGGTTTTTTTTTTATATTTTTATTTAAACTTGTTGTTTATTATTGTTTGATTATACTCTGGAAAACGATTGTTGTTGATTTGTGCCAAATATTTTTATTGTAGCACTTGAAGCTAAAATAATATACCGAAACGTTTGCAAGAGGAGATGTAGAAACAATTTTTTTTTATCTTCCTTTATATCCATCATCCGATGAACTTTCTTCAATTAAATTTATCCTTGGATACGATCAAAATATTTTAAAGCAATTTGTTCCAGCGTCCATCACGCTGCACTTAGGCGTCACAAACATTAAGACAAACATTTGAAAAGCAAGTCCCGTCTTGTCAGACTTCTCTGCTTCCAATGGCTGACAGATTTCTGTTGCTCAATTGTTTTTCAGGTAAAACAGTCTGATTCGCAACCGTGGCAGGCTCCAGTCCGGGCACCAGCTACCCTGTGCAACTCCTCTGCGGCTGATCTAGCTTGCCACAATTTAAACATTCAACAAATTCACAATTTGACAAAACTGGAATGGTCACCCCGAAAACGGTCACGCGGAGCCTGATCGGCCACAGCCTCATCAAAACCAAAACGCCAAGTTTTATAGCTACGACCATGCTCACCGGAAATTTAATAAAGTCATAGTATGTTCTGGGAATAGACTCAGTGACTATTTCAAACCACTACCATATTTGTACCTAAATTTCAATATTCATGAAAGTTCCATCCGTAACGACTCAGGGTTTTGGAACATGGACGTGCAGAAACTTGAATAACTTCATACAAATTATACCATGAACAATTGATAAAAGTTCACTCAGATTTGAACTGTCTGCACATCGCTATATTATTCACGCTAACACGGTACATCCAATACATTCTCTCACTATCAGTGCTACACATCACCTCATTCGTAGATCTTGGGCAGGATGCTCGCCCATTCTGGCTCATTACTTCGAGACAGACTGGTACAGACTTCGTCCATAATTACAACTCTCCCGCCACTGTCAACAATATTTTTCCCAAATAGCATCATCGTATGGTAACTGATCGAATGCATCGATCTCTCACTTCAATCACATTACCCTTAATGTCAACGCAGATACCTGAAACCTGAATACTCAAAAGTCCACATGCAATTTATACATTAACAAAATCATCAAAACAAATCCCGTAGCAGCCTCGGACACAAGCCGCTGTCCTTCTAGCAAAAACTAGAGATTGCAGGCAGAAACGAACCACTGGCCATACATCACCGTATTTGGACCAATGATCACTCATGCAGCGTTAGTATGGCGGCCAAAATGTAACAAAACACAGCACAAGCGTCTTTGTGGAAGCGCAACGATAGTTTTTCTTTGTATCACATACCACAGGCGCTATGAATACCTGTCCAAGTGCAGTAATGGAATTTATTCTGGGGCCAACGTCTTTGCACTGTGCAAGACAAAACACTTCAAGCTTGGAGATCTCGTAGGCCACTCATAATTTCTGAAACAAAAGCTACACAAGAGAGTTTTTGGTAATCGCCTTCGGTGGACAGTAGTAAGGCCACTCTTCCAAATAGATTCTCTGTCCTGGTTTACGGATATTTCTAAACTAGAGTCAGCAGAAACTGGATCGATTTTATTTGGTCCGTGCTGCCAAATAAAGGAATCCATACACAACGGTTTCATTATATCTCAAGCAATAAATCTGTGTGCTCAATAAACTTAAACAAGCTCTCAAAGGAGAAGCAATCTACATAACGTCAGATAACCAGGCTGCTTTCACTTGTGAATCAAAGCTAAAATGGGTACCGTAGTATGAGTCTTAGGCATTTCCTGTGGATACTTGAAAAGCCATAATTCATAGCCTGGAGATATTCATTTCACCCTTGACGATGAACGTTAAAGAGTTATCAGCTCTTAACAAAAGGGACTTTGAATTATGACAAGTATCTTTACTAGTCATTGTTCTATAATATACCAAATTTCAGTTCATCAAAATTTTGAAGTGGCTTCCAGACATTCAGTCAAAACATGCTACAGCAGATCTTACTGGTCGTGGTGACAAAAGTCACCAGCGCTTAAAGCCCTCAACCTTATAATGATAATAACAATTTGTAGCTCAGTAAACTTTATCTGCATTTAATAAAATATTAATCTTTAGCATAGTTTTCCAACATATTTCCACCATTAACTATCTTCACTGAAGATCCCCAGTGAAATTTTAATGTTATAATTTATATTTCGGTATACCATGGTTCTGCACCCGCATCGGTCATATCTGGATAAAAAGTAAGTAACGATATATCAAGTGCCTCAAGGTTGCAGTGTACCTACTCAACGTGTCTGTTAGTTTGCGAAACTTGTACAATGAAAACATTTTACAATCTTTCTCGACATACCGAAACGCTTTAAGGAATTTGTATTAGTTCGTTTGTTATTTCACAAATAACTAACTAAATCGCAAACTGGTTGATACTCCCGATCTGTGACTACTTGACCTACATTCAGTTTAATAATATTGTCACGTCGCAGACGATGTAAAGGAGTAGAATCAAGCTACCAAAAATGAAATACTTATTACGTCATACAAGCTCAATGACAAAACATCAATCAAAATATAACAACTGCCAGGAACACCTACTGTAATGAATAATATCTTAAATAACATATATGGAGATCGGTAATCCGGATCATCGGCCATCACAATATCATAAACAACAAACTCAACTTCGTCTCTCGTTTCTCAGCAAGCAACTGACCGAATTGCTTTTATTACAACAGTAACCCAATTGCCACCAACATAGCTCACAACGATATCTTGAGCTTTGTAATAAAATCTCTTACCAGTATTGGAAGACCGCTTAACATAAATTCAGTACTCATTACTCACGGTTCTACTTAACGAGCTCTTGTAATTGCGTCACCACTCTCTGGGTGGGACACAGACGGAATCCTTGTTACTGGTCAATGCCCTATGATGAAAACCTGCAAAAATTGCTAGACGGCCTTTCCATCTTAATCTGCTTGGCCCTACACTTCACTTCATAATTCACCAACAGAACACAAACCCATATACAATATTGTGGACCGCAGGCGAATCCCACTTCTGATGTCGCTGGGTAGTATCACTGGCAAACTCTATGTCGACCAACACTATTTCAGAACCACAGCGATAATATAAACGTGATGATCTCAGCGAGGCGGACATGCACTCACCCTGAGCACCGCTACACACTGATTCCATCCAAGCATTGTAGCCAAGAATGCTTGACGTTTCGATTACGACAATACAATTAAAAGATTATAAGTGATTCATGTAATACTTGATTCATTAAATGATCGTTACGACATGCTTTAATATTACAATCTCCGACATATATATATATATATATATATATATATATATATATATATATATATATATATATATATATATATATATATATATATATATACCGGGTGGTGCTCGAAATCCGTTACATAGGCATTTAACATGGGAAAACCGTTTTCCTTAGCGCGTTGCTCCCCAAATTATTTTAGAAAAAAAAATCTTCAAATAAAAGTTGTAGAACATAAAATTTTGCATTTGTATCAATAACAAAATTAATTTTGCATGCTTTGTAACAGCAAAAATTAGGTATGAAAATGTCGAAAATCTACTCAAAATAGCCATGGAATTAACAAAAAGCTTAACAAACAAACGTGTGTTTATCTGTCATAAAATTTAATTTACTTTTTATTTATTTAATAAAATTATCACAACGTAAAATTCTTAAGCAGAATAATAATTTATTTCTTCTATATTGTTCAAATACTCATTTTTCTTGACAAAAAATCACAATATTTGACATTTAAATCTTCACATTTGTTTGTGTTTTTTATTTTAATTCCTTGGCTAGCATTATTAAACTGAAATTTTCAAAATTTTCATATTCAATTTCTGGATTTACTAAACATACGAAATGAATTTTGTTTACTGATTTACATGCAGAATTTTAGATTCTATAACTATTATTTGAGGAATTTTTTTCTAAAATAATTTGGGGGGCAACGCGCTAGGAAAAACGGTTTTCCCATGTTAAATGCCTATGTAACGGATTTCGAGCGCCACTCGGTATATATATATATATATATATATATATATATATATATATATATATATATATATATATATATATATATATATATATATATATATATATATATATATATATTACATATTACATAGGCATTTAACATGGGAAAACCGTTTTTGCTAGCGCGTTACTCCCTGAATTATTTTAGAAAGAAAATCTTCAAATAAAAGTAGAATATAAAATTCTGCATGTAAATCAGTAAACAAAATGCATTTCGTATGTTTAGTAACTTCAGAAATCGAATCTAATTTTTTTTTTAAATTTCAGTTTAATAGTGCTAGCCATGGAATGAAAAGAAAGAAGATGAACAAATGTGTTGATTTAAATGTCAAATATTGTGATTTTTGTCCAGAAAAATGAGTATGAGTAATGAGTAGAAGAATTAAATTATTATTCTGCTTCAGAATTTTACGTTATGATAATTTTATTAAAAAATTAAATTGTAAATAAATTTGTATGACAGATAAACACACGTTTGTTTGTTAAGCTTTTTGTTAATTCCATGGCTATCACTATTTTTGAGTAGATTTTAGACATTTTCATACCTAATTTCTGCTGCTACGAAGCATGCAAAATTAATTTTGCTTATTGATTCAAATGCAGAATTTTATGTTCTACAACTTTTATTTGAAGAATTTTTTTCTAAAATAATATGGGAAGCAACGCTCTAGGAAAAACTGTTTTCCCGTGTTAAATGCCTATGTAACGGATTTCGAGCGCCATACGGTATATATATATATATATATATATATATATATATATATATATATATATATATATATATATATATATATATATATATATATATACAGGGTGTTAATACTAATTCGTTACACCAGAAAATGGTAGTTAGACCTTATTAAAACAGACAACTTATCTTGGTTCCAATTTTTGATTTGGTGCCCAGTTCGTAGTTATTGGAATTCATTTCTGTTTTTCGAAAAATGGTCATAACTCCCTTATTTTAAGAACTATTGAAAATTTTAGATATGCCTGTTGCTTTTACTAATCAAGAATATACCGACATGCATTTGGTTTACAGAGAAGTGCGGCAAAACAGTAGCCATTATTAAAGTGTCTTATCCATGTTCCGCTTCTAACTTCAAACCTCCAAAAATGATCAACGTTGTTGTTTTCACTCAAACTAATATGATTTTTAAATAATTCTTTATTTAAATAAATAATTGTTATTGGTCCTTCTTGAAGTGATTTTACAATTGCAACAAGAAAAGAAAGGAAATTATTGCGGATTACGATAAAGAAACTCGCCTTATTTATTAAGTGGTAACGTATGACACGTGACTTACGTAACATTCTGTATATTACTATAAAAATTACTTATCTCAATACAAAATTTATTAACATTATAAAAAATTACATGACATTTTTAAAGAATATTGTAATGTTTTAATTTATTTACACTATTTATATCACTTTTTATATCACGTTCAACTGTCCGCCTACCGACCTCCACAGCATATTTTGTTCCATTTAAGCCATTCAATATTGTAAAGCATAGGGCATAATTTTGAACTCTCTGATTGGCTGAAATTAGAGGCAAGTTTACCCAATGTAATTTCGGCTATTTACAACTGGCGCTGACGCAAGTGCCATCTACTATCTACTGCATAGCTTAAATAGTATACATAACAACTGTAAAGATTATTAAAATGTACTGGTTGGACTTGCATTTATATTTATCATTTATTTTATGATTTATACTTATTATTATTATATAACCTGATGATGATTAATGATCTGTAACTGTCGAAACGTTGTTATATTATAAAATATATTTAATAAAGACAATGCAAGTCTAACCTAGTATTTCTAAAATAAGAAAACGCTACTAGCGGCAGAATTCTGAACTAAACGTAATGTACATAATTGTTTACATTTGTGGATTGAACATTGAAATGAGGTTTCTCCAACACTATTTTGGAAACTACACATTCCACAACTAAAAATTATGTTGGAATCAATATTATTCCAACAAACCGTGTGGTATAATACCGTATGCCGTTTGGAATAATTCCACACGGCTTTCGACAAATCAGAATCTGTTTAGCCGCATATTAGAGTGGAATATCAAATATCTTGTTCGGTTGCTATGGTTATGACTCTTTGTTTCATATTTATTTATTTCCGCGTTTGACGTTTTGCACAATTTTTGGGATATTCAGAGCAGTAAGTTTTGCTAAATAATAATATATTACATAGAAAAGTAACTAAATAACATTTTGTAGAGAAAAATGTCAAATGGGAATATAGAAATGGATTGTACGCCGCCAGAAATTAGAGAACTGGCAAATGATACAATGGGGCAGTTGTTACCGACTAAGACTAAAGAAAGGTACGAATTATGTTAAAAGCAATTTATGGACTGGAAACAAGAAAATAATGATACTTCGCTTTCCGAAAATGTTGTACTGGCTTATTTTTCCAAATTAGCTGAGACATTTAAATCGTCCACTATGTGGAAAACCTACTCTATGTTGAGAACAACAATTACCATCAAACATAATATTAATATTGCGAATTATTTAAAATTAAGATCATTCTTAAAAAGAAAGTCTGATGGTTAACAGGCAAAAAATCCAAAGTTTTATCTGCGCAAGTAATAAATATCTTTATTAAAGGAGCTCCTGATGAGATACACTTAGGAACAAAGGTAATAAAATTATTTACGCGTTCCGTAATGTAACCAAAACATAATTTCAGGATCGTGGTTCCATTTCGGAATGTGGTTCCTGAAAATTTTGGTTATTTTTTCGTGGCCAAAACGACCACAAAATTTCTGTGGTTGTTGAGGTCATTTTCTTAGAAATAATGTATCTATAACAACCTATATTTATTATTTGTATTTATCGTACTACGTCAACCAAGACGCCAATATAGACAGTTTGTGAGACGAACCGAAGAAAAATGAGTGACAGTGATATTTAGCAAATGCTAGGTAAGGAAACGGGACTTGTTGCTTAGTGCGCTGAACGATTTGCTAGCTATATGACGAACTGTCATCGAGAAACGTATGTAGATGTCAAATATAACATTGTGAAATTGTGTATCTGTCGAATCTCTTTTCTTGGTCTGCGAACATGAAAAATGAATTTATATATTTATTTTCAGATAGTGGGATTAATTTGGAAGAAGCTATATTGACTATAACAAAATATTTCAAATTTAATAATGTTATAAACATGCATCACAAAACTCTCAAAGCCTTTTTGACATGTGGTTGACAGACACACACCATATAAAGAAATAGAAACAGTTCAATTTAACTTCATGTATGTAAAATTTGTATTTCCCGCCATTATATTTGACACAAGCGAGAAAATTGTGGCTTGGATTTCTTGCTAGCAAATCATGTAAATGCTAGGCTAGCAAAAGTCGTTCAACAAATTTTACTTCCGGTTGCTTGTTTTGCTGGGCTTATTGAACGTACCTATTGTAAGTTATTAGTAATATATAAATATGTATATAAAATTATAATTACTTTAATACCAGAACAGGAAGGGTTGTACGAGTAGTATAAATGCGAAAGAAAAGGACAGAGGGAGAGATTAACTTAGTAATAAATCAATATTGCGAATATTCGAACAAGTTCGATTCTCCAGAATATTACGTGGTACAAGTGTGGAAGAATATGGAAACATACGGGGTAGATAAAAATTATAAAAAATGTCACGAAAAATGGAGAAATTTAAAAAACTTACGGGAAATATAAAAATCATAATCAATTTGATTTATTTATATACTTTCTAATAACCAATTATCCTATATTTACAGGTACTACATGATATCTATTTTAAAAATCCTTCAATACATCCAGTTTTAACAGTCTCTAGCACAGGAGTACAGAACTTTAGAAGTTATTATGAATCACAAGGAAGTAGCACCATTAGCAACGTACCATCGAGTCAAAAAATAGGGATTCATTTACTAATATAGATGGTAAAAATATTATTTTTATTATATCATTTCCCTAAACTTTATATTAATTATTTCAGAGACGCCAAAGATAAAAATAATACCTCCCGCCATTTACAGCCCGAGTCACAAAAAATATTAAGTTAATCCTTATTTTGGATAACCCTCAACAGGATTAAAACCCAATTACAGAGTGGATTCACATTCACCCACATCCATGCCTTAGTGGGATTCGAATCCATAGCCCGAGGGCAGTCATGGCATGAGGCGTTGCTCTAACCATTGAGCCACCGGAGCTATAATAAATTGAAGATTAAATGTTAAATACCGGGATAGAATAGAATTCACTAATCCAAAAATGAGTATTAGCTTAAACATTTTTGTGAATCGTTAATTTTTATTAATCTAAATACATACCTACATATATTTACTTATGCTGGAAACTGTATTGAATACCTTTTCTATTGTTCTATTTACTTTTTTCTTTTTAAAACGTTACTAATATTATTTTGAAATGATTAGTTCTTTGATAGTGACATTTATCTGTCATTTGAATAACTGCGTTTTGTTTGTTTAAAGCGTAGGCCTGGGATTAAAATTATAGATAATTTTATAAATTTATCCATAAAATATACAGAAAAAGTATTAATGCAAATCTATAGAAAATTTAATAATCTTTAATTTTTATAATAACATTAATCTCGAAAAAATAACATTTAAAGGTATTTTTCGAAGAATAACTATTTTGAGCTTTTAGTAAAGTGCCATTTCCGGTTATCCGATTTTCACTAAAATCCAATAGGCTCTTTCCATTACAAAAAAGTTCGAAATACAAGGTTTCAAAATTTTCTGATTGATAGTATTTGAGTTAGAGTGGAGGATCCGCACAGACATCATCGCGAAAATGTTAAATTGTATTCTAGGGACCTTAAAACGTGGTCATTTACCAAAATCTCGAAATGCGTTTAACACGATCCCTATACCTCCCTTACCAAGGGTAGCGGGAGGTAAAAAGGAAGTTGTTAAAAGAAAGTAAAGAAGACACCATAGAGAGACGACACAAAGAAAGATTAGAACAAAAGGAGACTGGATTGCAGTTTATCCAGAATAGTAGAAATTGCAAATTTTTTCTGGTAATGTCTTATTTTAGCTAAAATATAATAAGGAAACATAAAATTGGAGCGCGGAAACAGGTATATATACATATTTTTTTTGGAAAAATATATTTTTTTAAAAATCCTGACAAAAACAATACCTAAAGCACAGTAAAGTTTTAAGAAATTTAAAAGAAATCCTGGCAAAAACAATACTTAATGCTCACCAGGCACACACATTCGACATCGCTCGGCCCACTATCTTCATGTTAGTTTACAATAGTTTGACAGTTGAACGCAAAATTATAAATAATAAATGTTATAAAACGTAGGATAAGAAGGAAAATAAGACATAATTTTGCAAATATATATTAATTGAAACAGTATTATTCGTATGAAAGCGTACGTACCTACTTAAACATGGAAATATATGTAGTTCATCTAACCTAATTTTTTTCGGAAAAAATGCCAAAATCTATATATATATATATATATATATATATATATATATATATATATATATATATATATATATATATATATATATATAGCTTTCCGCACCAAATTTTTAGCGGTATTTAGTGTTTTTAATAGTTTACCAAGTATATATAATAGTACATTAAAACACAAGTATCATAAGGCAATCTGTTAACGTACGAGTCCAAGTTTGGAAAACGAGCCGCCAGGCGAGTTTTACAAAGGACGAGTGCGTCAACAGGCCTTATGATACATGTTTTTTATACTATTTTTTCTATTGAGGTAATTTTACAATTAGATTTTTAAAAAAAGGACTTGTCAAAAGTATGAGTTGGTGTTTTTTTATCAGTTATGTTGGTAGCGCTTCCCGCTAAAAATTGAAATTTCACATTTTGACAGTTTGTGTATCTTGCGGTTTTGTCTGATTGTTTACATTAAAACATTGTATCAAGCATTATACAATTATGAAAGAGGAAAACCAATACATACAATGAACTCCAAGGTTTATTAATGAACCATCGTGATTTGAGATATCGGTGGTTCGTGTTGGTTACTATCATAAATAAAACTTCAATATGGGATTGAAGGACGTTATGTGGACCATCGAGCCTTTTTATTGAGAAAACAACATAAATAAAACTCTTTAAATAATGAAATACTTTAATGAACAATTTATTATTTATTAATTACTTTCCACTATTTTGTCAACACTCACTGCTCAGTTGCACAGATAACGGTAACAGCTGTTCTTACACTTTTTAATACAAAACATATATGTCATATATTCGATAGTTCGCCACAACGTGGAACTGGAAATCTTGGATTAAAACGTCAACTTTTCATATTTGTTTGCTAGTAGCCGCCACAAATTGAGTAGACAGTGTCAACATTTTCAAGTAACGTGCATCATACATTTCATAACCTGCATGGAATAACAATACATTCAATTCAAAATAGCATTATCATAAATTTAAATTGTAATAAATAAAACTTACCGTTTTAATTATTTTGACAAAGTAAACCTGAGCGCATTGTTTCTTGTTTCATAATTTTTTAGTTGAAATTTTAACTTCACAGATTCTTATTCTTTCTTAACTAACACAGCTATAGCTATAAATTTCTTTTCTTTCTAGTCCTATCACCTACAGAAAGGATAAAAATCCTCAATTAGAAATAATATTTTAACACAAACAATTAACCATTTCGAGGTTATCTGTCAGTTATGAAAGCGTGACTACCACATCTAGAATACAAAAGGCGCCAAAAACAGTACGTTTATAGATTTTCTAAACGTCGTGTTTTCAGTGAAAAACAGTGCTTTTATAGAAACATAAGAACACCGAAATAGAAAAAGTATATACTATAACCATTAATATAAAATTCTTGAATTCTGGATAAACTGCAATTTAGCCCAAAAGGAGCAAATGTTTAAGAATTTTATAGAAGTAATTTCAAAGAAAATGGACAATTGAGCCAAAAAGTTGTAAACTAGTTTATGACGTTATTACATGGCAATATTAATAAATTTTAGACTTATAATTTGTGATACTGAGTTATATATAAAACCATAGATATGTATATGTACACGTTATTTACAACTTATAAGAGTGGGGCTATCGCATTTCTTTTCTGTATTCCTGCCAGCCGCTTAGCTCTTTCTTCGTGCAAATTGCCATTGTATTCTTCATCGTGGTCTTGCACATCTTCAATTGCGAGATTATCAGTGATATCGACATCATTTTGTATTATACAGATATTGTGTAACACAGCACGCTAAAATATATTTTGGAATCCATTCTAAGTTTCTTGCGTCCAAAAATTTCATTCTACGAAATCTTTTTTTTAGTAGGCCAAACGACCTTTCCACTGTGCTTCGTGCTGATGATAAACGTTAATTAAATCTCTTTTGTTGGCGAGTTAAATGCCCGTTATCTTTATAAGGTACCATTAATTGCGGTAAAATTGGGTACGCTTTGTCACCCAATAAATGGCTGTTTTCCGGGAACATTTTCCCTGCCTTAGCATGCATGTACGTCCAAACTTCGCTATTCCTTAATACCTTAGCATTATGCACAGATCCAACTTCACTTGCATAACAATGTGTGAAGAGAAGTTTGTAATCACAGACATTCTGTAATATGATGCAGGCCATATTTTTTCTACATATATATGCACGGCCTTCTTCTTCAGGCAATGGAATTGGGATGTAACATCCATCGATGCAGCCTATTACATCAGGAAATCCCATATTTAAAAATTCTGCCTTCACCTCATTGTTATAATCACCACTGGGCCAACGTATTATTTTTGGTGCTAATTAAATTAAAGCGTTTGTTAATCGATGCACAGTTCGATAGCCGGTAGCACTGCCGATTTTAAAACGACTACAAATAGATCTGAAATATATTGATATAATTATAAAACATAATTTACTTAAAACAGAAAATTTACCTGTAGGAATCAGGTGTGGCAAAATACCAAATTGTAAATAACAATTGGCTTTTTACACCAATGGTATTTCTCCCGGAATCACACATTGTAGATATTGTATCTCCAACCATGTTTAATAGACCATATAACTATCTCAATGCGCATGCTCAGAATGCACCAATTATATGCTTGGGAGTACAGCGGAAATGAAACCAATGTTATCTTATGGGAAAAATTGAATTTTTAAGCAAAATCTTATTTAATGTAGACGTAAATGAACGATAATTTTTTTCTCGCAAGTTTCATTTCATGTTTAAGTACTGGATATATAAATTAACCAATAAAATAAACATTAAAATTTAAAAATTTTAAGCGCCTCACTGACAGATAACCTCAAACTAATGTTTGGTTGTGATTCTTTTGTAAAGTGCGAAATATATTTTTTTAATTATGCCTGTTTACTATTGTTGCTTCCAGGATTGTGAATTGAATCCATTAATTAAAAAGGGATATATTTTCATTTTTTCCTAAGAATATTAAAGAGAAAAAAAGTTAGTATTGCCAACTTAATTGGAAAAATTGAAAAATAGTTTGTCATTCTGGCACGCTTTTTTCATTTCATAAATCTGCCGGCAGAGGCTCTATAGTTAATATGGTCTATAAGTGAAGTAAGATATTTCTGTGCATCTAAAAATGTTTTCTGAAATTTTGATCAGCTAACTGGTCACAAATCATCACAAAATTTGCTTCTGTAGCATTCACAGAAATTAAAGAAAACAATTGTTTTATTCATTAGACAAATAGTTTTTTTTTTATATGTACATACCTTCAACTATTTCTTGTCCGACCTTTGCAGCCGGTATAACGAAGAACATCCCTACTTTACCGATCCAAATTAACCAAGATGTTCCGAATCACAACCACTTTTCAGTAACCACAACCTGACCACGCGAACCACAAGAAAACCATAACCACGGTCGTGGTTAAGTTACGTAATATACTATAACGTCACTGGTGCCAGCGTTTGCCAGCAGGCAGACGGCCTTCGTCTCCTTGAAGAAGAAGGATGCGGACAAGCTATTGGAAAATAAACCCCAAATTGGGTGGACAGAGTGCCGCATCAGAAGTTATCACAAGTTGATGCAATGATGCTCGGAAGAACGCTGCGATTAAGATCACAGATAGCAGGCAGGCGGTTAGAAAGAGTGGCTTGGATGATGGATTTGTCTGGGTTCAAATCCAAAATCTGGCGGTTTTTAGCTGCTATTTGTCCTCAAACAGGACAAATGAAGAGTTCGAGGACTTCTTGGTGAACCTGGAGTTTGCAGTAAGGCAAGCAAATACGGATAAGATAATCGTAGCAGGTGCTTTTAACGCAAAATCGACAGAGTGGAGCAACAAGAAATCTCACCGGAGAGGTGAATCCCTGTCTGAGTGGAGTTCCACCCTTGAACTAATCATGCTGAATGACGGCACGCTAACATCCACGAGGGACATGTCATGGTCCGTAATAGACCTGACATGGGCTAACACTAAAGCGGCGAGACACGTGAAGAACTGGGAGGTGCTTAATACGGAGTCATAGATCCTGCACAGCTACATATACTTTCAGCTTCTGGATGGCAAAGCCGATTCCTCACGAAAACCATTAGGTTACAACGGTTGGGATAGGAGACAGCTGAAAGCGGAAGAGCAAGAAGGAGCTATCAGCGCAGGAAGGCAAACACACCTCAAGAAGAAGTTGTAGCAAGACAGGGGGAAATGAGACGCGCAAGGAAAGCCCTTAAAAAGCTATAGCCAATTCAAAACGGAGAGCCTGAGACAAAATATTGGATGACCTGGATAGGGACGTATGGGGCCAGTGCTATAAAATAGCTACCCAACGACTCAAATCCAGAGAACCAACGAAAATCATGGAAAGCGAGCAGCTCGGGGAAGCCGTTATCAGGCTCTTCCCGCCTACGGGTAGAATAAATTGGATAACGGTACCCCGGGCTAACAGAATAGAACCGCTCACCGAAGAAGAGATTACACAAGCTGCAAAAAGGATTAAAGAGAAAAAAGCACCAGGACCCGACATGATCCCCCCGGAGAGAGTTAAACAGGTAGCGCGGGACAAACCTGTCGTTTTCTTGGGCGTCTACAACCGGCTACTCCGAAAGGGGACTTTTCCAGAAATATGGAAGCGAGCGAGGCTAGTCTTAATAAGAAAGCCCGGGAAAACGGACGACAGCCCGTCGAGCTTTCGGCGTATTTGCCTTCTAGATGCAGCAAGGACGCTGTTTGAACAACTGCTTCACAACAGGCTGTTAAAGGAGCTCGAGAGTAAGGGCGACCTGTCCCCAAACCAATTCGGCTTCCGGAAGGGACGTAATACGGTAGATACAATTAGTGCAGTAACTACAATTGCACAGGAGCAGAAGAACACAACATGGCGAACAAGAAAGATATGCGCCTTGGTCACTTACGATGTCCGGAACGCGTTCAACACTGTTAAGTGGAAACAGGTTGTAACGGTTCTCAGACAAAGAGGTATTTCGGCATACCTCATCGAAATGACCAAGGCGTACCTCTCCCAGAGGAGCATACTAGCGCAAAGCTCGATGGGCGAAGAACAGTTTGAGGTAACACAAGGAGTGCCGCAAGGATCAGTGTTAGGGCCGTTGCTCTGGAATGTTGCCTACGATGGTATCCTGCGTATTCGGCTACCGGAGGGCACTACGCTAATAGCGTACGCAGATGATCTCGCTTTCGTTGTGCTCAGCAGATCGCCAGGCGAGCTAGTAGGAAAGGTAAACCAGGTAAACAACCTGATTGCCACCTGGATGGAGACGGCAAAACTGGAGATGGCTCCAGAGAAAACTGAGGTGACCATTCTGGCAGGAGCGAAACGAGCGGCGGGTATCGCGTATATACTATAACCATTAATATAAAATTCTTGAATTCTGGATAAACTGCAATTTAGCCCAAAAGGAGCAAATGTTTAAGAATTTTATAGAAGTAATTTCAAAGAAAATGGACAATTGAGCCAAAAAGTTGTAAACTAGTTTATGACGTTATTACATGGCAATATTAATAAATTTTAGACTTATAATTTGTGATACTGAGTTATATATAAAACCATAGATATGTATATGTACACGTTATTTACAACTTATAAGAGTGGGGCTATCGCATTTCTTTTCTGTATTCCTGCCAGCCGCTTAGCTCTTTCTTCGTGCAAATTGCCATTGTATTCTTCATCGTGGTCTTGCACATCTTCAATTGCGAGATTATCAGTGATATCGACATCATTTTGTATTATACAGATATTGTGTAACACAGCACGCTAAAATATATTTTGGAATCCATTCTAAGTTTCTTGCGTCCAAAAATTTCATTCTACGAAATCTTTTTTTTAGTAGGCCAAACGACCTTTCCACTGTGCTTCGTGCTGATGATAAACGTTAATTAAATCTCTTTTGTTGGCGAGTTAAATGCCCGTTATCTTTATAAGGTACCATTAATTGCGGTAAAATTGGGTACGCTTTGTCACCCAATAAATGGCTGTTTTCCGGGAACATTTTCCCTGCCTTAGCATGCATGTACGTCCAAACTTCGCTATTCCTTAATACCTTAGCATTATGCACAGATCCAACTTCACTTGCATAACAATGTGTGAAGAGAAGTTTGTAATCACAGACATTCTGTAATATGATGCAGGCCATATTTTTTCTACATATATATGCACGGCCTTCTTCTTCAGGCAATGGAATTGGGATGTAACATCCATCGATGCAGCCTATTACATCAGGAAATCCCATATTTAAAAATTCTGCCTTCACCTCATTGTTATAATCACCACTGGGCCAACGTATTATTTTTGGTGCTAATTAAATTAAAGCGTTTGTTAATCGATGCACAGTTCGATAGCCGGTAGCACTGCCGATTTTAAAACGACTACAAATAGATCTGAAATATATTGATATAATTATAAAACATAATTTACTTAAAACAGAAAATTTACCTGTAGGAATCAGGTGTGGCAAAATACCAAATTGTAAATAACAATTGGCTTTTTACACCAATGGTATTTCTCCCGGAATCACACATTGTAGATATTGTATCTCCAACCATGTTTAATAGACCATATAACTATCTCAATGCGCATGCTCAGAATGCACCAATTATATGCTTGGGAGTACAGCGGAAATGAAACCAATGTTATCTTATGGGAAAAATTGAATTTTTAAGCAAAATCTTATTTAATGTAGACGTAAATGAACGATAATTTTTTTCTCGCAAGTTTCATTTCATGTTTAAGTACTGGATATATAAATTAACCAATAAAATAAACATTAAAATTTAAAAATTTTAAGCGCCTCACTGACAGATAACCTCAAACTAATGTTTGGTTGTGATTCTTTTGTAAAGTGCGAAATATATTTTTTTAATTATGCCTGTTTACTATTGTTGCTTCCAGGATTGTGAATTGAATCCATTAATTAAAAAGGGATATATTTTCATTTTTTCCTAAGAATATTAAAGAGAAAAAAAGTTAGTATTGCCAACTTAATTGGAAAAATTGAAAAATAGTTTGTCATTCTGGCACGCTTTTTTCATTTCATAAATCTGCCGGCAGAGGCTCTACAGTTAATATGGTCTATAAGTGAAGTAAGATATTTCTGTGCATCTAAAAATGTTTTCTGAAATTTTGATCAGCTAACTGGTCACAAATCATCACAAAATTTGCTTCTGTAGCATTCACAGAAATTAAAGAAAACAATTGTTTTATTCATTAGACAAATAGTTTTTTTTTATATGTACATACCTTCAACTATTTCTTGTCCGACCTTTGCAGCCGGTATAACGAAGAACATCCCTACTTTACCGATCCAAATTAACCAAGATGTTCCGAATCACAACCACTTTTCAGTAACCACAACCTGACCACGCGAACCACAAGAAAACCATAACCACGGTCGTGGTTAAGTTACGTAATATACTATAACGTCACTGGTGCCAGCGTTTGCCAGCAGGCAGACGGCCTTCGTCTCCTTGAAGAAGAAGGATGCGGACAAGCTATTGGAAAATAAACCCCAAATTGGGTGGACAGAGTGCCGCATCAGAAGTTATCACAAGTTGATGCAATGATGCTCGGAAGAACGCTGCGATTAAGATCACAGATAGCAGGCAGGCGGTTAGAAAGAGTGGCTTGGATGATGGATTTGTCTGGGTTCAAATCCAAAATCTGGCGGTTTTTAGCTGCTATTTGTCCTCAAACAGGACAAATGAAGAGTTCGAGGACTTCTTGGTGAACCTGGAGTTTGCAGTAAGGCAAGCAAATACGGATAAGATAATCGTAGCAGGTGCTTTTAACGCAAAATCGACAGAGTGGAGCAACAAGAAATCTCACCGGAGAGGTGAATCCCTGTCTGAGTGGAGTTCCACCCTTGAACTAATCATGCTGAATGACGGCACGCTAACATCCACGAGGGACATGTCATGGTCCGTAATAGACCTGACATGGGCTAACACTAAAGCGGCGAGACACGTGAAGAACTGGGAGGTGCTTAATACGGAGTCATAGATCCTGCACAGCTACATATACTTTCAGCTTCTGGATGGCAAAGCCGATTCCTCACGAAAACCATTAGGTTACAACGGTTGGGATAGGAGACAGCTGAAAGCGGAAGAGCAAGAAGGAGCTATCAGCGCAGGAAGGCAAACACACCTCAAGAAGAAGTTGTAGCAAGACAGGGGGAAATGAGACGCGCAAGGAAAGCCCTTAAAAAGCTATAGCCAATTCAAAACGGAGAGCCTGAGACAAAATATTGGATGACCTGGATAGGGACGTATGGGGCCAGTGCTATAAAATAGCTACCCAACGACTCAAATCCAGAGAACCAACGAAAATCATGGAAAGCGAGCAGCTCGGGGAAGCCGTTATCAGGCTCTTCCCGCCTACGGGTAGAATAAATTGGATAACGGTACCCCGGGCTAACAGAATAGAACCGCTCACCGAAGAAGAGATTACACAAGCTGCAAAAAGGATTAAAGAGAAAAAAGCACCAGGACCCGACATGATCCCCCCGGAGAGAGTTAAACAGGTAGCGCGGGACAAACCTGTCGTTTTCTTGGGCGTCTACAACCGGCTACTCCGAAAGGGGACTTTTCCAGAAATATGGAAGCGAGCGAGGCTAGTCTTAATAAGAAAGCCCGGGAAAACGGACGACAGCCCGTCGAGCTTTCGGCGTATTTGCCTTCTAGATGCAGCAAGGACGCTGTTTGAACAACTGCTTCACAACAGGCTGTTAAAGGAGCTCGAGAGTAAGGGCGACCTGTCCCCAAACCAATTCGGCTTCCGGAAGGGACGTAATACGGTAGATACAATTAGTGCAGTAACTACAATTGCACAGGAGCAGAAGAACACAACATGGCGAACAAGAAAGATATGCGCCTTGGTCACTTACGATGTCCGGAACGCGTTCAACACTGTTAAGTGGAAACAGGTTGTAACGGTTCTCAGACAAAGAGGTATTTCGGCATACCTCATCGAAATGACCAAGGCGTACCTCTCCCAGAGGAGCATACTAGCGCAAAGCTCGATGGGCGAAGAACAGTTTGAGGTAACACAAGGAGTGCCGCAAGGATCAGTGTTAGGGCCGTTGCTCTGGAATGTTGCCTACGATGGTATCCTGCGTATTCGGCTACCGGAGGGCACTACGCTAATAGCGTACGCAGATGATCTCGCTTTCGTTGTGCTCAGCAGATCGCCAGGCGAGCTAGTAGGAAAGGTAAACCAGGTAAACAACCTGATTGCCACCTGGATGGAGACGGCAAAACTGGAGATGGCTCCAGAGAAAACTGAGGTGACCATTCTGGCAGGAGCGAAACGAGCGGCGGGTATCGCGTTTACCATTAAGGGGCAGCGTATCGAACCAATGGCAGCGGTTACCTACCTAGGAGTGGTCCTGGGCCCTAGATTAGATTATGGCAAGCACGTAGTTGCGGTCGCTGAGAAAGCCAACAAAACTGTTAATGCCCACAGCAAGATTATGCCTAACATAAGCGGACCAAAAGAGAAGAAGAGGAAACTTCTAGGCAATGTTGCACAGTCGGCGATGTTCTATGCGGCACCGATATGTGCGCACTGCCTAGAGAAAGAAAAGCTGAGGTACGCACTTGGTAGTCCAAAGGAAAGCGGCCTTGCGGATTTGCTCTGGCTACCGCACGATTTCTAAGGACACGGCTATGGTGATAGCAGGACTACCACCAATAGACGCTGTGGCAAGATCTTATTAATATTATTTAAATACCTACTAATTGTTCTTTTGCAATTTAAAATTTGTGCACTATATGTTTTAAATCAATATTCATAATATATATCAATGTGAGTTTTTCTTTTTCTTTCAAATATTAAAAAAAAAACTAATTTTAAAAACACCGGTCCACATTTTAAAGATTTAATTACCGTGGTTTAATTAGTTGCATATGTTGATAGATGGCGAACTTTATGACGATACAAAAGCATTGAGTTTCCAATCTCGAGTACTACTATATAAGTGTCGCTTATTTTTAAGCGCTACTTGCTTAACTGTAACTTATATACTGCAACGGTGCAAACGGACATAAAACATTTGTCATACAAATTGAAATTCCGCGGCTTTCTGTATATCAATTCGAAATATGTAATTTTTAAATTTTATCGCGTCGGCTATATTGCACCTGGCACCATCTAGCGCTTGGAAGAAAAGTGCTATCCATAGGCTACTATATGGTCTCGACATTTTACATATGGGTTTCCGTAGCCTGCATTTGAATAACTGTCACAGTAATTATTTTGCGTAAGATTATTTTTATTAAATTTATTATGTTTTGTCTATAATTAGCTATTTAGGTACGTAACAGATGCTGTTGGATAAGAGCTACATTTAATGATACTCGTATTCACGTATTTTATTTCAGTTTATTTCTAGATTTCAGTGTGAGAACATCGATATCGTAGTGATTGATTTGTGTAGTGATTCAGGTGGGTTGAGTCTTACACACACTTTTAGTCCACGATAGCAAGAGTAATGCAGATACGGATTTGTATGATTATTCTCTTACTTTATTGCGTTGTCCTTCATCCTAATCCTTGTTGATCGGTCGTGCCCGGTAGAGCCTCTGGTACGTGATGAGAGAGCTATAAGGGTAACCAGGAATGTGATCTATGTGTCCATGATTGCTAGCCTCGTGGGTTTTCGCTGATTGACCGCGTGGTAACGGCAGGGATGGTTTTATCCTGGTTTTGTAACTATGCCCCTAAGGCCGAAGTAAAGCTAACAGGGTTGATCAGCTCCTGAGCGGAATTTGGGTTAGGGTAGCTCCCTATTGCCAGGGGTGGTAATGGCAGAGTTGGTTGTGCAACCATATCTCGGTGCCGATATAAACCACACCGCTCAGGGGTCGTAATGGTAGGTACAGTTGAGTATATGTACGCGTAAGTCCGGGGCCACGCTGCTATTGAGTAGCAGGTATGCGTTTCGCATAAGGTGACTTAGGTGGTAATGGCAGATACAGTTGAGTATATGTACGCGTAAGTCCGGGGCCACACTGATATTGAGTAGCAGGTATGCGTTTCGCATAAGGTGACTTATCCCATTTTCCCTGTTCTATTGGACTTTGTTGCATACGTGTGTTATTTCTCGTCTGATTTCTCAATACATTCCTTTGTGGTGAATGCGCGTGTATTTTGTGAATGATTGCCTCCTCACTGAGTATTTCTCATGTGTTAATTCTTTTGCAGAAATAATCACGGCGTGGAGAAGGATTCCGCGTGACTGGGTTCGGCCAGGCGACGGTCATCTAGATTTGTTATTTTTTGTATTAATACTGTATATACTGGTTGGGTGACAAATATGTTTTAATATTCTTATTTTCAGCGCTAACATTTAATCGTCATTTATAACATAACTGCGTTTTGTTTGTTTAAAGCGTAGGCTCTGGGATTTAAATAGAGATTTTTAGAAATTTATCCATAAAATATATAGAAAAACTATTAATGCAAATCTATAGAAAATTTAATGATCTTTAATTTTTATAATAAAATTAACCTTGAAAAAATAACATTTAAAGGTATTTTTCGAAGAAAAACTATTTTGAGCTTCTAGGAAAGTGCCACTTCCGGGTATTCAATTTTCACCAAAATCTAATGAGCTCTTTTCATTACAGAACAAGTTCGAAATACAAAGTTTCAAAATTTTCTAAATGATAGTATTTGAGTTAGAGTGGAGGATCCACACACACATACACACAGACATCATCGTGAAAATGTAAAAATTGGATTCTATGGACCTTAAAACGTGGTCATTTACCAAAATCTCGATATGCGATTTTTAGCACGTACTTATACCTCCCTTACCAAGGTTAGCAGGACGTAAAAATTGATTTTTATAAATAATCGACAATATATTTTTATACAGAATCTAAACATCGATTTTAATAATAGATCAAAAAACTATTTTAATAAAAAAATCGAAAGATTAATTTAATTAAAAGATCGATGTTTGATATGAAATTTTTAAGACGCGTAGGTACGCACATCAAATTACGAAACAATAATTCACGAATACCACCTAACGCACGTGAAACGCCAAATGCTAATAAAATCAAGAGATTTTTTCATTTTAAATCTTGGAATAAATATTTTTTAAAAACCGATCTCTGGAAGATAGATATTATTTAGAATGATCGATTTTCCGTAATTCGGATCAATGTTTTTTTAATTGATCGACCTTTTAGGAAAAAATCGATTTTTCAATTAATCGATCTTTTCGATACATCGATTTTTCCGATTGACCGATCTTTTCAAAATAAAAGATCAATCCGATTAAAAAAAAAATCGACCAATCGATCTTTTTCGCAGCCCTAGTGCCCGTCACCATTCAGTGTATCTACATATGTATATCACTTTGTAATTGTAATGCCAATATACTTTAATATTCTTTAAAAATATCATGTAATTTTTTATAATGTTAATAAATTATGAATTGAGATAAGTAATTTTTATAGTTAATATACAGGAAATTACGTAAATAACGTGCCATACGTTACCCCTTAAAATAAGGCGTTTCTTTATCGTAATCCGCAATAATTTCTTTTCTAATGTGCTTGTTGCAGTTGTAAAATCATTTCAAGATGGACCAATAACAATTATTTATTTAAATAAAGAATTATTTAAAAATTATATTAGTTTGAGTGAAAACAACAACGCTGGTCATTTTTTACAGTCAGGGGCGGAACATGGATAAGAAACTTTTTAATAATGGCTACAGTTTTGCCGCACTTCTCTGTAAACCATATGCATGTCGGTGTATTCTTGATTAGTGAAAGCAACAAGCATTTCTAAATTTTTCAATAGTCCTTAAAATATGGGAGTTATGACGATTTTTTGAAGTCAGGGCGGAACATGGATAAGAAACTTTTTAATAATGGTTACAGTTTTGCCGCACTTCTCTGTAAACCATATGCATGTCGGTGTATTCTTGATTAGTGAAAGCAACAAGCATTTCTAAATTTTTCAATAGTCCTTAAAATATGGGAGTTATGACGATTTTTTGAAGTCAGGGCGGAACATGGATAAGAAACTTTTTAATAATGGCTACAGTTTTGCCGCACTTCTCTGTAAACCATATGCATGTCGGTGTATTCTTGATTAGTGAAAGCAACAAGCATTTCTAAATTTTTAAATAGCCCTTAAAATATGGGAGTTATGACGATTTTTTGAAAAACCAAAGAACTCCAATAACTACGAACAGGGGCACCAAACCAAAAATTGGAACTAAGGAAAGTTATTTGTTTTATGAGGTTTAACTACCATTTTCGGGTGTAACGACTTAGCATTAATACCCTGTATATATATATATATATATATATATATATATATATATATATATATATATATATATATATATATATATATATATATATATATACAGCGTGTCTCACAACTCGCGCCCCAGAGCTAATGAGAAAACACGAGATTGCACTCGGATGCGTAATTTCGAAGAAAAAAAATCTAGCTTAAAAGATATTCGAGAAAAGACGTCTTAAAATTGACCTATCAGAGACCTACACCTTTAACGTGTGTTTGCCGTAATTTTACGTTACTAGGGTTTTATACAAATCAAATCTTCTTTAAAATGTGTGGGCGACTGTATTTTCGAAAAATGTCAGTGTCAAATTAAATTTGACAAGGTGAATAAAAAAGGCAAATTCTTACCATGTATTCAGCCGCTGATTACTTAGAAATGATTATAATTTTCGGAGAATGTGGACGTAACGCCAGAGAGGCAGCACGAGTCTATTCGTAACGTTTTCCGGATAGAAATCTTGTGGATTCATAAAGTGAAAGTGATATTGAGAGCCATCGCAAGGACGCATAAGACCGGTCAAGTTATGCCAGATCAAATGACAATAATATTTTCGTTTAACACATTTTACACAGCTGCTACAACACGTCGCACTGTACGATATAAATGATGATCTCGGATGACACCTTCGCTAACCTAAACTTGTTGACAGTGAAAAGTCAACTCTAAAGTGTCAAAATTACAGTAAGTCAAACAAATTTTGTAACACTATTATTTTTAAAACATAGCAACCAGTTTTATTTTGTAATATCATCACACCTCAAGATATCCTTCCGGGATTGGTGGATTAAAAAGTCTTGTAACTCCGTTATACAAGCAGCCGCAAATTATTTTCTTCTATTTGTTGGCAACCTATTGTCGTCGGCAAGTGTCAGTTTCGTCTGGGGCGCGAGTTGTGAGACACCCTGTCTGTATATACAGGTTTTCTCGGATGCGGGACACTCCGATGCCTTTGTAAGAAATACACGGAGATTAAAATTATGTTCTCCGCATTATGAACTGAGTATGAATTTCGCGTCTAAATTTGACCGTTACACTTTTTTGGTCTATACTGATGCCCATTTGCACCACTGACACTAAATTTTAACAATTTAAACAAAAAAAATACATATCGAAATTTTAACGGCAATATTCACTTCACTTTCCCATTTGACATTTCGATTCGAAACGATATTGTCAATTTAACGAACACTTAAAATGTAAGCGTCAGCGATGGAATCGGGCATGAATGGCTTACATGGAACAAGAAAACAAGATAGTTATATCGTCGTTGCGTACTACATTACCATGCCAAACTTTGGAACACAGCCCTTTGAGAATGCCATGGGAGCATTCAGCGGACCAGCGGTCACTGAACATGTTCACCAATTTTCTGCTAAATGCAATATTCACTGTGAACTGTTCAGGGACCGCGTGACCGGAAAAAATCGTCGGTCAGCGTTCAGCGTTCACCGTCGGTACTTTGTTTTGACGTTTGAGTGAGGAGAATAATTTAAAGGTTAAGAATACATATGTTATTATTACTTATATTATTTCACTAATTTTTATCCTTATATACGTTTTATAAATATAGGTAATAAAAATAATGGCATACCAACAAGACTATATAATAAATGGTAGGCAGTACACAATTTCTGGGACAGATGAGGATCATAATAAAATTCAAACTGGTAATATTTAGACATTTTTATATACTTATAAATCTCTATTATTCCATATTTTAGATCCTGATTATGCGCTATCAATTATTAATAAAGATCAGGACACAAATAATAATTTTCCAGCACAACCAGCTGCACGTCCAGAAAACAGTTAGGTTTCCATTAAATTTGGTTTGTGTAAGAACTAACAACAGCAAATGATTATTTCAGGTAATCAGGATATCATCTGGAATAGATCCAATACTTTATTTTTATTAGAGCAATATAATTTGTGCAAGGAACAATTTAGAGACCCCAAAAAGAAAAAGAAAGATTTGTGGGCTGAAATTTCTAAAGAATTTCGGAGGTCATTGGGGGTACATATTTCAGTGGACAATTTGATGCAAAAGTTTCGTAATTTGATGAGGACTTTCAGAAAAATTAAAGATAACAATAATTCCTCTGGAAGAAGTAGAGAAGATTGGGAGTTTTTTGATATTATAAGTAATATAACGTGCGAAGACAAAACTGTAAATTTTGGACCGACGGTATCATCTTTGAATCTACCAGGCAAAGAAAATACAAGTCAGGTCGAGATGGAAAATATATCCACAGGGGTTGAATCTAATTCAACGTCAACTTTAAAAAGAAAATTAGTTGAAGTAAATGATTTAACCGAAACGTTATCTCCAGCAAAGGAGAGAAGGGCAAGAGGAAAAAAATTATATGAATATAGAAAAAAACAACAAGATATTGAAGAGAGAAGAGTACAGGAAATTATTTGCTTACGACGGGCTATAGAACAGTCCAACGAAATACAAGAACGAAGAAATATGCTCTTTGAGCAATTAATTAAAATGCAGAAGTAGTTTTGTTTTGTCCCCTTATTTTCTATATTATATATGTAAGTTTTGTTTATTTCAATTTTTGTTTTTATACTGAGTTGATTTTAATTTTATAAGTATTCACATATTTTCTTTATTATATACCTACGAACTAAGACTGATTATTTGTGATTTGGTGTGATAAATAAATAGATATTTATTAAATATGCTTTTATTTTTTATTTATTTACATAAATAAATTTTTTATCCTTTCTCTTTTCATTGCAGCATTTTCATCTGCTGCTACATTACCTATATTAAAAATTTCTGCATCATCCTCTTCAAACGGTTCTATATGAAGATCAATGTCATGATTTTCGATGAGAAAGTTCTGCAGAACACAACATGATGTAATTATATTATTAGCCAAATTTAGATCGCCACAGTCTAAATATTTTAGCCTTCGAAATTTTCCTTTTAATAAGCCAAAGGCTCTTTCAATAGTTGATCGTACAGAACTTAGTTTATTGTTATAAATAATTTGCAAACGGCTTAAATTGCCGTTATCTCGGTAAGGCGTTAATATATTTGTTGAAAGTGGATATGCTGAATCCCCTATGAGATGATGGTGCCCATCTAGTAGGCGATTGGGATCTCCAGAAAGTTCTTGGCCAAGTGGGCTGTTTCTGAAAACTCGGGCATCGTGCATCCGTCCAGGCATGCCAACAAAAATATCTATGAATTTGAGATTTTCATCACAAGTTCCTAAAATATAATATTTTAAGTATTAAGAACGATAAGGACAGTTTACCGATCGAAGACAAATTTTTGTCTGAGATCGGTAATTCCTTAACGTTCGTGATGCTTATATTATTTTTTGCACGATCGACGCACAAAATTTAAAAGAAAAATAAAATTTGAAAATTATTTTGACATATTAAAAATTTTTAGTTGTCATTTTTGAAGTACGCTTTGATTTTTGTTTTTATTTATTTACCTTCTCGCATCCTGAACGGTAAATGAAGCACATCACTTGCCGTTCAGTAATTTGTAAACAAGACCTACTGTCTTGTAAACACTATCGGTAAACAAAAAAATAACCCGATCGTGTAAAAATAATATTAGGTATGGTATATAGAACCATAGATGCTTCAAGTACACGTAATTGTATTTCTTTACCTTGTAATAAAATCGAGTGACCACCATATCTGTTATAAAAATCATGTCCATTGTTAGGAGGTTGTTTGATTGTTATGTGGGTTCCATCAATGGCACCAACTATTCCTGGAAATCCTCCAGATCGCTCTTCAAAAATCTGAAGTGTCATTGCAAATTAATCAAAATGTTTTAAAATTATGTTTTATCTACTTACCCTGGCAGACGTATCTTTCTTTTCTGCATTAGGCCATTTTATATACTGCGGCATTAGCATTACTAGAATATTTGTAATTTGTTTTAAAATGTAATGCCCAGTACCATCTGATATGCCAAATCTATCACCTACTGCCAAAAAACTTTCTTGCTTACTTAGCAGCCATATCATGTACAAAATTTTTTTATCCAACGGTATTATCGCATTTTGCTGTTCTGGGTAATTGTTTCCAACGGCATTAAGAAGATTCTAAAATAATATTAAAAAATTGCAATGTTTGAGGTTATAACTCGTTTATTTTATTTACATTTTCATACAACTATTACACGGCATATGTACATTAATTTTGAAATAATTACCTGAAACGTAGCTCTTGACATACGAAAATGTTCCTTGAACTGCACATCTGTATAATTAGGCACTACTGTTTCAAAATAATGTGGATTTCTTGTAACTTCAACCGCTCGTACCTCTTCTTCCTCAACTGGTGCTCCCAAATCGTTGATTAAATACAATACAGCGTTAAAATTTATTGGATTTTCATCCAATAAAAATGGTATAAAATTATCATTCATTTTCACGGTGTACTGTCAAACGTGCAAAGTGACAAAACTTTCACATGTGCATTTAGCAAAACACTGACCGCCCGGTCAACTGGTCAGTGATCGCAAAAGTCTGCTGAATGCGCCCCATGATCGCTATGCTTGACACACGAACTTCGCACTAAACATGACAGATGACAGTTATTAAAAGGTTACAGGTTACCATACAATTTTACAAATTTTATTTGGTTATATACTTTAAAAGTATACAATCATTCACGCTATCAACAGGTGGTACCTGTTACAGAGGAATGCTGATCAGGTAAACAATACCAAATTTACGTTGTATAGGTATGTTTCAAACATTTTTATCGAATGTAGAACCACCCATTACTGTGTTTATTTATTATAGATTACATTATAAACACAACAAATAAATAGGTCAATATCCTGCAAATGAAATTGAAAATTTTTATAATATCCGTGATAATATTTGACAAAGGAAACACACTGTGAAGAGAGAGAAAGTAAGTCAGAATTTGTTATTACTCATAATGTGCAAATGTTTTTAAATTTAATTTTTTAAGCAATTTTTAATCTGTCAAAGAATTTTAAAAAATCGTAGCTAATTTTGACAAATAACATATAAAGCATTTATTCATCTCCGATCGTAAAAGGGCTTGTTTATGATGAATTTAACTTATAAATTTAGATTTATAAATTTAAATTTAGAAATATAAAATGTTCATAAATGCTGGTTCATGATGCATTTAGATTTGTAATTCAAATCACACCAATCAGAATCAGTTTTCTCTCAAATTCATAGCAACAAAAGTAAAATGGTCCTTTACCATGTTTTTTTAAAAAAATTATTCTCTAAGAACAGGATGAAATAAGAATTTTAGTACAAACGCGACTTAAAAATTTTACGTAGTAAGCGAGATATACATTTTTAAAGTTAAGAATTTCTTGCGTGACGTTGCTGGTACTTCCAGTTGTCGAGAAACTGTTAGTTCTAGAGAGAACAGATTTTTTTATGTTTCCATAGCTGAAATATTTTTATATAAAAACTTATACGTTATATTCACGAAAAAAATATTATTAAGCATAAATAACATAAATAATAAGCATTTTTTTCTTATCAAATTATAGAACATTGAAACAGTTTGACAATTTTATGACACAAAGTATGACGGCGGATGGCGCTAGTGTTTGCTTGTTTTGATTAGTTAATATTATTATTAATTTAATTAATATATATTACAAATTGATTTAATTATAATTACGTTGTTATTGTAAATATTACGAGATATTATAATTAAAGAAATTCATGAAACATAAAATTGTAATTTTTTTGTTAGGTTATACAACAACGTGACAGTTCATAATCTTTCAAACGTGATCACAGCAGACGCGCGAATCACGTTTTTAAAGTCAAGCGACCAATCAAATTCTTAGGACCTAACGCGTCATACCTAATTAGAAATCAACTTTAATCGCTTGTAGTTTGCGACCTAATCAATATTGAAACAAAATTTTTTCACTAATACTCATTAATTTATGTATATTTTCGTCTTCATATTTAAGATAGTAAAAATTTGACTATGGTTGGTGCGTTCGGCTTGCTAACGTTTTTCACTCTTTTGACTCCAAGTGTTCCTATAACCTTTCGGGTATGTACGATGGAGTAAATAGATCTCACTCCTTAATCGTTCGGGTAAACGGAGTGGAGTTAAAAGAGTTAACTCCATTTACTCTACCTCTTAGCATGGGACTCAAGGAGTGCACATGCGTATTAGGTTATTTTTTGACGGCTAATAGAAAGTTTGAGTTTTAATTTTTTACAGGGTTCTGTGCTAATCGTGATGTGTCTTAGAGCCTCCTTTGTTTAGCTATTTTTCTTAGCGGTATTATGGTTGTAAGTATTTTTTAAAAAAAATAGGTACTCTGTATTCATGCTGAGAAAATAGGGAAGTGTGATTTATTATTATTTTTAATTTTTATATATAATTCATATGTTATCTGGATTATAAAATAAATAAATAGGTAATTATTAAATATTTTATTATTTAAATACAGTACCTACAATTCTTTTTTTGTAAATTTAAAATGACAGCTAACAGTTAATTTACCACACTCCTATGCAAGCTGAACGCTTACTATATGCTTCGAAAGATTTAAGGTCACATGACAACGCTCCGCACTCCACTCCAACTCCATTAGAGTTAACAAGCCGAACGCACCAGGAGTACCCTATTAAACAAAATGATGTACCAGTTGTTGACAGTGTCAAAATTACGTCAAAAATTAGGTTATTTATATAATAAATGTAATTCATAATGATATTCAATATAAATTAGGTATGCAATTGATTTTTTATGTAGAATTATACAGGGTGAGTCTGGGAAGACGCCCCCCATCCTTTAACTTTTTTATTACAATAGAAAAAAATGGCTCATATAAAAGTTTTATTATTTTACATATACTATTTGATGGCAGATGTAGATATTTTTTATAAAGTCAGGTTTACAAGATACGACTATCAACTTTTATTTTTCAAATGGCAACCTATAATTATTTTAATAAAATAGAAACCGCCATTTTTTTTCTTTTCAACGATGTATTATTTTTTATTAATGTATTTGAAAAATTTCGAGAAAAATGAGTATATAAAAAAACAATTTTACGTTATGCTCCTTGAGTAATCGAATAAGTTCTATTAATAAATTTATGCTGTATTTCTAACGACAAGGGAGATATCGAAGACGGTCATTTCAAAGACTCATCCCGTATATAGACTAGTAAAGTCATACCCCGGTTAGTGCTACTTCGATATACGCTGTTTCGTTATAAAAAATTTCTGAATTCAATGGTAAAATAAATATAGCATTCCGTTAAAATAAGACAGTTAGGGTCTACTTCCTGTTAGGTCGGAAGTGCTACTGCTTTGAAAATATTTGAGTTGAAACGGGCATGTTGGAAAACCCCTAGATACCAAATTTCGTAAAATAATATTGTGTATAAGTACCTTAATTTTCGTTGGCTGTGACTTATCACTTCATTTATTAATTTTGTTTATTTTAAATTATTTAAATAGTTGTATTTATTTTGGTAATACATAATTATTGCTTAAAATGACGACCACCAACTTCAATGCGCATTGCACGTTCGGAGCATATTTTGATACATTCGTTCAAAAACACCAGGATTTGTTCTCGTGCTGCCGTACACTCGGCCGTACATCTATACTATGTTAGCGTAATCGCGAACAGTAAGCTCATGCTTATTCATAAAAGTTAAAATAAACAAAACAAGAATTGAAGTGATAGGGCGCCGCCAACTATAATAAGGTATATAATTATTCTTTTAAGAGCCTGTATCTCGAAAACGGTGCATTTCCTGATATGAGTTTATTAGTAAAAGTTCGTCTATTTTACATCCCCTACATAATCTATAAATTTTTAATACGTAGTCCTGAACAGAAAGAGACAACTAAAGATAGAGATATATAAAGTCGTTCGGGCCTCGATTTTGTAAATTTAAATTCTGTCAGAATTGGGCTTTCTCCACTACGAAATTCCACTGCTCCAAACCAGTAGAATTTGAAATCTACCCGGAGAAAGAATTGGGGAAATCTCAATTCTGTCATTTCAAATTCTACTGGTCTAGAGCAGTAGAATTTGTAGTTGGGAAACCCAATTCCGACAGAATTTAACTTAAAGTTAAAAAATCTGATGTGGCCAACACATTACCTTCCGTCAGTTCTATATATTTTGTACAAATTTCACACGGAAAGTTCCTTGCTAAATATTCTATTTCTTGTACATTACTTTCCGGAAGTTGCATGTATTTTATGCAAATTTCATACAGAAAATTTATGTCTTAAATTATTATTTTGTGGCGTTTTCTATATACAGTGTAATGTTCTGCAGAAATGAAAAATTTATTATTATTATTTCTTGTACTTTATCTTAAAGCAGTTATATGTATTTTATGCAAATTCCGTACAGAAAGCAAAAGATCCTATATTTCCAGTAAAATTATAAGACAAACACACTATGTCAATTTCACTTGACACTGACATCTTTCAATCAGAATTTTCTTAATATAGTAGCTGTTTCCATAGCTATGGCTATTTTATGAAATTTAATTTCTTTATAATTTTTTAACTCTATATCCATTTAATATTAAGTATAAAATGCAGTCAAATCGTATAGAGAATAAAATATTCTTTAATATTTACAATAACATTAAATGTGAAAAAATGATACTTAACATAGTTTTTTCAAGAAAAATTCTTAAAATCTTCAAATGATGGTACTTCCGGTTGACCAATTGTAACCAAAATTTACTCAGCTCTTCATATGGATGTAATGAAGAAGTATACGAAAAAATTATAATTTTTGAAACTGTAGTATTAGAGTTATCGCAGACGAAAATTTTGTTACACACACACATACAGACATCATCGTAAAAATAGTAGATTCGTATTCTAGGGACCCTAAAACGTGCTTATTGATTAAAAACTCATCATCGAATTTTTTAACCAAAGACAATACCTTCCTTACCTAAAGGTGACGGAAGGTAAAAATCGAGGGTCGCTTGTTCAAAGTTTTCCGGTTTCATTGATCTCTATAAATCTGCCTTTTTCAAGTTTTGAAATAACATGTACATAATTCTAAAAACTTATTAATTAAAAAAACAATTAATATTATCATGAGAAATTTACCTACGGGAATTTCGGTCGGACTGTATTCATAACAATATTCTGGATCACGATCCATTAAAATAAATAATCATGGCATTCAATTGCTCTATTTAATTTTAGACATTTATTTGAAAATTCGGATCTACCATGAAACAAAAATAAATTTAGAAAAAACTACAAATAGAATAAGAAGCAAGTATATAAAAACATTGTTAAAAAATCAATAGAATAAAATAAATAATTATATACAATTCTTTTTACCCTTTCTTAATATTAATAACAATTTGTTTCATGCCTTTTATAATTGGTTTTCGTTAATAATAATTCAAATGTTTCAGTAGTACAGTTCATTTATTATAACAAGCAGTGACATCTAGCGAATACTTCGTGAGGGGACTTAACATATTTCTATCCTTAGTTGTCTCTTTCTGTCCAGCCGAAAACAAAACAAATGCTATGAAGCAACGATCACAAATACACTTAGATATAACTTTATAGCATTTGTTTTGTTTTCGGCTGGACAGAAAGAGACAACTAAGGATAGAGATATGTAAAGGCCCCTCACGGAGTATTCGCTAGATGTCACTGCTTGTTTTATTAAAATGAACTGTGCTATATTTGAATTATTAACGAAAATCAATTATAAAATGCATAAAACAAATTGTTATCAGTATTAAGAAAAAGTAAAAGTAATTGTATATAATTATTTATTTTATTCTATTGATTTTTAAACAATGTTGTTTTTATATACTTGCTTCTTATTCTATTTGTAGTTTTTTCTAAGTTTATTTTTGTTTTATATGTGGATCTGGATTTTCAAATAAATGTCTAAAATTAAATTGAGCAAGTGAATGCCATGATTATTTAATGGATCGTAATCCAGGATATCGTTATGAATACAGTCCTACCGAAATTCCCGAACATAAATTTCTCATCGGGTCTCGTGGCCACGATCCTGAGTGTCTGGTCGCGAATCTGGGGAACCGGGTTCGATCCCGACCGACACCAAATATTTTTCGAATTTTGAATGGCACAAAATTGACCCCTGTGGTCAGACAGAATTTAAAGTTACAAAATCGAGGCCCGAACGACTACAACTTCCAAACAAAGGAGCAAAATGTCATAAATACATTATATGGACTGTAGAGACATCTCTCGACAAACTTTAGAGTAGACTTTATATATCTCTATCTCTAGTTGTCTCTTTCCGTCCAGCCGAGAACATAACAAACAATAGTGACGTATAGGGCATGTTTTGTCTAGTATATTTGTGGTCGTTGCTATGAAGTTATATCTATTGTATTTGTGATCGTTGTAGTCCTCCGACTTTGAAATATTAGTGATTTTTCTCCATACTGTTAATGCTGTTACAATTAGTAATTTTTTATTTTTTCAGTTCAAAAATTTATGAGAAGTTAAGCAATAATACTATTGGATTAATCAAAAGCAGTGCATTGGTTGGCGGTTCTGGTTGCCTTGAAAAAAGTAAATGGCAGCCGGTTACTATGAAATAAATTCATCCCTGCTGGTGTCGGATTCCCTAACCTCAGATAAATTCATGAAACCCGGTTATTATGCTTGATGCGTATTCGGACCTAAACTCTTGTCAGTCTTGTCTATGATACAGTGAGAACTTTAATTGGCTTCAATAATAATCATATAATGAAAATTGGAGACAAATTTCCTTCGTTCGAAGAATTCTTGACAGTGTTTTCTAAATACAAGAAAAATGTTCTCAACGAATATTGGATTCGAGATGCGCGAACAATTGAGAATCAGAAAAAACGCAACCCCGATACAGTGAAAAACATCAATACAGATTTAAAATATTATTACGTAAGATATGCGTGTGTTAAAGGAGGCAGAAGTTTTAAATCAAAAAATGAAAATTCCACAACATCTACTATGAAGCAGGACTGTGAAGCTACACTTTTTCTAAAAGTTAGTGCGTGCAAACAGTTTCTGAATATAAATGAAATAAACGAATCACACAATCACACATCTACAAAATCTTATTTTACATCTTTGACTCAACAAAGACTGAAATTGTCAAATAATATAAAATCAATGGAATCGCTTGGAGATGGTGCAAATAAAAAGATAATATTAGATAAAATAAAAAATGAAACCGACTGCAAATTAACTCTAAAAGATTTGACTAACTTAACCTCTAAAAAAGATAAAGAGAAGAGATTTGAAGAATGTATCAATATGTTGAAAGATGTGTATCAGTGCACCGATGTAGAGTTACTGGTTGATGAAACCAATGTGTTTAAAGGTTTATATTTTCAAGACGAAAGAATGAAAAAATATTTTGAAGCATTTCCAGAAATACTATTTATTGATGGAACACAGTGTCTAGTTGATTTAAAAGCTTCCACTTATCTAATAATGGTTGAAGATGGCAATGGTTTGAGCGAAATTGTTGCAGTGTGTTTATTAATTGATGAAAACCAAAAATCGGTAAAGTTTTTAATTGAAACTTTCAAGAAGCGAAACAGGAACTGGGACAAGGTGCAGGTTGTAATGTCAGATAAAGATAAAATAGAAAGGAAAGTTTTTAGCGCCCAATTTCCACATTCCAAACTATTGATATGTCTATTTAACGTATTTCAAAATATCAATAGAGAAATATCAGTAAAAAAAATGGACATTACTTCTAATGAGGTGCGGATAAGTAAAGAATATTTACAAAAGCTTGTATACGCCCCATCGGAAACAAAATATCAAGAATTTTACAATGAAATGACAGCAAATGTCCCAAAGGTAGTAAAACAATATTATGATTGTAACTGGGGATGCATAAAACAAAAGTTTGTTACATATTTAACACTGCAAAACCTTTGTTTGGGCAATAAAACAAATGGATTGGAATGCATAAATTCTAAATTAAAAAATGTAATTAATAAATATAGCACATTGGAAGATTTTTTGAAAAACTTTTTTATTCTTATAAACTCGTCACGTGGAGAAAAAGATACAAAAAATTTTCAAATGCTCAACAGGAAATTAGCTAATTCAGAAAACGAAACGGAAAATTTATACCATAAGTACTTAACAAATTTTGCCTTCGAAAAACTTAAGCACCAACTTAAAATAGTGAAATATAGCATGGAATTTAGGCCAATTGGAAATGATACTTTTATAGCAGAGACATCAGAAGGCCTATTACAAGTAACACCAAGAAGTTGTGGATGTCTTTTTAGAAAATCTTTACAGTTACCTTGCCGCCATATTTTCAAATGTAGATATTTGCTTTCACTACCTCTGTTTGACACAGATTTATGTCTGGATAGATGGACTAGAACTTATTGTGAAAAAATATTTGAGAAATGTGAGATTATAGAACAACAGATACTTCTGGAAGATGAATCTTCAACTCAAAATCGAGATAACATTATTAAAGTATCTAAGAAAACAGCTGTACAACCAAAATGTCTAACTAACCTCAAAAAATTCAAACTTATGAATGATCAAGGAAAACTAATGGCACAATTAAGTAGTGAAGTATCTACGCCAATTTTTTTTGAAAGACTGAATATTATCAAGACAATAACAAAATACTGGTCAGAAGGCAAAGACAGCATTTTATTGGACATTTTAAAAAGCAATATTCCCGAAATAGAAAGGCGTACAGAAGACAACAATGAAAACGTAATGATGAATGAAGATTTATTGGAATCTTCCTATGAAAATGAAGAAAGAAATGATGAATTGGAATATTTCGATGAAAATGAATCTATGGATATTGATTATGAAGGGCATTTTATTGCTAATACTAATTTACAAAATTCTTTTATTTATAATGATTATCAAAAGCTAGAAGGCCACTTGATTCCTAGTACCACAGGTAAGGTTCCTAAACTAGGTACACTCTATTTCCACGAGTTGATACTTATGTCATCAATTTCTGCTTTATGAATTATTAAACTTTTATCTAGCATCTTTGTTGTACACGAATGGCATAGGTTTTGTTCGCTATATTATTAACGTACGTGTTACCTGTAGAATTTTCGTAAATGCCTATGTATTTTCGATAAAATCCATATAGAAAGTTCCTTGCAAAAGATTCTAAATTTCTTGTATGTACATTACCTTTCGACAGTTGTATGTATTTTATACAAATTCTATACAGACAGTTTCGAAATTATAACACAAATATACTACGAATATGTCAATTGACTCCGACATCTTTCAATCAGAATTTTTTAATACAGTAGCTGTTTCTAACATAGCTAGCTAATTTATTAAATTTAATTTCTTTATAATTTTATAACTCTATATTCATTTAATATGAAGTATAGAATGCAGTCAAATCGTATAGAGAATGAAATGTTCTTTAATATTTATAATAACATCAGTGGCGTAGTGAGGGGGGGCAAAGGGGGCTATTGTGCCCCAGGCGCCACTCGCAGGGGCGCCAAACTGTCCTCAGGACAAACAAAATTTTCCGGAAAATTTCAATTTTTATTTTGATTTGTTTTGGGGAAATAATATTTGAGTTTGGGGAACGACACTGCCTTCCTTCAACTGTAAACAACCGGCCATTCCAGGGCGGTTGCTATGAGAATGGCGAAAATACGTTATTCCGCATGTGACGTCAGTCTAGGAGCTAAAAGTTGGCTATTTAGCTGTATCCGATGTTCCGCTGCGGCAACAACCAGGCAACTACTTCCAACTATAAATTGACACAATGCATTCAGTGTACTGCAGTAGGGTTACCAGACGTCCCGGTTTTGAGTTGTATGTCCCGGTGTCCCGATGAACATCTTCGGGACACGTAATTGTCCCGGTTTTCATATCCGACTCCAAATTTATTACTTATATCTCCTATCGACTGATATATTTATTTCATTAATAAATTATTAATTGTTTTATATATTCTAATTTTAATTCTTAATTCTTGCATTTTAAAGTAAGTGCGTTTCTGCGCAAATTGTAAATTAAGGTAGTTTGCAATGTGTACGTACGGCATGCGTATTCACAATCGTGTGTAAGTCTGTGGTACTGGTACAGTGCTTACGAAACGTATGGGTTTTGGGATTTTTTTTACTTTAATTTATGAGTAAGAACCTATTAAATTATATGTATAAGTATTATTTTTATTTAAGTCAACAATCCGTTAAATATATTCTCTTTTCTAAAATGTTCTGTGACCTGGCAATTTATTTTTGTACATGAAAGGGGAAAAACATGCAGCTTCACATCCCGTGAAAAAAAGTAACTTTCAATTATAAGGCATTTGACCTTGAATGGAAAAAAATTCGCCTGCGGCGCTTTTTTTTGGATATATTGCCTCATCAAAATTTTGGTGCACGAGATGCCCGGTTTTGCAATTTATAAATCTGGTCATCCTATGCTGGAGTAAAATATAATAGTGTATTATATGTAATAAAATAATTGGAGAAAAATCACAGAAGACACAGAATATTGAAATTTTATTAATATATTACTTGCATTTGCTATAAAGTAAGTTATCCTTTTTTTATTTTATTTACTCTTATTTAAAAGTACTATCTATCTAAAGATAACATTAAATTAAAATTATTTCTTCTCATTCATTTATATTACCATATATTTTTAAATTTCTTATTAATCTCATTATTTCTTTGTTCGGCTTCTTTATTTTTTAACGCGATTTTTTTCTCAAATTTAAAGTCTAGCTTGAACTTGTGTCCCTATTTGTCCTGAAAAATAGTATCTATAGTGTGTTGTAGACGCGCACTTAGGTAGACTATTCATAATGTATCATACAGTATTTTAGGTAGGTACGGCACTCTGTTATTGAAATAAAATCAATAAAACTAAAAACTTTTATCTAAAGGTTGGAGTAAGAAATTAAAATGTCTATAAAATATATTTGTATTTATATACCCGTTTTTTGGTCAAATTTCTGTAGTAAAATGCCCTAAAATGACATTTAAAGATTATTTTATGAAAAAATTTCTTACGGGAAAGGGGCGCCCAAAAGGTATTATACCCCAGGCGCTAATTATGCTCGCTACGCCACTGAATAACATTAAATGTGAAAAAATGATATTTAACATCGTTTTTTCAAGAAAAACTGTTAAAATCTTAAAATGAGGGTACTTCCGGTTGACCAATTATAACCAAAATCTAATCAGCTCTTTATATGGATGCAACGAAGAGGAATACGAAAGAATTATAATTTTTGGAATTCTAGTATTAGAGTTATCGTAGACGAAAAATTTGTTACACACACACGCACTCTGACACACATACACATACAGACATCATTGTAAAAATAGTAAAATCGTATTCTATGGACCTTAAAACATGCTTATTCATTAAAAACTCACCACCGAAATTTTTGACCAAAGACAATACCTTCCTTACCTAAAGGTGACGGAAGGTAAAAAGGTAATTACTTGGATTAGGTTAGACTATATTTTAATAAATAAACTGCGCCAAAATTAGAGTAAAATTCGATAATCCAAAAATAAGGATTAGCTTAATCTTTTTTGAGACTCGGGCGGAACATGGCGGGAGGTATTCTGTTGACTACACCAGATTTTTTCCTCTGGTTTACCAATCAAAATATTTTTAATAACTTTTTAATATTTGTAATAATGAAAGAATACCCTATTGATGCCGTACGTACCAATTCGTGGAAACAGATCTTAGGTAAAGTTTAATTGTAAAGATGTCTGATTAATGTAAGACTTACAGATCTATAAATACGTAATAAACAAAGTCGTAACGAAAGATGCCACTCTTATGTATAATTTTATATTAATCAACAAAAATAGATCCATTTTTGTCAGTTTTTTACAGATTTACAGATGTGTAAGACATACAGATTTGTTCAATATTGGCTTATAAGGTCATATTTGAAATGTATGAGTTAAGATTTTAGCTCCGCCCATTCTGTCAAATTTAGTAGTGTCGTTCTACTGTTATTTTAATAAAAATATATGTTACGGTAAAAGCATTCAAAAATAATTCAACTGATAATTTAATTAGCAAATGTGAAACCAAATTTGTGCAAAATAAGACTGACACAGTGTTCACAGAAAATAACGCTATACACACGGCTATTAATCAAATTAATATATCCAAAATAATAAATGACCTTACGTTACAAATACAGTATTGTTAACAACGAGCATCGTTTATAAATGCATATCGTAACGTAGTCGAATGGGGTCATACCACATTTTCCAATTTATTTTTTTCTGAAATTACATTTAAAACTACTTATGAAAACATATATTTTATGTCTAATAAGTTTCGAGTTTTACAGTAATAATTTTTTAAAGTTTATATAAAATTTCAAATGACGTAACAGTTTTGCGGCCGTAGTGACGTCTACCAAGAAAAAATGGAACTTCATTTGACGTTTATGTCATTGTTTTGAAACCAAACGGAGTCTTCAAAACTTGGAGGATTTATTGCCTGAAACTATCTTTTCCTTACATCTTGAGGCATAGGAATACGAATAAAATAATAGCATATTAAAGAACGTGTTTTATAAGACATGTTTTTTTCGCACGCGTCAAAATTTAGAAAATGAGCGTTAGCGAGTTTTCTAATGGACCTTTCCAATTTAAAGAGATAGAAGATATGCGCAATGGGGATCTGCGCATAGTAAGAACAACTGAGATCTATGACGTTTGATTCTAAAAAAATTAGACGTAAAATGTAAGATAACTTTAAAAAATCTTATCGAAATAAGTTACAAAAGCTTTTATTGAAGGTAAAATGTCTAACGATGCAAATTTTCACTGAGAATACAGGTATTTTAATGACTGCAATATTTTTGACGTTTCGTTTGACAGCCCAACTGGCAGTTGTTCGCGCCATTTTCTTACTATTTGCAGCGATAGAAAGAGATAGCCCTTAAATTGGAAAGGTCCATTGACAAGTGCGAAAGAAAGTCTTATAAAATGAGTTCTTTATACTATTTTTTATATTTTGCGCCTTCTACAATAACATTTACTTACTCAATTTGTGATTATATTTGTAACCATTTGTACATTTTCATGTAAATAATCTTCCCTAAATAAAAAAAAAAATAATAATTTCGACATTATATTATTAAAATGAATTGTCAATTAACTAAAAATAAATTAGATAAAAATGGGTTAAAGAAACGTCATCTAGTACCAACCGTCTAAAACAAAAAAATGCGTATCGAGAAGAAGGTCATTACGATACGCAATTGCGTATCGTAATGACTTCATTATGAACGCAAAATATAAAAATATTTTTACTTCTCAACGAGTTGTTCTCGCAGGATGGCACAGGACAATATTGTACATCTAAATCAAACATAAATTGTTTTTATTTATAATTTTTATTTAGCATGTTTCGTTATTTGTACGTACTTTTTTAAAATAAACTTGTTGCATGGATGTTGACGTTGCTATCAAAATATTGGTTATATAAGGTTATGTTAGAAAAAAGTGACAGGTCTGTACATGTACAGTAAAAACACGAGTACGGGTGTGCCTCACTATCGTGTGTTTGTGTACAAAACTGTGACGTCACTAAAGCAAACTCAGAATCAGAATCTTTATAAAGAAAATCATGAATGAAAAGTATAATAATGTAAAATATTTTTGATGTATATATGCAAAATATTAGGTAAAATTTTTCATTTATGAAAGAAAAATCAACATTTTTTCTTTTTGGTATGACTCCATTATGAATTTTTGAAAGACAATCGTGTTGTATCCATCCTTATCTCACGCGCTTTTTCTCAATGCAAATATGAGGGAAATAAATATATGCCAACTTGTTAATTCGTTGAGCTTTTTCGGGCATCTTTAAAAATTAAACTGTTCTTTCTGCATAAAGATTTTTGAAATGAAAAAGTTTCTGGGATTCAGCCACATTTATTACTTCAGTCTTGACAGTTTTGAGCCCTCATGGGTCTTCTTCCATGTTTAAATATATTACACACATAAATACTATGTACAAGTGTCTAATTTTCGATGGTATCTCGGGTAATATTAACGATAGATCAAAACCGTTTGCACATTACAGGGTCAACTTTTCCAGAAAAGATTAATAGTCATCACAGAAATTTTCGATCTTCTTTTGTTTCTGAGTTACAGGCAAAAACTTGTTTTCCGCTCATTTTGAAAATATATCTTATTTATTATATTTAGAGAAAAATTGTTTTCATAAAAATTTTACCGTTTCTTATAAAACCTAATAATTCTCGAGATATAACACAAACTTATGATTTTTTAAATGGGAAACTATGTTGAAAATAGTCTCATCTTTTTGCTTACTTTATAAGCTTTTCAATAATAGGTATATAACAAGTCTGCATTCTTTTGTTTTAAACATGAATAAAACATGAATTATTAATTTATTGGGGTTAAATAATTGAAAATTATTAGGAAACAAATGAAAAAATCTATTACAGATCATCATATGTATATTTTTAATAGTATTTGTTTCAGTTTTACTCATTTTTTCAATTTATTTATTTCAAAAGCATATTAAATGATATTTTTCAGATTGTGTCACAGCTAACTCTAACGTCGATAAATAGTAATTTAACTAACCAAAAATAATTAGTAAAAAATCAATTTGGGAACATAATTAATAGATATAATTTATAAGCTTTTCAATGATATACAAAGTGTCTTGGAAATAGTGAGACATGGCTTAACCACAGATTCCTGAGGCTAAAATAAGATGATTTAACTAAACTTACCCTTATCCGAAAGTGCACCGTTTAGCCAGTATTCTGCTTCAAAGTTCTTCTAATTTTTTTTTTTATAATAACAGAACCTCTTGTTCGATTTAGATGAAATTTGGTATGACCCTTCATATGGATGTAAGTCATCTTTTAAGATGATATTTGCTGTTATTAGTGAACCACTAGTGTAAGAAACTTAGATGTCACGACATTAATTAGACGGTAACTTTTTAATAGCAATGCCGATAACTTAAAATTTTTATTTTTTTTCATAAAGATACATTCAATAGTAAACTTTTCTCTCTCTGTATAATTTGTGATATCTGTTACGGTTCACCCAGAAAAAAATCTGATGTGGACACCACACGACTTCCTTGTACGCAAGACCAATATTAAGATGAAGTATAGACCGTATAGACCCAATTATAAAATTGCACGTGTTTGACGTAATTTGACATTAACATCTATTTTTTATTTTTTTGTTCTTTTTTGTCCTAATCCATAGCAAGCTTCATTACAAAAACCAAAAAGTATATAAGTTTTAAATTTACATATCTGGCTAATTTAATAATACTTCATGTGCTAGACGCAGAATTTAATTCTGTAAAACTCTTATTTGAAGCATTTATTTCTAAAATCAAAATGAAACCATTTTATTCAAGAAAAACTGTTAACAACTTCGGGTAGTATATCACTTCCGGTTAGTCTGTTTTAACCAAAATCTGCTATGTTATTTCAATTGATATAAAAGTCATATATCAAATTTGAAACGTTTTGGTTTATATTTTAATATAGTTTTTCATTAAAATCTATTATAGGCTTCAAATAAAGTATCATTTCTGGAAATTATATAATGACCAAAAAGGGAGGTGCATAACTAGATGTTATAGAAGTCCTAAATACAAAATTTCAACTTTCTACGGCTTACCGTTTTTGTGGTATGCGAGATACGTACGCACAGACGTCACGACGAAATTAGTCAGAATGGATTCAGGGATGGTCAAAATGGATATTTCCGTTGAAATCTCAAAACCGAAATTTTTCGCGATTAAAATACTTCCTTTACTTCGTACAAGGAAGTAAAAACAAACTTAAGTGACTGCACCGTGAAATTTTTGAATAAATTTTATCTAGTAGAGTGACAAACAATTGGATTTGGAAATCTTTCGGCATATATTCTAACAGATCTGCGACAACAGCAGTGCAACTTGACAGGATTGACGACTCATAAACAATTGTTACTGAGATAAAAATGAGATATTTGTCAATGGAAGGGACTGCTAGATAAAATTTATTCAAAAATTTCACGGTGCAGTCACTTAAGTTTTATTTTTTTCTGTTTGAACCGTAACAGATATCACAAATTATACAGAGAGAGAAAAGTTTACTATTGAATGTATCTTTATGAAAAAAAAAAAAAATAATAATAATTTTACGTTATCGGCGTACAAGGAAGTCGTGTGGTGTCCACATCAGATTTTTTTTCTGGGTGAACCGTAACAGTTATCACAAATTATACAGAGAGAAAAGTTTACTATTGAATGTATCTTTATGAAAATATATATATATATATATATATATATATATATATATATATATATATATATATATATATATATATATATATATATATATATATATATATATATATATATATATATTAAGTTATCGGCATTGCCATTAAAAAGTTACCGTTAATATCGTGACATCTAAGTTTCTTACACTAGTGGTTCGCTAATAATAGCAAATATCATCTTAAAAGATGACTTACATCCATATGAAGAGTCATACCAAATTTCAAGTAAATCGAACAAAAGGTTCTGTTATTATAAAAAAATAAATTAGAAGAACTTTGAAGCAGAATACTAGCTAAACGGTGCACTTTCGGATAAGGGTAAGTTTAGTTAAATCATCTTATTTCAGCCTCAGGAATCTGTGGTTAAGCCATGTCCCACTATTTACAAGACACCTGTATAACATGTCTACATTCTTTGTTTAATTTTGTATCTAATTTGATTAATACATATGTTGAAAATAAATGGTCGCCATTTTGATATAGTTGAAGAAAAACTATGATATTTTGGTATCGTTGTAAAGCTAATTTTATTTACATTTTGGAAAAAAATATAAAAATACCGATTTCCTATGATAGATTCAAACTTGTACCCATTTCAGCTAAAACAAAATTCTCACTATGATCACCGTATGAATCTCATTGGCTAGTTAAAGTTTGCTTATTAACATTTTTTGTATCTCAAAATAATCGAAACATTCTTGGTGCCGGACATACGCCAAACACCCTGTATATATATATATATATATATATATATATATATATATATATATATATATATATATATATATATATATATATATATCTGTCAATAAATAGAATTACCTTTACATGCTTTGTAACGACAGAAATTAATTATGAAAATGTCGAAAATTACGATGAAAATATCGTCAGCCATGGAATTGAACAAAAAATAAATAAATGCTTGACGTTTTATCTGTCACAACGTAAGATAATTTATTTGACGTTTCTGACAATTTGATAAAATGTCAAGCATTTATTTATTTATTGTTCATTTCCATGGCTGTCGATATTTTCAAACTAATTTTCCACATTTTCATATTTAATTTCTGTCGCTACAAAGCATGTAAAGGTAATTCTGTTTATTGAATAACATGCAGAATTTTATGCCCTAAAACTTTTATTTGACGCATTTTTGCTTAAAATAATCAGGCGAGCAGGAAATTGCAAAAAACTGATTTCCCATGTTAATCTCCTATGTAAACTATTATTCACCAAAGATGACTATTCAAGGTTATTTGTGAGCCGTCTGATATAATATTACTTGCAGATAACTTCATTGCATTTAGTATGCATAGGCGTGCAACATGAATTATTTATGGACACATTTTAACTAAAAAATACGAGTAATTCATTTGAAAATTATGTTTCTTTCTAAATAATGTCTTTCCGAAAGATTTATGTTCTCCACTTATGTTTTTGCAAAATACAAAAACATAGACTTAACTTATAAACCAAAGAATAATAATTTGACTTTAACGTCAACGCCACTGGATAAATATTAGCACAGAGGGCAGTGTAGTAGAGAATTAGATATCTGTAATTCTACAACATATGTCATTAATATTTTTAGTGTGTTAGAAAGTAATGCCACTATTTACGTTACGTATATCTGTCACACCACTTAAATTAAATAGACATAGGTCAAATAATCTTACTCTTTCTAATACAAAAGGTTGCTAAGCTACTGTTGTAAAGAGATGTGTATTTTTACTTTGAACAAATGACCTTGAATAGTCATCTTTCGTGAATAAAAGTTTACACACACACACACACACACACACACACACACATATATATATATATATATATATATATATATATATATATATATATATATATACATATATATATATATGTCGTAGGCACAATGCAAATTCAGGCGTTTGATAAAATGCATAGGCATTTTACAAAAAGCCGGTAAAATGTGTTCTTTAGGACTATATTGCGTTATGACTAGATAATTTTAGGCAACTTGTCAAAATGCCAGCATAACATAAGTGAAAGAAAACGTATCTCATTTTGCCTGCTTATTTTCAGGCATTTTACAATTTGTCGAATAAGAGTTAGTCAAAACACACGAACGCGCTAATTTCACATTTGCACGAGAATATGCTTCGTGAAATGAAATTCAAGAATCCTCGGCTGGTTTCCAAGATGAAGTCTCTGATCGATTAATCACAGTAAGACAGGCAGTTGCATTTCATTCTAAATTCGGTGGTCAAGGTTTTCAGAAATGTTCGTGTAAAGCTGGCAATAAACAGTGCAACTCAAATAAATGTGCCTGCTTTAAAAGTAAGAATTTATGTTCCTCTAAATGCCATAGAAGTTTGACATGCTCTAATGAATAAACAAATGTTTTGCCTTTGAAAATTTTACTTTATTTTGAGATTTTAATTATATTTTCTTTTATTTGTTTGATGTGTACTTTAGATTATACTTAATGTTTGTTTAGGTATCTATGCACTTACGTATTCTTTTAATTTTTGAAATGCTTGTTTATTTGTTTCGAAATAAAACTGTAGTTAATAAGTCTATTTGTTATTTCTTATTATGACTAGGAAGTAACAGGAAAATTGTAAAATGCCTGAAAATAAGCAGGCAAAATGAAATACGTTTTCTTTCACTCATGTTATGCCGGCATTTTGACAAATTGCCTAAAATTATCTAGTCATAACGCAATAAAGTCCTAAAGAACACATTTTTCCGGCTTTTTGTAAAATGCCTAGGCATTTTATCAAACGCTTGAATTTGCATTGTGCCTACGACATATACACAGTGAATTTATTTGAACATGCAACATATGGTCAATCATTTCCATGGTTGTACACTACTGTCAAAAAATGACAGCCATGACAGCAATGTAATATTTGTCCATTTTAAAATGCAACATACAAAATTGGTAGTTTTGAATTATCAGTCCTATTTTCCAATAAATTGGTCTATTCACGAATAACAAAAAATCAAAACTTTAATGAAGCACAACTTAACAAACTTTGGCTTATAAAAATTCATAATTTTAATGTAATAAATGTTCATAAATACCCACATTCACACTGGGGCAATATCCTAGTAGGTTGTAGAAAGAATTGACACCATTTGTGATGTGTTCTGGAGGTATCTCCTTTGCTGCAAAACTATTTATAATGTTGCATTTTAAAATGGACAAATATCACATTGCTGTCATTTTTTGACAGGAGTGTGTAACTATGGAAGTGATGAACCATATGTTGCATGGTAAAATAAATTCTCTGTATATATATATATATATATATATATATATATATATATATATATATATATATATATATATATATATATATATATATATACAGGGTGATTCACCGGTCTGTCCTCTCTCTATAACTCTTTTATTTTAAGTCAGATAGAAAAACTCTTCGAATATAATTTATATGATATATTATTGTCTATCTACGTACTATATGCATTTGTATACAGGGTGCTCCGTTTATGCGCAACAATATGTAACTTTATATTTCTTAATGGAACATCCTATATTTATTTGTTTATTTTGATAGTAAATTAGATTCCCTTTAAAAAAGTATTAAATAATTAGGGGTCTAAAATTATAATTTAAGAAATTATTTACGTTCATAAAAAATAGTAGTTCAGAGTGGAAAAACCCATAATATAATACAAAATTTTGATCCTTTTTTATTAATATTTATTTTAAACATTACACTAATTCCAAAGAAGCTATTAAAATATAATGACAGATTAAATAATGCAAAATTATAATAAATGCTCGAAAACTTGTCCTTCAATTTCAATAGATTTTTCTATTATAAATATTACATTAACCATCTCATCTTTACTAAAATTTGAATTATACATTTTCACATCAACATCAACAATGATAAACTAAGAGTATTTTTATATTTTGCGTTCATAATGAAGTCATTACGATACGTAATTTTTTGTTTTAGACGGTTGGTACTAGATGATGTTTCTTTAACCCATTTTTACCTAATTTTAGTTAACTGACAATTCATTTTAATAATATAATGTCGAAATTATTATTATTATTTTTTATTTAGGGAAGATTATTTACATGAAAATGTACAAATGGTTACAAATATAATCACAAATTGAGTAAGTAAATGTTATTGTAGAAGGCGCAAAATATAAAAAATAGTATAAAATACTCATTTTGTAAGACTTTCTTTCGCACTTTTCAATTAGAAAACTCGCTATAGGTCTTTCCATCTGAAGAGACACCTGGCCTGCGCGTAGAGGCGGTGCTTATATGATATACTACACAACCTACCAAAGCGGTGCAAGCACTGATGTACCTACAAAGCAATCCACCCGTTATATACACTGTATATACGCTATTTCATTCATAAATGAACAATTTTTAGTTTATTATTTTCTAAATGTAAACGTTATTAAAATATTAATAAATTTTAATTTAAATTATGTTATTGACAGTATTATTTAAATATTCATAAAAATGCAAAAAAGTTGAAATATATTTTATTAAATCGATAAATTGCATATTACAAACAAACCAGAAACAATAACAAAAACAAATATACCGCGAAAACAAACAAAAAACAATAACAATGTGAATATACAACGAAAACATACAAACAAATGTCAAAATGCAGAACTGAGCGCGATGTGAATCCAGGCGATGTCAACATCAGAATGAGGAAAATTGAAACTGATGTTACGCAGAACAGAGAGTAGCGTAGTATTCCTTGTTACTCATATTTGCCTCTCTTTTTAAGACGGAAATGCGTACTTCGCGCAGGTGTCTCTTCAGATGGAAAGACCTATAACGCTCGTTTTCTAAATTTTGACGCGTGCGAAAAAAACATGTCTTATAAAACACGTTCTTTAATATACTATTGTACAACTTGTTTGTTTAAATTCGAAACAATTGATCAAATTATCCATAGCTTACTTTGTTAATAATAACATGATAGAAACATCATTCAACGAATAAAGATAAATAACTTCTTAATTTATAATTTTAGACCCCTTATTACTTAATACTTTTTTAAAGGGAATCTAATTTGCTATCAAAATAAATAAATAAATATAGGATGTTCCATTAAGAAATATAAAGTTACATATTGTTGCGCATAAACGGAGCACCCTGTATACAAATGCATATAGTACGTAGATAGACAATAATATATCATATAAATTATATTCGAAGAGTTTTTCTATCTGACTTAAAATAAAAGAGTTATAAAGAGAGGACAGACCGATGAATCACCCTGTATATATATATATATATATATATATATATATATATATATATATATATATATATATATATATATATATATATATTTGTTTTTCAACACTTATATTCCATTTCATTGTATATTATGAATGTACTTGAAAACACATACACAAAGGTCCAACCCGCTAGTAGGAATCGAACCCACGACCCCAGGATCCGAGAGGTGATGGTCGCTTTGAGCGCTGTCAGACACGCTGGCGGCTTTAAGTAATTAAAGTTAAATTCTCATCTAGCCACCTATAATATTTGATCCAAATTATTTTTAATATTTGTATTTTTTTTTCGAATTTTATCTTCTATTAATATAAACTATTATTCACGGAAGATTACTATACAAGGTCATTTTTGGGCCGTCTGATATAATATTACTTGCAGATAACTTCATTGCATTTCGTATGCATAGGCGTGCAACATGAAATATTTATGGACACATTTTAACTGAAAAACTAAGAGTAATTCATTTGAAAATTATGTTTTTTTCTAAGTAATGCCTTTCTGAAAGATTTATGTTCTTCATTTATGTTTTTGTAAAATACAAAAACATAGACTTAACTTATAAACCAAGGAATAATAATTTGATTTAAACGTCAACGCCACTGGGTAAATATTAGCACAGAGGACAGTGTAGTTGATAATTAGGTATCTGCAATTCTACGACATATGTTATTATTATTTATAGTGTGTTAGAAAGTAATGCCACTATTTACGTATATCTGTCACACCACATAAATTAAATAGATATTCGTCAAATAATCTTTCTCTTTACAAAATGTTGCTAAGCTACTGCTATAAAGTGATGTGTATTCTTTCTTCGAACAAACGACCTTGAATAGTCATCTTTCGTGAATAATAGTATACAAACTTTTACATTGTTGAAAAAAGAAAAAAATACGTGTTTTATGTTCCTGTTTTCAGAATCACCATGGATGTGATGATAACATAAATAATAAAACATTATTTGAGTTAACAGTTGTAGACATTGTTAAATTATTACTTTAAAAAACTGGTTGGGCTTACATTGTCTTTATTAAATATACCTACCTTAAAATATAACGTCTCGACTGTACAGGGTGTCTCATGTTCGATGTTTTTTTAAGGTATCTCGGGTAATATTATTGACAGAGCAATACCGTTTGCACATTGCAGGATCAACTTTTCGAGAAAAGTTTAATAGGCACCACAGGAATTTTCGATCTTCTTTTGTTTCTGAGCTACAGGCAAAAACTCGTTTTTCGCTCATTTTGAAAATATATCATATCTTATTTGTTATGATAGTTAGAGAAAAATTGTTTTTACAAATTTTTTACTGTTTTTTAGATAGAATAAAATGGCGTAATTTGATTTTTTGTAAACTTAATAATTCTCGAGATAGAACACAAACTTATGATTTTTTAAACGGGAACCTATGTTGAAAATAGGCTCGTCTTTTTGCTTATTTTATAAGCTTTTCAATGATATATATCAAGTTTACATTCTTTTGTTTTAAACATTAATAAAAGACGAATTATTAATTTATTGAGGTGAAAATATGGGAAATTATTAAGAAACAAATGAAAAAATATATTACAGATCATCATTTGCATATTTCTAATAGCATTTGTTTCAGTTTTACTTATTTTTTCAATTTATTTACTTCAAAGGCATATTAAACCATTTTTTTCGGATTGTGTCAAAGCCAACTGTAACGTCGATAAATATTAATTTAACTAACCCGAAAATAATTGGTTAAGAATAATTTTGAGAACATCATTAATAAATATTGAATCAAAATAAACAAATGATGATTTGTAATATATTTTTTCATTTGTTTCTTAATAATTTCCAATATTTTCACCTCAATAAATTAATAATTCGTCTTTTATTAATGTTTAAAACAAAAGAATGTAGACTTGTTATATATCATTGAAAAGCTTATAAAATAAGCAAAAAGACGAGACTATTTTCAACATAGGTTCCCATTAAAAAAATCATAAGTTTGTGTTATATCTCGAAAATTATTAAGTTTTCAAAAAATCTAATTACGCCATTTTATTCTATTTAAAAAATTGTAAAATTTTTTAAAAACATTTTTTCTCTAACTATCGTAATAAATAAGATATGAGATATTTTCATGAGCGAAAAACGAGTTTTTACCTGTAGCTCAGAAACAAAAGAAAATCGAAAATTCCTGTGGTGACTATTAAACATTTCTGGAAAAGTTTACCCTGGAATGTGCAAACGGTTTTGCTCTATCATTAATATTACCCGAGATACCTTAAAAACCATCGAAAATGAGACATCCTGTACAAATCATCAGTTGTTATCAAGTTATAATAATATTATTTTAAGGTATATTTAATAAAGATAATGCAAGTCCAACCATTTATTTTTAATAATAAAACATTAGTTGCGTACACCTTGCTATGTTCGTTTTAGAAGAAAATGTTTTAGATATAAGTTGCAGGGAGCTTCATTCTCTATAAAATTGAAATGACTAATTTTGATCTAATATCTATTAGTGTTAGTGAGGAGATATTAAAAAAAACTCGTGACATTTTCTCAAAATGACGGAGCAACCGGAAATGTGCCAATGTCGAAAATTTGGATTTTTTATTAAGATCCCTTAAAACGTATCCAAAAATCAAAAATACCCAACCATAACCATAAATTTTACGAAAAATAAAAACATGTTTAAATTTAAAACAAATTTATGACAGCAATTTATGTTTCAGTCAGTCACCAAGTTGAGAAAAGTGAAGAAGCATTCATGGAGACTCATCTACATCCGGTAGACCCTGATGTGAAGGACGAGGACACAGGAGTAACAAATTATCAAAATTTTGATACAGTATATATAAAAGAAGAACCACTGGAAGAAAATCCCCAGGACGAAGAGCTTTATGAAAATGTTTTGGATAGTATAAAAAATGAAGAATGTTTAACAGATAATGATAAACAGAGTGACAAACAATCTGAGAACCCAGTTATTGAATTTAATGATATTCGGGAAACCAAAAATACAATTTCAAACAATTTTTATTGTGCCAAAAATTTTACGTTAACGAGTAACTTAGTAAAGCATGTTCAGAGACACATTGGAATCAAGGAATTTGTGTGTCCTATATGCAAAAAATTATTTACACAAAAAAGTCATTTAAAACCTCATATGAAATCACATGCTGGAATTAAGGAGTACCAGTGTCCTACATGTAATAAGTCATTTACATATAATTCAAATTTAAAAACTCACATGAAAATGCATAGTGGAATAAAAGACTATAAATGCACGATTTGCAATAAACTATTTACATTTCACAGTGCTCTATATAACCATATGAAAATTCATAAAAGGGTTAAGGAACATTAATGTTTGATCAGCGAAACATCGTTTATACGGGAGCTTATTCTCTTAAGGTGGTTCTATCATAGAAGCATTTACGACAGTTTTTAATTAAATTTATGTATGTTAATTTTCATTCGTTTTCACACATGTACGCAATAGTATGTTAATAACCGAGGTGGAAAGTGTTTCAACTTTTCACCGAGGTTTGTATACTATTTTATTCACAATCTGAAATAAAGAATTAATAATTGATATTTAAATAACAATTACCGATAACCTAACATAAATAAACGAATGAGGCGCGGCCGGACACGTGACTGACAAGTGCTTGTAGGGCCCCACAAGGTTGCCAAATATACAGCTTGTGTACCTGGCCTGTGTTGCCAAATCAATTTAGGGTCGGTATTTCCACCTCCGGATAAAGTTCAGGATAACTATTCGTCAGATAAATGATAAAATAACGCATCGAAATAAAAGCATAAATGATGTAAATTATATTGAATGTCATTTTTTGATACGATATTATTCATTTATCCAACAGATAAGTTATCCAGCACTTTATCCGAAGATGGAAATACCGGCCCTTAAGCGTAAAATTAATAAATAAAATTGTAAAAAAAGTTAATTCATAAATATCATGTTTTTTTGACAATTAACTTAATTTTTTAAATATTTTTTTTTATAAAAATAGAGCGATTAGTGCTGCCATCTATAATACAAAGATTTCTTGGTGCGTTAAATTTGAGGAAACTATCAGTTCATGTTGAACGCTCAATCAGAAAATAAAACAACATTATATTCATTAATAATAACTATACTCTATCCGTTTTAACTATAGAGCGTTGGGTGACATAGGGCCTACGATTCTAGCTCTCCGATTGGTTCAAACATGAACCGAGTTTACACGGTAAAATAATTGACGCGAAATTTAAATTTGCTTGACAACTATCAATTATTTTGACGTTTGACTTAAAATAAATAAAAGTCAACAAAGTCAATAGTACACGATTTATTCCATATTATTAATTTCTGTTCAGTTCTGTTTGTTAAGTAGATTACTGATCTTTTCGTTTATATAATTTTCATAGTGTTTTGGCATTATATTTCATATTACATAGTTTTAGTTGTGCGCGTTTTCTTAGTTTTTAGTTAGTAGTTCGCTAGGTTTGTTATTGTTCTCTTCGTTAATATTATGGATAAAAATAGATAGATATATACATACAATTACTGAAAAAATGTCAATTAGAAAAAAAATTTTAATCCAGGAATGGCGCCAAAATTTGATTTTTTTATTTAATACATGTAAAAACGGCCGCGCTCGAAACGCCATCTAGTCTATAGTTAAAACGGATAGATAGTTTTACATTTTATTTATTAATTTTACGCTTAAATTGATTTGGCAACACAGGCAAGGTACACAAGCTGTATACTTGGTAACCTTGTGGGGCTCTACAAGCACTTGTCAGTCACGTATCCGCCCACGCCTCATGTTCAGAGATTGTTCTTTTGTCACATGAACAGTCATTTTGATTTCTAACCTTAAATTTTGATTTCACATGTATCTAATCTTTATATTATTCACAAATTCGTTCATTTCTTCACATATAAAATGTAAAAATATTTGTATTATATAATTTAAGCAGCTAAGCTACCAATAATGGGGATATAAATAAAAGTACCACTTTTAATAAAATAACACATGAACTGTCAGTTTGATTTCTAGCCTTAAATATTGATTTCATTCCATTGATTACTTGTATTGTTTACAATTTTATTCCAATTTTTTTATCAGAAGTAATATCACAAGACCTCCTGATTTTATCGATAAATTTTTATTTTGCACGAATTTTTTTGTTTTACAATAAACACGAAAGCAAACTGCATGGTAGGGGTTTTACCTAATATCAGTTTGCTTGAGTGATTTTGCTTAAAAGCAAAAAGAATGAGTACTTAAAAATAAAAGTTTATCTGAGAAAATCAGAGAGGTCGGGAGGTGTTTGGTGAAATAAATTCCAAAGACAACTCCAAATGAAACAATTTAATTAATATAGTAACGTTTTTACCTCTCGCTAAGAGAGGTATTCAATTCATGCTAAAAATCGCATATCCAGATTTTAGTGAATAAGCACGTTTTAAGGTCCCTAGAATCCGATTATAACATTTTTACGATGATGTCCGTATGGTGTGTGTGTGTGTGTGTGTGTGTGTGTGTGTGTGTGTGTGTGTGTGTGTGTGTGTGTGTGTGTGTGTGTGTGTGTGTGTGTGTGTGTGTGTGTGTGTGTGTGTGTGTGTGTGTGTGTGTGTGTGTGTGTGTGTGTGTGTGTGTGTGTGTGTGTGTGTGTGTGTGTGTGTATGTGTGTGTGGATGTTGGATCCACGATTTCTCAAATACTATAAGACTTAAGACATTTTTAACTACGGATTCCTCAATCTAACAATAATGGGAAGAGCCGAGTCAGTTTTGGTAACAATTGGACAACCGGAAGTAGTGGTTACGAGAAAAAAATCATCTAAATATTATTTATCGAAAATTTATGTAAATAATATTAAAGAACGTTAAATTCTTTATTCGATAAATATAAATTCATTATTATATCTTCTATAGATTTAGAGATAAAGAAATGCATATAAAATAATTTGATGTAAAAATTCTTAGAGCAAACTATTTCAAGGCAAGAAATTCAAATGTTTGTAATTCACACATAAATGTCACTGTCAAAAATATTTGTATGCCACTGTCAAAAACATTTGTACATCATTATGAAGATTATGAAAATAAATAAAAAGTCAACAACGCAAAAGAATATACCTAAAAAAGAATATAAAAGAAATTTGCTAAATAATGACGAATAAAAGAAAAAGAAAAGGAATGTAGAAAAAAATTCAGGATATTAAATATAAAGAAAATGTATGTATTGTACATAATTTATATTAAAATAATTATTTTGTAGTGAAACATGAATATATGTATTTGTATTTAAAAATATTTTTCGTTTTATGCGTACAACCAAGTAAAATATCTGGCGAGAGGTTATGTGCTGGCCACATCAGAATTTTTTATTTGGGTGAATTGTATATATTAATCAATTATTATTAATTAAAATAAATGTTTATTAATACTATAAATAAATATTAAAAAGATAACAACAATGACTATTTTCACACTACGAATACAATTAACTAAACACGAACACTATTTATTTATTTAAACAATTAGCAGGACTATTTATTTACACGATATTACTGGTTATTTATTTCCACTATTTATATCACATTCAACTGTCAGACCTCCACATACTCACCTGACAACAGCGTCTGTATATTTAACTGCTCACTCGTTCAAGCTGTAGTTCAAAACTTGCCACCACAGCGCTGCGATCTTAAAAATAAATGCCAATGAAGGGTTATACAGAGGTATATTTTCAGGCTGCCATCTATTGATATTTTCCTTAAACTACACTTGTAACTCCGTTGCTATTTTATAAACAAATCGCTGTCATTGTGACACTTGCACGATGGTGCCAAATACGAAGTGAGTGTATGGTCTTTACAACATTTACTTCCGCTATAATTATAAAGAATACATGACAAATGTGAAATTCTGTAAATTTCCACAGCCATCCGAAGATACTGAAATATGTAAAACTCAAATACCAAAACACAAGTCACAGAAGACAGAACTTTAAAAATGGCGATGGTTTGTTTGTAATCTGATCATCCATCTCAACTTCTGCATCGTCGCATTCTTTCTTGCATGTGACGTCAAAATCATAACCCTCTATTCAACATTAAGAGAACAGTCCTTGTAGAAAAGGCATGTGGTAACGTCTAAATAATTCCACTTGATTATAATAAAAAGAAAATTTGAAACTTTCTGAACTGTAAATACGGTAAAAAACAGGCCAATTCTAAAATCTTTAAAAGACTGACAAAAACGCATCTATATTTGTTGAATAATATAAAATTGTATATAAGAGGAGCAGCTTTCGTTGCGATTTTTTTATTATTTGCAGATTTGTTCAGAATACGCCATTACTTATACGCTTCTTAATTTTGTATAATAAATCACAAAGTGTCTTGTTCCATAAAATAATAGCATGTAATGCGTACTTTAATTGTAGGAGTATGTATAAATAATACTCGTACATAGTGTCTCAAATGTGACGTCCGTGCTTATGGGATTTAATTATAGATTCTAGGGGCTAAAACAAATCTAAAATTAATAGGAGTGTAGAAAATTTTTGATTGTCCTTTTGTAACGTATTTTAAATATGTATATACGTGAAATAAAACTATGTGAATGCTTTGTTAATATGATATAACTTTATTTTCTACCTTGTGATGATCTTACATACGAGTAGGTCTACCTAACAAGTCCTTTACAGAATGACTGAAAAACGGGCCACTCAATTTTTTTTTTATAATTATTTTTAATTTTCTTGATATTGTTGTAAACTAGGCTTAGGTTTTGGTATGATGGTAGCGTTTTCGGTTTAACAGGAAGAGAGATTAAATTTCATACTATATTTGGAATCTACGTAAAATTACGAACTCAACAATATGCTTGAAGTGAATTTTTATTAAAGAAATAAATTTAAAAAATCTGATGTGGACACCACACGACTTCCTTGTACGCAAGACCAATATTAAATATAGACCCAATTATAAAATTGCACGTATTTGACGTAATTTAACATACATTTTTTCTGTCCTAATCCATAGCAAGCTTCATTACAAAAACCAAAAAGTATATGTTTTAAATATACATATCTCGCGTATACAAAGGGTTAATTTAATAATACTTGATGTGCTACACGCATAATTTAGTTCTCTAAAACTCTTATTTGAAGCATTAATTTCTAAAATCAAAATAAAACAATTTTATTCCAGAAAAACTGTTAATAACTTCAGATAATATATCACTTCCGGTTAGTCTATTTTAACCAAAATCTACTATGTTATTCCAATTGACATAAAAGTCTTATATACCAAATTTGCAAAGTTTTGGATTATATTTTAAAATAGTTTTTTATTAAAATCTATTATAGGCTTCAAATAAAGTACCATTTCTGGAAATTATGTAATGACCAAAAAGGGAAGTGCACAACTAGATGTTATAGCAGTCATATGTACAAAATGGATATTTCCGTTGAAATCTGGAAACCGAAATTTTTCGCGAATACAATACTTCCTTTACTTTGTACAAGGAAGAAAAACGTAAAAGAAATTATAAATAATTAACCTGGTAAATCATACCAGGTAGGCTGTGATAAATTGATCTTTTTTGCAACAACATATAGAACCTTAGGGTACATAAATAATTTATTTTTTAAATAATTAACTTAAATATTACTCAATATTATTTCAACTGTTTTCACAGCCTGTCTGATATCATGGCTTAGTAGGTTAATTATTCATAATTTTCTCTTACGTTTTTGTATTTATTTTTTCAATAAAAATGCACTTCAACCATATCGTTGAATACGTAATTTTACGTAGATTCCAAATATATAAAAATATATAGTGTCCCATTTGAAATATGAAAGGTAATGTCACTTCCGGCTAAACCAGAAGCGCTACCATTCTGCCAAATACCAAGATTTGTGATCACCTAAGCCTAGTTTACAAAATATATCAAGAAAATTAAAAAATAATTATAAAAGTTATTTTGAGTGGCCCGTTTTTTTCAGTGTCACCGTGTACAGTATTTCACTTTACATGAAGACACCTAAATAAATTGTTTATTAATAACTCATTTAGTATAAAACTTTAATCAGTGATAGAGGCCATTACGATTAATATTTTTGTAGGAATGAATGTGTTTTTTTGGAGTCTAAATCCGGCCAACTATAATTAAAATAAAAACTAGTGTTTCAAGTAGTCATAGTAGCGATAAAGATAGAGCAAAAAAGTAGGTATTTAAAGAAGTTGTTCCTAATCACTAAAATACTCCAAATACGAAGTTTCGCTGAAAAAATCAGTTGAAAAATCTATTTAATAAGTGTTAAAAAAATATAATTTAATGTTTAATGTATTTTTCATTGTTTTGATTGTGTGTTGCACACTTGATACACACGTCAAATCCTGGTTTAGCATAGCAACCGCCTTAGCAACGAAGACGCTATTTTCTTGTTTGGAAACCATCGTGGCGTCACAGTAAACGGGTCTACTCTATAAACCTTGCTGATATGTAACAGAGATTTTTCATTCTTATAAGATATTGATAAAACGAATTTTTAAATGCTGGGATTTAATGGGTATATAAATAGGTGGTAGGTACTTAAAACACAAATGATTTTATAAGTAAAGAAGACTTCGATGAGATCTTTATTTCTGATAAAATGATGTACTTGATTGGAGGAAACTAGCAAACATCATTTCCAAAATAGGAATATGGAAAAGAATATTTCCAATTCTTTCTTTAGGAATAAGATGCAATATTTCTTTGCCCCAACAAACAATTATTGCAACTGCAATTTTACATAATTTAAGAATTTTAGAAAAAGAAAGCTACACTGAAAATATTGAACAAGAAGAATTTTATGATGTTGTGGAGGCAGATGAGGTACCTAATAGAATCAACTTTGTTCAACAAAAATTTATTAATTATTTTTCCAATCAATAATAGAAATAAGTAGTAATTATTTAAAGGAATGTTTTCACATATTGTATAAGTTTATTCAATTAAATTCTCTTATAAAAATTATAATGATATGTGTGTTATTAAAATTTGTTTCTTTTTCCATTTAGTTCGTGTTTTAATATTTCAATTTTGAGTCGTTTTTCGTCGCAAACTAGTCCGTGTATATACTCTTGTCTTTTTCTTTCTTCCCGTTTTGGATATAATTCTTCTTTTTTAATGTCTAACTCAATTTCGAGTATTTCTTTTTTTATTTTTCTCTCTTCATCGTTGTTTTTGTTTTTCCAATTTAATTTTATTCTCTGTGTCGTAACACTGTTTTTGAATGGTGACTCATTCATTTTTGTTCTCAACTAAATGCTCAAAAGCTTCTATGTTTTTACATTTTGCGAAGATTTTTTACTCCTTAAATTCCAATTTTTTGTATTCTGAAAAAAAATGACTAAGAAAATAAATTTTGAAATAATGCAATTATATAGGAAAAAGAAAAGAATCGTTCCTAGTCCTATACACACTGTTCTTTATTTTTATTTAAAAAATATACGACCGGTTTCGGTTACTGTGTGACCATTTTCAGGTAAAACCGGCAAAACTACAATATACAAAGTAAAAATTAATAATAAAAATACGCTGAAAAACTACAGGAGACTCGGTTTGTAAAAATGAAATTGATTCATTCAATCTGTCTATATTGTATTCTTTATTAACTGCTGTACTTCTTTATACCAGGCTTTCTCAACGTGAGCGGCAAAATTTGTTATCAATTAAAATTGATATTACATCGAGTGATATAGAGAAATATGTTAATCACATTGATGCACTGAAACTTGACATGGAAACCCGTTTTCAGAATATCCTGAAAGTAGATGCGTGGATGGAAACCCCATTTAGCACAAATATAACTGAAGTTGAAGTATGCTTGCAGGAAGAGATACTGCAGTTAAAATATGATACTGAAAGTAATAGTATATTATGTTATTAGGAGTAGAAAGCGGTCTTTTTGTGTTGAACCCAGCTATTGCGGCCGAGGCGCTAGCCGAGCCTAGGCAAGCTGGGTAAAACACAAAAAGGGCGTTCTACTCCGAATGACATATACTATTTTTTCTTCAAGTGTTTCAAAGAATTTTTTGTCATTTTTTTTTGGAATTTTTTAATTGTAGAGTTTGCAATTTCTGCCAAAGCAGGCTGTGTACACTACAAAACAAAAACAACACAACTGTCAAATAACAATTTTCAATATAATATGTGTTGCTGTGACAACTGCCGCCGCCAGCGGTGAACTAAAACACTAACATTTTTTTACTAGTACAACAATAACAACATTTTTGTACTAGTAAGACAATGAACATCTTCTACAGTGTGTGTACAGGAGCATAATATTAATATTATAATACGCTTGAAGAAAAAGAAAATTATTATGAAGGAGGATACTTAAAACATATATATTTTATGTTTTTAGCGTAGAACACTTTTCTTATAAAGTCATAACCAAAGTTGTTGTGGTTATTTCAATGTTTTTAATATGATGTTTGTTGTATTATTATCTAAAAGAAGTAGTCCAAAGGCCTAAATAATGTATTTATTACATGTATTTAAAATAGAACTATCTATGCTTATGTATAATTATAACCAAAAAATAAAATAACTTTTACAATTTTAATTATATAAGAATCTAATAACGTGTAAGAATTGCAAGGGGAGGATTGCTATTTTATTGACATGGTTTTTAATAATTTTTAACGAGTTAAATGAATGCATTCACAAAAAAATCTGATGTGGCCAGCACATTACCTTCCGTCAGTTCTATGTATTTTGTATAAATGTCATACAGAAAGTTCCTTGAAAAAGATTATATTTCTTGTACATTACCTTAAGGCAGTTGTATGTATTCTAAACAAATTCCAAACAGAAAGTTTCTAACAAAAGATCCTATATTTCCAGTAAAATTATAACGTAAACATACTGTCAACTGCACTTGACACTGACACCTTTCAATCAGAATTTTCTATTTTCTTAATGTAGCAGCTGTTTCCAGAGTTATAGCAAAGCTGACTAATATACGTGAATATTTAATGTCTTTATAATTTTTTAACTCTATGTCCATTTAATATGAAGTATAAAATGCATTCAAATTGTATAGAAAATAAATAATTCTTTAATATTTATAATAACATTAAATGTGAAAAAATGATATTTAACATCGTTTTTTCAAGAAAAACTGTTAAAATCTTCAAATGAGGGTACTTCCGGTTGACCAATTATAACCAAAATCTAATCAGCTCTTCACATGGCTGTAACGAAGAGGAATACGAAAGAATTATAATTTACCTAAAGGTGACGGGAGGTAAAAAATGATTAATTTTCAGAAGTGTTTATTTTTTTGCTAGGTGACATTACGGCACAAAATTCGAGCAGTGAACGGTCAAATTAATTTCTTCAAATTTCAGTGCTACAAATTTCGCCGAATTTCGGCTGACTCGGAATTTAATTTCTTAAATTCTTAATAAACATAGGATGCCATAAGTTTTATTAAAAAAATATTTTTAGTTGAAAGGAATACAACAACTTTTAATAATTTACAGTTTCTTATTCTTAAATTAAATTATTTTGCTGCCCAACATTACTTGGATTATTATTCGTATTGTATTCGCGTATTCGACGATTTTGAATACGAATACATAAAAGTTGTCGAATATTCCTTAAAACGGATAATTTATATTTGTTTATTCATAGTGTTCGTTATTTTTACTATTATTTTCTTATTAATTTGTCGTTTAATAAACTTCTATTTTAATTATCAATATCTCTGATTTTTACACTTCACCCAGATGAATAAACATTACAATAAAGTTTTAAATTTATGTTTATGCATGTAACGTCATTGAGATATCACATTTATACTTTTTAGTTACTGAGCTCTCAGACCACATACTGCATTTTAATCGTTCTTTTAGCATAGTGTGACCATACCCATTATTTTTAATTAATATTTAATTTAAAAGTGCAAATATTAATTGTTTCATGTTATCAATCTTATTTTATCAATTTTAAATGAATGAAATATTGAATTTGCATTTGGCAACACTGTTAGCATTCTTAACCAGCTGCAGCTGCAGTTGAGGGGCAAGAGGGGAAAGAAGTGGGAAAGAAACAAGCCAAGGTCAATATGAATCATCATCACACCGCCATTCGCGTATTCACATTCACCATTCTATGCCTGTGGTTGTAGGTTGTGTTGGTTGGCAAGTGTTGTTGTGGTTGTTTGTAGTTATACACGTTAGCTATCATGTAGAATTCAATACATGTGACTGTGTTTTCAACATTCGATATTTATAAAGTAAGTACATATACATTTCTAACTTTAACGTACAACAGAAAACTTTTAATAAAAAATAAACTTGTGTTTCAGTATTCATAATGAAATTTTTACACCGTACATCAGAAAACTTTTGGAAGTTGTGAATATGAAATTACTTTCAAGCTGAATAGGACAGCAGAATGAGGGCCAGAAGAATCAGAAGACATCGTCAGTGATCAGATAACCAACTTAGCACAAGGATTTTTAATCGTATGTATTTTTTTTATTGTGTACTATAGCTTTTATTGTCATGCTCTTGTAAAGGTTGTAAAAAATTGAAAAGTGGGCCATCAGCGTTTAACATGGAAATTCGTTTTATAACAACATTTGTTGTCTGATCCATAGTATTTTAGTTTTAATTATTTTATTTGTGTTACCTAAGTTTGTTATTCATAACTAGGTATTTATTTAGACAACTGTAGCCTGATTTATAGAATACATAGAATGGAATAGAATAGAATAGCACAGGGAATAGAAATATAAACGAATATAAACGAAATATATGGAACCATTTATACTTGCACCGAATGGAATAGAACAGGACATAACCAAATTATTTCTTATTCTATTCGGCTTGCTCCGGTACTATTCATGACTTCATTGCGTTTAGCCCATATACCTGACAGATAATACAACACTACGCTTAAAGATACAACAAATCCTGTATAAAAGTATTTTTCAAATTGAGCACAGCGCGTCTTATGGCAATTTACCTCAACTAATTTTATGCGCCAAATATGAACCCCATTCTACCGTGTTCAAATAATTTCATCTTGAATTTTATTTAAGCCGTGTTGTTTATCCATCAATGAGAAACGCTAATTTTTATAAGTAATTATAATTTTTTATAGAAAGTATGAATAAAAATGAAATTTCCTATAAAAATTCGCATTGCTCATCAATGAATTAAACAACACATTTATTTTTAAAAAAGAAAATAGGTAAATAGGAACATATTATTCGAAATAATATCATGTATATTAATATAAAAAATCCATACAAAATCATTAAAGATTGTACATAATTTGTGAACTACTTATCAGTGGCGGATTTAGAGGGGGGGGGGGCACTCGGGCACGTGCCCCCCCCCTGTTATTTTATTTTTTTTTATTTATTACGTATTATCATTCACATATTACACATCATAGATAAATAAAAGAATAAACATACTAATAAAAATTCACAATTTGTCGAATTGTTTGTTATTTTGGAGATACACCCCCCTAACTTTTTTTTATTATAATATTATTATTTTAATTATACTATTATTTGATGGCAGATGTAAATATTTTTTGTAAAGTCACGTTTAAAAGATACGACTATCAACTTCTATTTTTTAAATAGCAAACAATAATTGGGCCCTATTCCGTAACTCGGTGGTTAATTTTTAACCACTGGTTAAAATATTTATCCAATAGATATTTATTTGACAACTAAAAATCCATTTTTTTCTTATATGTCAACATACTTGATTTGTTACAAAATTTAACCAGTGGTTAAAAATTAACCACTGAGTTACAGAATAGGCCCTATTATTTCACTAAAATATAAACCGCTATTTTTTGTCTTAAGTTATTCTTATTAGGTACTTCATTTGATGTTTTAACTTATTTTGTATAACATTGTTGCATTTTATTTATTTCCACATGGCTACTTAGAATATTTGAATAAACATTATTTTTCATATTTCTCAAACTCATTTACTTGTTTGGGGTCCTGCATACTGATTTTTTGTATTATTTTAAATGAAAGTTCTTTTAATTTTAAAGCAATTCGTAGTATTAAAAAGTCTTAATTATTTTTGGTTTAACTGATTTTGATTTTTAAAGTCAACATGACGTCACGGCGACTTCTATTGCTATATCTTTCTCTCGCACAAGTTCTATAGTAGGCAGCGAAAGAAAGGTAGGACTAATGTGACGTCACAGTGACACTGACAACATACCTCAAATATCTCGAAAAGTAATCACTAAAAAATTGTTTTCTTTATCTTAATATCTTTTTATTGAGTAATACTTTGAGTATAAAGTGTACATTTTATTATTTTTTGTTATGGTACAGGACCCCAAATAGATCATTAAAAAGACAAAAATATTTTAGTAAAATAATTATAGGTTGCTATATAAAAATAAAAATTCTGACTTTATAAAAAAATATTTACATCTGCCATCAAATAGCATATTTAAAATAATAAAACTTTTATATGAGCAATTTATTACAATACAAAAGTTAACGAGGTGGGGGGGGCTCACCTATATATTTAAATTTTGTTTTTCCGAATTTAGTACCCCCCCCCTATTATAATTTTCTAAATCCGCCACTGCTACTTATATACATACATACAAAGCTCTGGACAATTTATTAATTTAACATATATTAAAAAAAAATATCCACATATTGCAATGCTATATTATTCGAATTTTTTAATTTATCGTTACATAATCTTAAAAAATATATACAACAAATTTTAACCATTTTCTGGAGTATTCATTTATAAATAGATACATGCACATTGCAATTAACTGTTAAATTTATTTTATTTATAATATTTTTTAAATCGCCTTTAATAATTTCTGAGAAATTTTTGAATATACTCTCTGGTGTGTTCAACTATAGTTGTAAAATTTTCCGTAGAATATTTTAATTTTTTTTGGCCAAGAACATACTCCTTAAGTTGAGTAAATGTATGTTGCGCAGATGTTGTTTTACTGTGAAAATAGTTTAAACAAACTTCACAGCCCTCAAAATTTTTACCCTTTAATAAATATCCTGCAACGTATGCTGCTGTATAATTTGGATATTCATAAGTTGTTGAATCTAACTCTGAATTCGTTATAGGGGGAGAAAGATATTGTATGAAAGGAGTAAATCCTCGCCATCATCCTCACAATTCGAACCGACCGTACACTTCCCAGCATTTGACAATACTGCAGTTTTGTATGCGTCAGAGAATTGAGAAAATGATGGACGGGAATTAGCTCGGCACAGACCTGATTTTTCAATATTGATATAACAACTTCAACACTTTAGGCAACTTACCCAATATTCCCGAGTATGCCATTTCATTTTGGTTTTTAATTGTAGCTGATAGTACTTTACCTCGTTTCTTATAAATTTTCAAAATACCCTCCGTCCTCTTCAGTACATTCTTGCCTTGCGAGGTGTTAACTGGCTATTTCTTGTACAATCCAGGTTTTTCAATGTGAAAGAATTTTCCAAAAAAAAAAAAGAATTAGTTTTGAGAACAATCATGTAGCATTTTAGGAAGAAAAAATAACTATTATTTCCTGTTTCATTTTCTTTTTTAAATTAAATTTTACAATAATTTTCCCTGGTCGATCATGCAAGCAGTAGCATTTCAATATTTTTTTCCAAACATTTACCTTCAGTTTCGGAAATTTTTCTTCTTTTCTTGGGAGTCTCCATACTTTCTTCCAAAGTGGATTGCGCTGAAGTGTTCTCCGTGGAGGGAAAATTCAATCCTGAAATAATATCAACATTTACAAAACATTTCGGCATTTCCATTTCATGTTACATAAATGTATTTAACATTTCTTGTACACAATTTTTTTTAATTATATCTATTCTTTATAAGTTACAATCAAATTGATACATATTCTATGACTAGTAAATATTACCTTCCACGGCCATCTGATGTGGAACACGAACAGGTGTAGATGTTGCTGCAACTTGTACTCCTTCATCGGGTTCATCGGCTTGTAAGCTTAAAGGTGGTGGAACAACTTTGTAATTCAGTTTCTTTCTCAAATAATTTTGAAATTGCTTTTCCTCAAAATGCCTATGGCAAACCCGGTACCCTTTATTTGAAAGCTGCAGCGTGGTAAAAACTGACAACTCTTGTAAACCAAGGTTTCTAAACCATTGCACCCTAAGTTCATCGATCATGGGGAAGCAAAATAAAGTTCCCCATTCCTCTCGCGGTAAACTTTTTGTGGGACACTTGTTCACAACACAACGCGGTTTCTGAAAGCAAGCTACAAAATAATATTTAAAAAGAATTATAGAACAAGGTAAATCAAGCTTACAATACAAATATTATGTTGCTAATCTGATTTACAGTAATTTGGCACAAATCTTGATTAGGAATTTTGGAAAATATATTTTCCATGTACTCTATTATAGTATAATATTAGTATAAAATCATTACTAAAACAGGCATGAAGCTACATAAAATGTTAATATGTAAATATTGTTACTTACCACAACCATTTTCTACACAAGTTTTCTCTTTTCCGTTTACACCAATCACCACAATCTTTTCACTACTTTCCACTATGAAGTACAAGAAGGAAATTACCAAAAATCCGAAAAACAATCTTTTCACTACTTGTCACTATGAAGTACAAGAAGGAAATTACCGAAAATCCGAAAAACAATCTTTTCATTACTTATCACTATGAAGTACAAGAAGGAAATGACCGAAATTTTGAAAAACATCACGCGCGAACAGCTGTGATCAAAACAAACCTGTGACATTTTTGAAAATACCTGTGCATAAAACTGTCGCGGGCCTGATACCTGTTAACTAATATATTGCTGATCGTCTGCTTTTCTTGAAGCCAACACTGTGAAATGGCAATATTATTGCTGCATAAGTCTATCTCACACAAACACCCAACTTGGAATTATGCGCATGCCCGTTAACCTTTAGTACTATTGGCTACCGCTGACATCATGATCACTTTTATTATTTAGATTGAGAATCACAGCCCGAAGGAACACGGCTGATAACAGTTCTGTATTGACGACTAGCGCGAGAAATTTTAAATTTGAGAAATTAAGTAATGTACCTACTATTTATTATGTGTGTAAATTTTTGTATATAAATATTAGTAATGTTAAATTAGAATTAAATAATTTACTTTGTTCTACTGTAAAAAATAATAGGAATACAATCTGGTCAGGATTAATTTATTTAGGTGACAGTAAGGTAAAGAATAAAAGAAATAATTTATAAAATATTTATTGATTTTTAAATAACACAATTCGATGATATTTATGATATTAATTTAGTTTCGTGGTATAATCTAATTTTTTAAAAAGTGTTCATAATAATTTTCAAAATTTGGGTTTTATGGTTATCTAAAATAGTTTGTTCTTTGACATGGTTTACAAATTCCGCTAATACATTAAGGAGAGCATTGCTGAAACATATTAATTATCATGCGTTGTTTTAAGTTTTTATTTTAGAAAATTTCCTCTTGGCTTTGCCTAAAGAACCTTTTTACAAATATAAACTACATCCTTTGAGGGATATAACAGGCTCCTCCGATTTTTTATGTTAATGAATACACTTTCTCTTTTATCAGAGCACAAATATTTATTTATTTTATTTATTTATTGCAAATTCTCTCTACAGGATAATATCCCAATTCCAGAGGAATTGTTTCATTGAGTGTACATAAATTTCGACGCGCGAGTTGTGATACCTTCCAATAAAAATAGAAAAAGTTGGAAATATATATATATATATATATATATATATATATATATATATATATATATATATATATATAAATAAACTATTATTAATTTTAAATTATAAATTATTATTCTCAACAAAATGAGCAAATGCTCATTTTTCTAATTTTCAGTGTTGCCAACACATGTTTAACCCTCCCGTGACCGTGCTATTGAAAATTACGCCGGAGCCCAAGCGGGGTAACTTAGTTACCCCGGACAGATTTTTAACATTCTAAAGATTTATCTTCATTTCATTAACTGTAACGGTTTTGTAGGTTAAAATAAATACAAAAATAAGTTTTTAAAGATATTTTACTTTAATAAACACAAATATAACTTATAAAATAATTGGAATGCATCAATAAAACAAAATAAGAATAAAAAAATTTTAAATGGCCATCTCTTCACATTCAGAGCATAAATATGTTTTTGTTTCTTTTCTGTGAAGATTGCAAACCTTTTTGCCACATGTGTCACAGGAAATTCTGGACTTCCGGTCCTGTTTTCTGGGACAAAGTTCACATCTCAAACTTGTAGATGGTCGAGGAGCATTTGCCGGATCTTGTTCCACTTGATGGTTGCTTTCTTCCAGGAACATGTCAATTGCCATTTTCACATTTTTGTGGAAGTTTTTAATGTTTAATTTTCTTTGTAGCACATTTGGTAATGCAATTTCTTGTGACAGAGTACAAAGAAATTTACGGCGATAACTCCTATCCTCAGATAAATCAGGATATTTTTGCGTAAATATTATAAACGCGTTTAGAGCGGCCATATCAATTATTTCCATGAAAATTCGAAGAGGCCAACGTTTTGTTGCTCGAGCACAACTATACTCCTTAGTCATATGGTCTCCAGTATCTACAGCACCTTTTGTCTTATTATAATGAATAATTATTTCCGGTTTGTTTCGTAAGTCGCCTGTTGTTTCCACGCCGTGGAATTGTGTAGACAGCAAAAGAACGGCTTGTCGTTTTTTAGGCACATATGAAACAAGTGTTAGTTGTTCACAAAATCCAAATAAGCTGGAAAACTCTGCGCGAGAAACATGTGGCAAAAATTCGGCGGGAATTTCACGTTTGTTCGATCGTAATGTTCCTGTAATAGTTAATTTATGTTTGAAAAGTTCTTGAGCCAGAGGGATGGACGTAAAAAAATTATCAGTTGTAACACCTCTCCATGAACCAAAATACGGTTTTACCATATCTAAAACTACTCTTTGTCCCTGGTTTACTTCTCTTTGATTATTTATCATTCCCAGGTAAACCTGTGAATTTAGTATATATGCTGTTTCAGAGTCGGCACAAACCCAAATTTTTATTCCGTATCGCCCAGGTTTGCTTTTTATATATACCCTAAAGGGACATTTTCCGCGAAATGTAGCTAAGCGTTCATCAATTGTGACGTTGGTGTTTGGAGAAAAATTTGCTTTGCAATTTGTGACAAAACTATCATAAGTTTGGCGTATTGCCTCTAATTTGTCGCCGCTTATTTGGATTCTATCATTTCTTGTGGCCGGATCGTCAAACCGGATATGTCTATAGATTTCTTTGAATCTATTCCTCGACAAAACAGCAGTAAAATAGGGCTGTTTGAATAAACTATTTTCTGTCCACATTTCAGTTATGTGCAGTTTTCTTCCACGATTTCTTCCTCCGGCTATTAGTACACCAATAAAAGCTTGAATTTCTTCTAGTGTAACATTTTTCCATTGCTTTTCTTGTGCTGGATGCTCTATGTTCCATTTCGAAGTGACCTTGTCGCCCTGTCTATTTGTATGAACACATATGTCTGTGAGCATGTCATCCGTAATAAAAAGCTTGAAAGAATCCAAAATCGAAGTAATCTGCAAACTAAAATCTGTATTTAGAGAAGTCACCGCAAACATTTAAGTTATAAAAATTTCTTACTCGTAATTTGACAAAACCTACATACCTAGAATTTTGTAAACCGACATTTGCCTTTACAATATTATGTGCTAAGCGTCTTGTATTTGCAGGCGGCGTCGATTTCCATTCAAATCCAGATTTAGACTTATAAACTGTAACAGTATTAGAAAACTCTCCAATTTGGTTGTCGTCTACGTCTTCAGTTTCATGTTCATCAGGAGTATGAATTTCTTCTTCTATATTATCCTCTACGCCACTCTCCTCATCTTCACTAATTTCATATTCATTTTCACTATCACTTTTTTCCAGCAACAGACGTAACTCATCGTCCGTCAAATATTTGCGAGCCATTGTGTAAATCGCATAAAAACAACCGCACACACCGAATTTTGTGGACGAAATGACACAAGTGCAACATTGAGACACTCAAGTTCAGATTTATGAAAGTTTCAACATGTTCTGTGAATATAATTTTACAAACAAGACAGGCCGTGTGGGGTAACTCAGTTACCCCAGCGCATAAAAATTAAGTAAACTTATACATTTTAAAATTAAAATTGGACATACCCGTTACAATAATGTAAGAAAAAGATTCACAGAGGCATAGCTAGAAGGATTTCTTTGATAAAAATTTATTAAAAAAGTTATCGCAAAAAATTTCATCTTGGGGTAACTGAGTTACCCCGCACGGTCACGGGAGGGTTAAAAAAATAAGCCAAATCGTTGTTTAGAATAAGCTAAAAACGGATAAAACGTAGCGCAAAGAAAAACTAGAAAAAAAGCTAAAAATTTCACCTTATATAAGCCCTATAATCATAGTAATTGAAAATATTAATTCCTAAAATTATAAAATTTGACCAAAGTGCATAAGAAAAATAAAAAAATATATGTTCCGTAACTATTATATTTTATTTAAGAATAGATACATAGATAACTATAAAATATATTAATTCTATATTGTCTTACATAAAAATTTAAAAGAATTACTTACAAGTTTTAGGTTTCAGAAGAACATTTCTTCGGGCTCATTGAGATCGATGTCCGGATTTTCAGGGCAGAGAAATAATGGAGTTGTAGCTTCATCAGATGTTTGTGAAGTGTTTGGTGCATTATCACTTGCTTCACTCTTATAGGTAGCCGTTCCTACTTTTTACAACCCTTTCCCATTCGATGAAGACCTGACCTAATTGTTGTTATAGAATTCAACAGCTCTCTTCCCATCCTATTACGTAGTTTATTCTTTACAATATTCATTGTGCTGAACAATCTCTCTACTTCGGCATTTGACCATGGTAGCACTAGTAGAGATGTTGCGACATCAGACAATTCTTGGAAGGTATTAACGCCTGAAGCATCTTTATAATTTGTCACTTCATGCCAAAAACGCAGCGTTTCTGTAGTTTTTTTTCCATTTGACAGTTGTTAAGTTCTGCCACTGAAACTCTGCTTTTGTGATTTTCTCGGCAGGGATCCCAAGATCCTTCATTAATGGAATAAGGGATTCCTTCACTACCCGTAAAGAATTTTCTACTGACAACATATGTATATTTTTCAAAACTTTAACGTTGTCTGGAAGTCTTGCTTGAAGCTGACCATGTATTTTTTTGTAGAAATGTGACACATCTCTTCCTGAACTCTTTTTTTTCTTCGGCAGATAACTGCAACTCCCTTAATTTCTGTTCCACTTCAAAACCTAAATAAGCAGAGTAAATCAAATTGGCCACTGGTCACCCCTTTTAAAAATTATACTACAAAAATATTGCCAATAATTGCGCTCTCTATGCAAGTGCATAGTGCGATACAATTATTTTTATTGCGCTCTTGTTTTTTATGTGTTGATTTTTTTTATAAACGCCGACTTATTTTTTAATGAAGATTTGAATATTTTTAGATTACAATTTTTGGAAACTTATCTTAATGTAACATAACCTAACGCACAAAACTCACGCCCGCAAGTTTTCTATGGTTAGGTTAGATTAAGGTTGGGCGCAAATAAAAATAATTATGGTGCATATAAGCGTATAAAGAACGCATTACTGGTATTAGTTTTTTATTAAATAAATTTAACGTGGGGGGTACAACTTTACTTACCCAAATAAGCATGCCAGTCCACGTAACTATCAAGATTATTAGTTAAAAAATCTTTTCTGCAAGTTCGAAGCACAAATTTCCTTGCCGTACCTTCTACCAAAACTGTGAGATCTTGTAATAACTTAGATGGGTCTGCTATTTGTGATTCAAAAGACTTATTATCCCTTTGAACTTCACTCAATATTGGGCGAAGAAACAAAAAATATGATTCTTCTCATCATCATACATAGCATGCATTTGAGTTCAAGCCATTGTTCAATCAATCTAACAACTGCACTTTCGATTGAAAGCCATCGAGTCTGACATACCTGAACAATTTTTTTAGGCTGATGACCTTCGTTGATAGTTGTAGGTTTCGCGAATAAGAAAATCCAGATTAGTAGGAAGACATTCAGCTGCAGAGGAAACTGCCAGCTGCAAAGAGTGGCATACACATCGTATCATTACGAGATTAGGACACTCTTTGCACAATCTCGCGCAAACTCCATTGTTAATGCCTGTCATTACGCTGGTATTATCAACACCAACACCTTTAGACTCAGCATTACAGTTTTCTAGCTCAGAAAAAGTAAAAAATGTGGATGTTAACCCTCCATTCTGAACACTAAAATACAATATTGCAAGGTCATCTATAGTCAATATTGAAGAACGACATGCCACAAAAAGTGTTAAAAAAGCTTCAGCATGCCGTAATTTATCTGAATTTGAACTTAACGTAACAAACTTGTCCAACTTTATCGATGAACTAAATGCACTGGATGAATCAATGTGTTTTTTCGTTTTTGCATGCTGTAGAAGGTCACTTTGTCCCTATCATCCTGAACTTCTACCAGCCAGTCTTTAAATGCAGGGTCGCTAAGCCATTCATTACGAAAATGCTGCTGGTATTGGCGTTGGCGAGGCATTTTACACTAAAATTACACAATTACAGTTTTAATAATACATCAAAATACGTATTACTTGTGCTGTCACCACATACTAGGTATCCGAGATGATTTTTTTTATTGTTGAGATAACCCTAAAGTTTTGCTGGATCATTCACAATATTATCCTGAATTTAATTTATAAATTTTCTGTGCGCTATTTTAATATCCTGATTTATTTTGGCACGAAGTATACTAAAATAATTATATGTGGTATTTTTGTTTTTTTTTTAAACTGATCATGATACATGTTTTTGAGTTTAATATTTCGGATAATATTAATTGAAAACCATGGTGGATATTTTGATACTTTTCTAGCGATTCGAGGAACGCAAATGCATCATCTATGTTGTTAAATTTAGTAAGAATACTCCAGTCAACTTAATTCAAATGCTATATAATAATGAGTAGTCTGCAATTTTAAAGCTGTACGTAATTTTACGATCACCACTCACCGGCCCAATACCATGTGACAAATCTGGGAGATCGGAAATATTAAGTGAAGGATGATTACTATCTTCATTAAGTAGAGAATTAGTCATGTGAGACATCACAATCCAGATTGGACACTACATCTAAAAGTCTGTTGTTAGCATTGTAAATTCTATTGTATTGCGAGGCTTGAAGATTGTTTGGTCACTATTTTAGTGGACTGTATGTTGGGTTAGTTTGGATGGATCGAAAGTTACTAGTTTTGTTTGAGCACTTTATTTACACTTTGTACAAGTATTTGGTGGATAACCCACGCTTGGTTCGAAAACTGAGTAACTGCACGTCTTGCTCAGTTCGGGTCTCTTATACTACTCCTCTCCAATTCCACTTCAAGTCAGCAGGTACTATACAGTTATTTGTTTTTAATTTTTTTTTAGAATTTTGATAAAGAAGTTATGTAAAATATAAACATTATATATAGAAACTAGACATAAGATAACATGAAATGGTTTATATAATATTATTTGGAAACATGTTATATAATTTGTATTTGCAAAAATATGTATGAATTTTGATGTTTAAAGTATAATTATAAATTTTGAAAGATAGATTATAATAAAATGTAAAAGTAGAGAAACGATGATGTGACCTAATTGTTTTAATTTTATAGAATATTTTTGCAAACATGTTGTTTTTTTGTGTAAGAATATTTGAGGTTAGTAAATGTAACAATCACGTATTATTGAAGTAAATATGTAAAAGACTCACAGTCAAAGCATTAAAATAATTGTCATGATTAAGATTAGTTGAAAAATTGATGAATTTTGACCTAATTGTCGAATTGGTGTTTAAGATCCAAGAGATAGATTTGAACTAGAAAATTTATTGTGTATGGCAGGAAGGTGTAGGATTGTTGATATGGGATGTATATGGTGTTTAGTTTGAAGTATTATTTTGTTTAAGAGGCGGAAGGAATTTAAACATATGGGCTGGTATTCTGAGCTCGCGACTAAATTAAGCGACTAAGGGTGACTAGCTAGTCGCCGACTTTCGGTTTCTTGTTCTAAGCAACCCGACTAAGCCCGACTAAGTAGTCGACTTTTTTAGTACAGTGAAGTCTGGCAACACGGCAAATTGCAGTCACTCAACTTCTAGTTCAAGTGTCACCTGCTGTCAAAAATAAGTATTCCATTTATTGTATTATATTTATTTGATAAATGGTAAGTACATTATCATTATATTCTTTTTAATTGAAATATTATTCAGATTACGTAAAACTTATGTCCAAATTGGAAGTTTTATAAAACATATAACTTAACTGGAGTCAAGATCAGTGTAAAAAGTAATGTAAACTGTGCTTCTAATATCTTTCAGACAGATTTAATTTATTATTTTGTATTTTATTATGTGCGAAGTTGCGTAAAAGTTGAATGGAACATCAAACTAGAATATGAATATATGAAATTAATACAGAGTTGTTTTATTAATGCAAGTAGAGTCAATTTATCGTATATATTTTTCAAAGTTTATAATTCAATCTTTTACTATTTACATCAAATTTTTCGTTGCTGAACTCAAATATTTCATTATTATAATCCAATATTTCATTATTGTATTGTAATCCAATATTTCATTATTGTATTTTAATCCAATATTTCATTATTGTAATCAATTATATTATTACCATCAACAAATAGGACAATTTTGAAAATTTAAAAAATAATACTTGTGAAATAAGAGTATGTGTAGATTATTGTTCGAATATCCCTTGATTGTTCTATTTTACTTATTATAATAAAATGAATATATTCATTTTATTTAGATGGCACCAAAAAGAGAGAGATCGGAAAATTGGTCCCACGACGAAAAGATGTTTTTTAAAGAATGTTTAAAGAAGAGGAAGGATATATTAGAAAGTAAGGCAAATGATGCCAATATAATGAAAAAGAGGAAAAATTCATGGCGTGAAATAGAAGAAGAAATGAAGGTGAATGGGTATGAAAGGAGCGTCGATAGAATGAAGGAGCAATGGAGAAGGATGAAAAATAACGCCAAAAAGAATGTTGGGCAGTATCGGAGGAGCCTTAAAGAAACCGGTGGAGGTTCTCCTATCGAAATGCCAGACCCGCAAGATTGGGATATTGCGGAAATTTGTCCACTCGATTTTGTCGTGGACACAAGCAAATATGACTGTGATGCTGGTGCTCCTAAAGAATCCGTAAGGATAATGGGCGTATTTTTACAATTGCTTTTTAATAATATAACATTTTTCTTCAGGAACTCCTTGAGCAATATGTTCTCAATCCACAAACCGGGTGAGTATTATATTCGTAAGAAATATTTTTTAACTATATTTAAGTTTTAACACTATACTATACTGATTTTATTACAATTCAGCTTACTTTTTACAAATACTGTTCACAAATTAATCTAATTTCATTTTCAGAAGTTTTGTTTCATAGACTTTTAAAAAAAATAAAAAACATACAAATATATTACGTTTTTATTATTTATAGAATTCTTGAAACTGTAAAAGAACCTGAGCCTGCCGAATATCCTGTTCCATGTTCCCCACCTCCTACTTCTTTTCCAAATACCATAGAAAAAAACAGGAAAAAAAGAAAACAAGAAATGTCTTCGTATGAAGAAAAGTTGCTAAATTTGGAAATAAAAAAGTATGCAGAAGATGAAGAGCATAAGAGGCAACAGCATGAAGCTATTATGAGAAATTTGGCTTTAGAAAATAAATTCATTGAACAAAAAACCAAATTAGAGTTAGAAATTTTAGAATTAAAAAAACAAAAAATAATTAAAGAAATTAATTTGCTTGAAAATAAACAATAATTTTTATTTGAAAACATTGGTGTTTTTTTTTATTATTAATATTATTTCATAATCGACAGTAAAAGTAAGATTACAAGGACCGTAAATTGAAATAACATTAAGCAGATGTGGCCACTATTCAATTACCCCTACCGGGCGAAATATATACAAAAATGTCATAGTATTTATTTATTTGGCTTCTTAACAGGAATAAATCGCAATAATAAGGCAGCTCTAGCTCTATGATTACTAATTACTTTTTTACTTAGATATAGCAGTATAAATATTAGTTATATTTAACAGGTAGTATAAATAAATTAATGCTGTTGGGTCACATGGTTGTGTATTAGGTAACCGGTTGTGAATCAGACGGCCCGGGTTCGATTCCAATCGACGTCAAGGTTGAAATTTATTTCCAATTTTCAAATAGCATAAAAGTGATCCCTGCGGTGCTCTCTTCACAATAGCTTTGAGTACCCATGGGGTGACGCCTGGTAAGTGCTTTCAACTTCGTATCGTGTAACAATTTTACGTTATACTGAATCGTCAACGTCTTATTACAGAGCTCTGTCTCTAGTAGTAAAGAAAGTTTTTACGGGTTCTGCCCGTTAAAAAATTTACGAGCTGTTAAAACAATAGCAACATGTATACTGATTTATTTATTCATTATTTCGCTTCGCCATGTTTCCAAAACTGTTTCGATCAAATAGTTTAATGTATTCCAATTTTTTTTTTCAAATTATTTACGATTCATTATATCATAAAACATTGTACAATGCTCAACCGTTACTCGAAATTTACGTGCTCGCACGGATAACAAGTTCGCTTCTCTCGCTCGTTAGGTACCGTGCACGCCCGTAAAGTTCTGAGTAACGGTCTTGCAATGTAAATTACTCTTATATGTCGGGAAAAAATCAGTCACTTCTATGGTATTTAAGTAAAATACCGACGTATAAAATTTTCTCGGAATATATTTCCTCGGACTCGTGTATGCTGCATATTCTGCTGTAGTTGGGCCGCTGGTTCAAAATCATCATCGCTCTCCTCAGAGCTTATGGCGTCTGTTTTACAAAAAGTATAAAATAATAAATTAATCCATTTAAATATTAATTATATCGATTTACCGCCATCCATATCCTTTCTAACATTATGTAATACTGCCATTGCAGCAATAGCAGCTTTGGCAGTGTCTAAAGATATTAACATGCCGTTTTGAAGTGCTCGAAAAACACCTTTCCATTGCCCAAAACACCGTTCAACGGTACACCTAGTTCTAATATGAGCCCTATTATATCGTTGCTCCGAAGGTGTTTGCGGATTTAACAACGGTGTTAGTAAATATGAAGAGCATGGATAACCCCCATCTCCTAATAACAAACCGTTTATTTCGCCGTCCTACAACATACAAGCATTATAATGTAGGTAATGTATACAAGTTTGTATCAGAATAATTCAGAGCCGGTTTGAATCTCGCGGGAACGATGTAACTGCACGCAGGCGTAGCATATTACAAATAATTCGTATTTATTTAAAGTGTTAAAATCGGGATATTTCAATATTTTTACATTCTTCAAAATGCAAATAAAAAGTCGGAAATTTTAACTAATGAATAGTAATTAGAATATTTCTTTTCTAATCAGCAGAAGAATGCGGGAGAAGAAGAACAAAATACAAAGAATGGACCCCAGTTGCGCGCCATTCGTCAGTCAGGTTAATAGTTTGCGCACGTAATGTTTACGTTACATATAGAGCAAAGAAAATATTATTAATTATTATAGAATTATATTTACAATATATGACTGACTTCGCCTGCATCAGTTCGGTTATACTTTGTAATTTGAACCTACTTCAAACTTTCTGGCAAGACTACATTCTTCCCATATTCTAGCATCGTGTGCACTTCCCCGCCATCGAGCCACGAGATCTATAATTCTGCATTTGGCATCAGCTACAACCTGCACGTTCAAAGAGTACCAGCCTTTCCTATTGCAGTATAAAAGTGGCCTTTCTTTGTCAGGATTGCGAATTTTAATATGGGAACAATCTACACATCCGATTACAGAGGGAAAGCCAGCAATTCTGTGAAAATCTCTCTTTGCAAAATTTGTGTCTCGTGGTAAATGGACAAAGTCTTTTATTTTCCCAGCTAACGCCACAGAAACTTTTTTAATAATTCTACTAACAGTAGGTTGGCTTAAACCATGTAAATCACCTGGAATTATTATTACTGTTATTGTTATTTATATTTTTAGATGGATTCGTAAATATATCTATAACCAAAAAGTGAACGATGAACATTGAAAAATAACCTACCATTATCTTCTTGGTATAAACCTTTGGCATAAAAACGTAAAGCGGTGAGAACTTGCAATTCAATGCTTACACAATTTGTCCTTTTTTGTAAAATTTGTAAGTCATCTGTCAATAATTCAATTACAAATCGAACAGTTTGTTTTGTAAGGCGATACCGTCTCTTAAATTCAAGATCTGAATATTTTAAAAATGGATCTACGTGATTGCGAAAAATTCTTCTCCGTCTGTCTCTAAAATTTCTCATATTTCGCACATTTTGGATGTGATTAACACGCTCAATAAAGTTGTTATTCGCCATGTTAAACAAGGGTAGTAGCTTGTTTTATTTTCCGACTAAATATTAATACACCGACTAAGTTAGTCGGGCTTAGTCGCATGTTCAGAGTACGTATTTTTAGTCGGCCGACTAAATGTTAGTCGTTTGCCTTAGTCGCGTTTTCAAAATGCGTTTTCTTAGTCGGCCGACTAAAAATTAGTCGTTTTCTCTTAGTCGGGCTTAGTCGCGAGCTCAGAATACCAGCCATGATGTTCTGGAAAAGCCGTAGTTTCATTCAATAGATTGTTGTTGTTTTGTAAATGGGAAATGTGCTTCTGGTGTAGCAGCGGATGATGGCTCGGTGGGCGTTGCAGGTCTGCGACGCTTGGATCCAGCGCCTTCAAGTGGTGGAAAGTCGCTACGGGTAGCGGTTTTGGCGGGGCGAGCGTCGGAGTTCTCCGTACGTTGTTAATGACAGGCATTTGCAGCCTGGTTTGTTGGTTTTCTAACAAGAGTCCTGCTAGACGCTCCGTGTTTGGCAGAACGCTTGAATTTTGAAGACCTGGATGAAGCAGAGCTACTGTCCGAGTCGTTGTGGTCCGTATAGGATGGTTTGGCGGCTACAGCAAGAGCAAGGTGGAGGCTCTCTTGCAAGGCTAGGTCGCCCGTTGATTGCTGTGATGCTGATAGATTCTGGTCGGTTGTGGTTCGGCCACTGTTGTCATTGCGTGGTTTGCGGGCTTGTTGCCTATGGCTGATAGGTTCTCTTTCATTGACTTCTTCCTATTTTCTCTTGTTCTCATACCCTTGGCACTGGAAATCATTGCGGTGCAGTAGCACTGTGCTTGTGTACGCAAGTCGTAAAATGTTCAAAATATTCAGCGACGCACATCACAAAACACGAGTCGCACATCAATCACACTACTCCGACTCGCAGCTAGAACACACGTTGTACCCCTGTGTTTGGGGGCACGATAGCGGCTCCCGGAGGCTACGCTATCCCTTTCCAACGTGTATCCGTGATTCGCGATATAAGCGATAACAAACAGAAAAGCAGAGAAGAGTATCCTTGTGTCGAGGGCTCGATAGCGGCTCCCTGAGGCTATGCTATCCTTTTGGTTTGGCTGCGTAAAAACAGTTGTTCACTAGACCACCCTGATGGATTTGCATTCCCGATACTACCAACTGGGCAACTTTTTAGCATATTTATTTTAAAATTGACCCTCAGAAAAATTAGCATTGGTGGAATGTGTTTGCCGATTGCATTAATTGCAGCAATAACTGACATTCTGATCACGTTCACCACTAGTCATTGGGCCAATTTGTTTACTTCCTTTAGGTCCTAAAATTTTAGGTGGAACATGTACGGTTGTCACGCCAGTTTCATCACATTCCATATTTTTTCTGGTGGAAAGTTACCACGGCATAAAATTTCCGCGTAATTTTTAAAAAAACGATGATATATTTATCTTATTGAAGGATGTTGATTTACCTAAACTTGTAGCCTTGGGTTTTCTAAGCAATAAATCTAAAATATTGTACCTTGGTCCGGTCCATGGTACAAGATATACCAGTGACCTAAGGTACAAGTTTGCATTACTTCAAACATTTTTGCGCACTAAAGAGTAAGGTTAAGGGTGATTTAAAAAATACAAGTAAATCTGACAAGCTAAGGCAACAACCATGCGCTGTATAATAGTTTAAAACAATAATATGTATATACAGACTGGATGATAACTGATTATACTTACACGAAATACATTATAGGTAAAAAAAAACACAAACAGAGAACGTATTCCACACGTTCGCCATTTATGACAATTTTCAAACATTGCCATCTATGATACAGTAGAGCATTATAATTCTATTACATACTACAGAAAACTTGAATATATAGACACTACAAACTCAATGACCCAAGGAACAGACCTGTCCGAGGTACAACATCTTCTCCTAATAATTCTCGCAAATTTGAACAATAATTACGAAGTAAATGCTTCACGTGTTAAATTTTTTCTACAATTAAATTTGTAACCATATGGTCGTGCTTCAATTAACGTCCTGTGTACGCTGCTGTCTCCGTCACCAATCAGTTTCGAGTACATGATTCCATGCATTTCTAAATTGCATTATAACCTTGTACAATTGTGTCTCTCTCCATAGCAGTAGACGGCCTATCCCAGTTTTGTAAACATTTGTTCTGTTGTCCGACAATACACTGTGATACAAGTGGATAATTAAAATTCAAAAATAAGCAAGCTCCTACCTGTACGTGTACACTCATAAAATTTGCACCGGCTAGCTGAAAAAGTAAAGCGGCGGCTTGGTCTATGGTATGTAATTTATTTCAACATACAGTTGTTCGCGACAAATGAAATTTAATAAGAAGTAATAACTCAATTTGGAAAAAAGGGAAAACGAGCTTGTCTCGAAAAAAAATAGAGGGCGCCAGACTATAAAAAGGAAAAGGATTAGAGTAGAGTCAACTCTAAAAAAAGTACAGTAAAGTTTAATTAAAATATTTAATAAAGTAAAATAATTTCTCACGGTGGAGCTTAGCTAAATTACAAATGAATACAAAAAAGGTAGAAGCACACGGCCTCTCCAGAACCCTAATCGAGGACTGGGGTCGGCGCTTTGGCTATCGGCCACCGGCAACGACGGAAAAAACAAGTAGCGACTTACACCTGCCCTCGTGACAGTTGCAAGTCGTCACGCTGGTTCTAGGGGATGCTCGCAGGCTAGCTTGGTGTAAATTGGGTGGGCTGGAGTAACTGCTCCTATCCGGCGCTGTACTAGGTTAACGTTTGAGCAACTTCACCTAGACCTCACGGCTGGCTAGGGTGGAGCCACGAATAAACTGGATCTCCTCAGGGGGTGTTGATATAATAATCCAACGGCGTAAGTTTAGCCCGAACGTTCATTAGATACATGTTTTGTCCCATTTTAATAAAACTCTGTAATTTATATAAACTATTTTAATTTGAGTTTAAAATATTACAATCACTAATTTGTTTTTAAATGAAAGCTAATGACAGTTTTTATTTTATGTATATGTATATAAATAAATAAAAAGATGTAAAATTTGTTTTTATTGTCACACTATTCTGGTCATATTACTTGTTGGTTGAAATTATTTATTTTCTTATTATTATTTCTATCAAAGAATCATGTTTTTTTCTTTTTTTTTTTTAAAAAAAAACATTCCTAAGGGACTGACTATGATTAGCAGGCAGAGAATATTCCTAGAACTTTATCAGTTGGACAATCGATTCAGGTTTATGAAATAGAAATTGCTTAGTATAAATAACAAACATGAAAAAATGGCCATTTTAGTCTATATTTTAATAATATTCAGTAATTTATATAAATTATTTATATTTCAGTTTAAAATATTACGAAATGTTAGATTGCGTTGTTCTAAATATTATATTTTTAAACATGGTTATAAGTTTTCGTTCTAAATTATTCATATTACAAGATAAATATCTAACAATAGTATTTAAAAAAAAATCATTCTCTGAAAAATATCTGATACAAATTATATTTTCAAGATAAGTTTTCGATAAACTACTTTTATTTCAGTTTAAAATATTAAGAAATGTTATATTGCGTTCTAATTATTATATTTTTATTTCAGTTTAAAATATTACGATATGTTATATTGCGTTGTTCTAATTATTATATTTTTAAAGATAGTTATAAGTTCTCGTTCGAAATTATTCAAATTACAAGTATAAACTATTTTTATTTCAGTTTAAAATATTACGAAATGTTATATTGCCATAGTTAGTTCTTTATTAATATTTTTTTAAAACATGATTCTTTGTTAAAAGATGAATACAATCCTTCTTCAACACCATATTTACAACCGACCCGCGCTTGCTCGAAAAGGCCAAAATAAGTGGTTTATGATGTAAGATTGATATCCTGAAGAAATACGAAGAAATGAACTTTTAACACCACAAGAGTACAGGGTTGTACATCAGCAGTATATCGTTATTATTGTTTAATATATTTATTATGCAGGATTAATTGTTACATTAATAACAATTTGACAAATATGATAATGATCTTTATAAATAAATGTTTATAAATAGCTTTATTTCTTCAACTCCTTACACCTTTGTCGTTCTTTAGCATAGAACGATTGTTTAACTGTTCTACTGGCATTCACTGGTGGAGGAAGTTGTACTAGCTTTTGTTGAATAGCTTGGGCAGGTTTGTATGGGGTGTCATCACACATGTCTCAATTTTCACTTGAGTGGACGTGGTATGTAGGCACAGGATGGAGCATTTTCTGTTGAACTGCTAATGAGGGGTCGTATGAGGGATCATCACACATGTCCCAATCCTCACTTGAGGCGACATGGTATGGTTGTACAAATTTTATAAATGAATAGAAATAATAAAAATATACTGATTTACAAATTAGATTTTCAAGATAAGTTTTCGATAAACTACTTTTATTTCTGGTAAAGGAGATGGCAAGGTTTTCTTAAACACACTGTTCTTTTTGAGAATTTATTTCGACCGGTTTCGATTTCTTACAAAATCATCTTCAAGGAAAACCGGAAGACTACAGAGCGAAGTATACAAACACATATAGGTAAAAATGCAATACAAATCACATAAATTATAATAATAATAATAATCTTTATTTGATACAAGTTACAAAACTTTTCACAAAGGAAGATTGGTAATTAATCATAATCGTATATCAATAAATTCATATTAAAGAACCAAATCACAATCGAAAGATGCTTAGGTACTAATAATGATGAATGCAAAATATTATTAAAGTTTTATATACATATAAATAGCATCTAAAATGCTGACATAAGCATAACCAGTAATTGATTACATATAAAATAAAGAAAAACAGGTAAAGTAATGCAAATACACTGCGTCTAAGCATCTAGCTAACTACTTTAACCTTAAGGGTAATGAAGATCCAATATACAAATAACTACGTGACTAGGGGCATTCCAACCACATAGTACAAAAAAGGAAAACAATGCAAAAAATGTTTTTCATGATATAAAATATAAAATAAATAAGAAAAATATTTGATCAAAACTTATTCGTTAAGAGAAAAACTTCTCAAAGCCAAGCATTTAATAGTGTAGTACACGACTTTGTTAATTTTATCAGTAGATAAATTTTGCAAGAGAGAATGAAAACTACTATTGTTCTCTTCTGCATCGTTTAGGTATAGGGCTAGGTAGTAATCACGATAAATTATAAAAAAATAAAAAGAAATACAGAACAATACTCACACTAACAAACTACAGGAAAAAAGCCAGAGACAACGAAAAAATGGTAGACCGGGATATTACGAAATATCAAAGAATTGATAAAAAATTATTTTAAATAACAAGTAACCTGGCAACTGAACCAGGGGACAACGCCCAAACGAATGAAAAAACCGACAAGTGGGTGTAGGAAAAAAAATTGTTTACTTGTAAGGACTAGTAAACAATAGGGATGTTTGTCATAGGAGGATCTCTAGTAATGGACTATGTGTAAGATTTATCTGGTCGTTCAGGCACAAATTATTATTGGCGGCTATGGACTTTTTTATTTCCAGATTTTCGAGGAAATCCAGGGTTTTACCATTCTTGTGGATATGGAGTATTTCAAAGTCGCTGTATAAATCAAACTGATGGTTATTATCGATGATGTGTTCAGCGAACGTTGAGTGACCTGATTTCGCGATCAAAACTCGCGTGTGTTCTTTGAAACGAGTGTAGAAGTTTCTGCCAGTTTTACCGACATAGATGGCGCCACAAGTTTGACATTTAAGTTTATAAACTCGTGAAGATTCTATAATTGGACGATTATCTAATTTTATGCATATTTCTTTTTTAATGTTTGTTAAAGGTCTGAAAACTATGTCTATGTTGTATTCTGTAAATAGACTTTTTATCTTGTGGCTTATATTATCTAAGAAATGAATACTAAATCTGATTCTATCTGTTTCGATATATAGATCATTTGCGATTGCTTCTTTAAGCCTTAGTTTATGTTTTTTTACGTTTAATGAGTGTATCTATAATGTTTGGGTTGAAGTTATTAAATATTGCAATTTGTTTTAATGTTTGGGTTTCATTGTCTATTTCAGGTTTGTCTAGGCCTAGGGTTAACATTCTGTGAATCTGTGATTGGAAAACCGCTAATTTATGTTACTGACAGTGATTAGATAGGTTATTAACACGTTCACTGTCCGTGAATCACATATGATTCATTGGACATAGATACTTGCACGCCTATGTATCATAAGTGATTCAAATGCGCACTTTTCTAAATAGTAGTATTATAACTGAACGTCTGCTGTCTGTGTATTATGAACTGACTGGACGTGTGAAAAGAGTACAAAAAATTATTTAGTGTGTAGCTTTGAATGAAATATGATTCATGGACTTCGGTTTTTGTGATAAGAAAATAAAGGCGAATTGATTATTATAACACATTTTTTATTGTATTATATTAATTATACAAGTAAATATACTCCTTTAATTGAAATAAAATCGTAGTCTGCAATAAATATTAGGGTCAAGTGGGGTAAATGCGAGCACCACAACTATAATTTTACTTTCAATTTAATGTCATGTAAAACTTAACAGCTTTATAGCAACCGTAATTGCTAGGATGTATTAGGAACTTAGTAAACTAATTTTTCTAAAATATACGTTTTTTAAATTTTAAGGTTAAATTTTTTTTTTTGTGAAATTATGAAAGTTGTTCATATTATTGCATTTACCCCGCTTTTAGGGGCAAATGTAATAAATGTTTGTCGTTTGTGTGGTTACTGCATTTAGGCATACCAGGGGGAAATGTAATTAAACCAACAGTTTTTACAACACATTTTATTTTATTTTGTTTAGGAACTACAAACGGTTTTTGGGAAAAATAACTTTTAATATACAAACAAAATAATACGGCTTACGCTTACTAAGAAACAACAATATTTTTCCAGTTAAAATCAAAATGTAAAATGCCGCGGTTAGTAATATTAGGATTTGGCAATATTTTTACCACACTACTGGAAGTAACAGTATCGACATCATCCACATCTGGCCATATAAATGCTTTTTCCCTGCGCCGAACAAACTTTACTTCCCAATGATCGTTGGTAAGTTTTTTTTGCACTAGTCCTACGTAATATCGTAATGATTTTTTTAGGGTGTATTTTACTATGACCCATTTGTCTATGTCCAAAGTTTCTGATATTTTGTTCTCGTCTTCCTCTTGATCATCTGAGAAATCCTCTTCTTGTTCTAGGCCTACACTTTCATCTGAATCTGCGTATCTTATTTCGGCTTCTGACTCGCTGTCTGTGCTGTCCCTATGTTTGCTCTTTTTTTTATTATTCTGTGTGTCCTTCCCTAAGGTTCTTTTATTATTCTGTGTGTCCTTCTCTGAGTTTGTTTTAATCTTTTTATTTTTATCTTTCTCCTGTAAAATTTTAAGAAAATCGTCAGAAGTGATAACTTCAGCTCCCGAGGCAACTTTTCGTTTCTTTAGTTTATTTTGAACGCCTTTCTGATGTATTGTAGACAACAAAATATCTTGTATTGATTTCTTTTCTAACACTGCTTTATTAATAATTGGTTGCACATCTGGACCTCGTGACGTTGATGGCATTGGGACTATTGCATTATTTTCAGACAAGGACACTTCTTCATTTGTTCTCGTTTGAACTTCTACTTCTCCTTCCTGTTCAGTCGTTTCTTCACTTTCTTCGTTTACATTTTGCTGCTTAAATTGTTCCCAACGTTCAAGAGAGTCTTTTGAAAAATGTTCTCTGGGAATAACGTTTGGATTAAATGGGTATATGCCACCTTTAATAAAGCCACTCTTAATGACGTCTTCAGACACTTTTAGCCATGTTTCACCCAAAAATTGGAAAAATAATGATTTTGGAAGCCTTTGTCCAATGTTTTGTCTCTGCCATTTGGTTACTATTTCATCCCATTTTTGTTTAAATGACCTAAAAACAGATAAGTCTAGTGGCTGCAGACGGTCACTCGTATGTGGTGGAATTTTTAAAATCGTTATATCATGGGCTAAGGCGGTCTCTATTAAGTCGACAGAAACATGCGTTGCGTGCCCATCATATAAGACAAGAACTGGTCGTTCTGCACCTAATGCTGGAATAAGAGTTTTTTTAAAGTAGTTTATAAATATTTCTGTTTCCATCCAGCCATTGGGACTCGCAGCATAAGAGGTGCGGGGATACTCTTTATCGGGGGGGGGGGGGGGCTCGCCATTGGTCCCACATATTTTTACCCTTATAAATGATTAATGGTGGCGCTCTCTGACCTGCAGCACTAGCAGCTAGAACAAAAGTGGTATTCTCTCTTCCTGATGTAGATGTCACCCTTGATGAACTTTGACCTTTTTCACCAACTACTTTAGTTCTGGATGGATCGATACTTAAACTGCTTTCGTCCAGGTTCCAGATGCATTGGGGTTTATCTTCCAGATTTAATTCCGTCAAGGTCTTCTTTAACAGGTCGAAGTATCCGTATATAGTAAACGGATCGGTAGCTGCCTTTTTCCTTGCATACTCTAAAGTCTCTGGTTTTCTGATAGACAAATTATGACGTCGCTTAAAGTTCAAAAACCAGTCCTCACCGGGTATTCCGTCTTTGAATGGGGTTTCCCATTTATTACCATTGACATACTGACCAACCAAATCCATGATTTCTTTTCGACCAAGCCCAAATCCCCATTTAGCTAAGGTCTTTACCGAGGCTGCTAAAGTATTTTCAATATTTTCTGGGAGGGCTGTCTTCCTACCTTTTGATTTTTTTATTCGCCCCCGCGTGCCTTTGCTTCGACAATAGAGCGTTGAAAATGGAACTTTGTAAACCACCGAAGCTTTGTAAACTGACAGTGTGCCTGCCTTTATTTCATCCAGCGCTCTTTGCAATTGTTCTTCTGAATACTTGGGCTGTGCAGAACTCTTTTTGATATAATTACGCACCATCTCTAAGAAATGAAAAATATTTCATTAGTAATACTAAATTGGGGCAAATGTAATAACTAAATTACATTTGCCCCACCCTATGTTAATGCATTTGCCCCAGTGATTGAAATTCTAGGGGCAAATGCAATAATGCGTAGAACAGTAATTATAATAGGTTTTAGGAAAATACATGGTCACAGTACATTCGAACAGTCAAAACAATATTATTAATAAACAAAAAATGAAAAACATACCTTATATATTCGGATGAATTCAGATTAAACTTTACGCTTCAAATTTCGCAAACAAGCAATGCTGGAACCATGCGGTAAATCAAATGTCATCAAACTGACGTTAGGTATAGAACCCGTTCGACGCTGCAGGCGGCTAGTTTAGGAAGTATTTTAAACGTGCCAGAGATGGCGGCACATGTTTTATTTAAAAACTAAAAATATAGGAGGTTATTACATTTGCCCCGGTTTTGCATTTGCCCCACTTGACCCTACATCATTTATTTTTTATTTTTGTGAAAATTTTCAAAACATGGTATGCAGAAGGCTTTCCCACAAGTAATACATTCGGTATCAACTTGTTTCGCTTTCATTGTTGCTTGTTTTGTTCCTTCTTCTTTTTGAAGATTTCTATAGCATTCATGGCATCGCTTTCTTTTAATTTTTCCATCATCTTTTCTTGAAATTTTAGATAAAAAATGTTCATTTGAAGTTGAAGTTTTTTGTTTTTTGCATGTTTCTGTATTGTCATGGCTTGCTGTTTCACTAATAAGTGAATAAATAATTTGTTCCGTAAACTCCAGTAAAGTTTTCTTTTCTTTATTGATTTCGTTATATAAAATATGACTGTTATTCATAATTGATCCAAAAATTAGTTCAATTGCCACTTTTTTATACCAGATAACAGATTTTCTTACAGGGGAGTAATAGCTGCTCATTTGATCCGAAACATCTATTCCTTGTTTTCCCGCGTTATAATCCAGTATTACTTTGGGTTTTACAATTTTGTTCCCTTCTTTATTTTGTCTCCCAGTTTCTACCATACTATCATCATGACATGTTGATAACATCAACACATCTCTTTTATCGTGCCATTTCAAAACTGTTACTCTCGAATTTGACTGCATAGCAATACATTCCCCTTTTTTCAACTTTTTATTTACTACTTCTTTGGGGATGTTTCTCCTATTTTTTCGTAAAGTTCCACATAAATCAGTTTTTCTTTGAATCAAATAATTTGCCAATAATGGACTGGTATAGAAGTTATCAGTAATAATCAATCTGCCTTCATTCAATAAATTCTCAGCCAAAGTGACCACAACTGATCCAGGTTTGTCTAAATCAGGCAGCTGAGGGTCTTGCCCACAATAAACTGAAAATGAGTATACAAATCCCTTCACAGAACAGAGTTTATAAATCTTCACACCATATTTACTAGCCTTTGAGGGGTTGTACTGCTTGATTTTCAGTCGTCCTCGAAAAGGTACCATAGTCTCGTCAATAACAATAGTTTCACCAGGTATATAGATTTCCTTCACGTTTGACATAACTTTATCAATTAGCGGTTGCACCTTGTACGTTCTAGATACAGATTCATTATTATACAAAGAGTTATCAACAAAATGCCAGAAACGAAGTATCAATGCGAATCTGTTGTAAGATATTCCGGATTCATGAATATAAGGATGATAATATAATGGATTTGTTTTCCAGTAATATTCTATACGTGGATAATTTACTATGCCCATGAAAGCTATTATACCCAAAAACTTTTTCATTTCCGGTACGCTTGTCTCCTTCCATCTGTGTATTCTACTACTTCGACTAATTTTCCTTTTATCGATATATTCTTTAGCATATCGATTGGTTTCAGTTACCATCAACTGCAATATATCTTCGTTTATGAAAGCTAGAAATATATCTATTGGCTTAACTTCTTTTTCAGGTAAAAATTTGTCTGTTTGTAAACCACTTTTTCCTATAAAAGGAAATCTATTCAACTGTTGAATACTGCAGGACCACGCTGGAGTAACAGGATTATGTTGCAACGTATCATCATCATCGAGTGATGATTCACTTTCGTCAGCGTCACTACTTTCACGTAATTCGTTGAAAGTTATGTTTGGATCGTCAATGCTGTCATCACTATCTTCAGAATAATCAATATCGCTTACTTCACTAAGGTGATTTGCGAAATATTCTAAATCTTCTTCCGTCAACTGTCTTTTGGATGCCATAATATTGAAAAGTTTATCTTCAGGAAAACCAGAATTAATATTTGTATGACATAAATACTAATTATTATTATCTTTTGCTTTATAGTTTTTCGTTTAAGCAAAAAAGTTGTATTTTTCTTACAACACAAACTCAACCATCACAACAAAATAAACACTGAATAGTACATATGCGCAGAGAGCGACGCGATTCAAGGCGTGACTAGGACACATGCGTCAACTTGTTACTGAATGTATCATATATGATACATGGACATGAATATAAATATAACAGGTATATACGTCCATGTATCATATATGCACATACTGATAAGAGATAAGAAATGCATAAAAAATTATAAGTTTAATGTTGTAAATAAGATATTTGATACTATTTTATATATACATTTATTATTTTTCAACGGACGTATGTTGCGCAGAGACTCAAAAGTTCTGGACAGTGAACGTGTTAATGGAGTCAGCTGTTTGCGATGGTTTTCTGAAGATTTTATATGTAAAGTTTTGGTTGTTTTTCATTATTGTTATGTCTAAAAAATTTATGCAGTTATTTTCTTCTCTTTCCAGTGAAAATTTAATGTTTTCGTGTAAGTTATTTAAAGCTTCATGGAGAGAATGAAGCTCGCTACTAGAGCCGGTCCATAAACACAGCACATCGTCTACATATCGTAACCAGAATTTAATTTTGGGAATAAAAAAAAGTTCTGTAAAAACTCTATTTTCGAAATGTTTCATGAAGATTTCTGCCATAGTTCCCGAAAGAGGTGAGCCCATAGCTAAGCCTTCTGTCTGTTTATACATTGTGTTGTTGAACTTGAAAAATTTTTGTTTTAAGCATATGGAGATAAGTGCCATGAAACTAACGCACAGATCATCTGACCAGGGGGAACCGTTCAGCATGTCGGAGACCAAGTTGAGGGTTTCATTAACAGGGACATTGGTGAAAAGATTTGAGACGTCGAATGAAACCAGAATACCATTTTCCTCGTTGTTTACAGTATTCAGTTTTTTTTATCAGCGCAGGTGTGTTTTTTATCGAGTGTTCTGACATAGTGTTAAAATTATTGGTTAGAATGTTATTGATTTCTTTGGCAAGTCTGATAGGAAAACCTGGCTTGTGTAATTTCGGGAGCCCGTACTTTTATTTCAGTTAAAAATGTTATATTGCGTTGTTCTAATTATTATATTTTTATTTCAGTATAAAATATTACGATATGTTATATTGCGTTGTTCTAATTATTATATTTTTAAAGATAGTTATAAGTTCTCGTTCGAAATTATTCAAATTAGAAGTATAAACTACTTTTATTTCAGTTTAAAATATTACGAAATGTTATGTTGCCATAGCCAGTTCTTTATGAATGTTTTTTTTAAACATGATTCTTTGTTAGAAGATGAGTACAATCCTTCTTCGACACTATATTTACAACCGACCAGCGCTTGCTCGAAAAGGCCAAAATAAGTGTTTTATGATGTTGTAAGATTGTTATCCTGAAGAAATAAGAAGAAATGTACTTTTAACACCACAGGATTACAGGGTTGTATATCAGCAGTGTATCCTTATTATTGTTTAATATATTTATTATGCAGGATTAATTGTTACATTAATAACAATTTGACAAATATGATAATGATCTTTATAAATAAATGTTTATAAATAGCTTTATTTCTTCAACTGCTTCCACTTTTGTCGTTCTTTAGCATAGAACGATTGTTTAACTGTTCTACTGGCATTCACTGGTGGAGGAAGTTGTACTAGCTTTTGTTGAATAGCTTGGGCAGGTTTGTATGGGGTGTCATCACACATGTCTCAATTTTCACTTGAGTGGACGTGGTATGTAGGCACAGGATGGAGCATTTTCTGTTGAACTGCTAATGAGGGGTCGTATGCGGGATCATCACACATGTCCCAATCCTCACTTGAGGCGACATGGTATGGTTGTACGGGATGGAGTGTATGCTGAACAGAACATGTGGGACTAGTGGCGTCTACGTGTTTACTGTAAATCATACTAATTTGTTGCTGGCTATCCATAACTAAGAACAAATTTTATAAATGAATAGATATAATAAAAATATACTAATTTACAAATTAGATTTTCGAGATAAGTTTTCGATAAACTACTTTTATTTCAGTTAAAAATGTTAGAAATGTTATATTGCGTTGTTCTAATTATTATATTTTTATTTCAGTTTAAAATATTACGATATGTTATATGGCGTTGTTCTAATTATTATATTTTTAAAGATAGTTATAAGTTCTCGTTCGAAATTATTCAAATTACAAGTATAAACTATTTTTATTTCAGTTTAAAATATTACGAAATGTTATATTGCCATAGCCAGTTCTTTATGAATGTTTTTTTAAACATGATTCTTTGTTAGAAGATGAATACAATCCTTTTTCAACACTATATTTACAACCGACCAGCGCTTGCTCGAAAAGGCCAAAATACGAGTAAGTGTTTTATGATGTAAGATTGATATCCTGAAGAAATAAGAAGAAATGTACTTTTAACACCACAGGATTACAGGGTTGTATATCAGCAGTGTATCGTTATTATTGTTTAATATATTTATTATGCAGGATTAATTGTTACATTAATAACAATTTGACAAATATGATAATGATCTTTATAAATAAATGTTTATAAATAGCTTTATTTCTTCAACTGCTTCCACTTTTGTCGTTCTTTAGCATAGAACGATTGTTTAACTGTTCTACTGGCATTCACTGGTGGAGGAAGTTGTACTAGCTTTTGTTGAATAGCTTGGGCAGGTTTGTATGGGGTGTCATCACACATGTCTCAATTTTCACTTGAGTGGACGTGGTATGTAGGCACAGGATGGAGCATTTTCTGTTGAACTACTAATGAGGGGTCGTATGCGGGATCATCACACATGTCCCAATCCTCACTTGAGGCGACATGGTATGGTTGTACGGGATGGAGTGTATGCTGAACAGAACATGTGGGACTAGTGGCGTCTACGTGTTTACTGTAAATCATACTAATTTGTTGCTGGCTATCCATATCTAAGAACAAATTTTATAAATGAATAGAAATAATAAAAATATACTGATTTACAAATTAGATTTTCTAGATAAGTTTCCGATAAACTACTTTTATTTCAGTTTAAAATGTTAAGAAATGTTATATTGCGTTCTAATTATTATATTTTTATTTCAGTTTAAAATATTACGATATGTTATATTGCGTTGTTGTAATTATTATATTTTTAAAGACAGTTATAAGTTCTCGTTCGAAATTATTCAAATTACAAGTATAAACTATTTTTATTTTAGTTTAAAATATTACGAAATGTTATATTGCCATAGCCAGTTCTTTATGAATGTTTCTTTAAACATGATTCTTTGTTAGAAGATGAATACAATCTTTCTTCAACACCATATTTACAACCGACCCGCGCTTACTCGAAAAGGCCAAAATAACTGGTTTATGATGTTGTAAGATTGATATCCTGAAGAAATAAGAAGAAATGAACTTTTAACACCACAGGATTACAGGGTTGTACATCAGCAGTGTATCGTTATTATTGTTTAATATATTTATTATGCAGGATTAATTGTTACATTAATAACAATTTGACAAATATGATAATGATCTTTATAAATAAATGTTTATAAATAGCTTTATTTCTTCAACTGCTTCCACCTTTATCGTTCTTTAGCATAAAACGCTTGTTTAACTGTTCTACTGACATTCACTGGTGGAGGAAGTAGTACTAGCTTTTGTTGAATAGCTTGGGCAGGTTTGTGTGGGAGGTCATCACACATGTCCCAATTTTCACTTGAGTGGACGTGGTATGTAGGCACAGGATGGAGCATTTTCTGTTGAACTGCTAATGAGGGGTCGTATGAGGGATCATCACACATGTCCCAATCCTCACTTGAGGCGACATGGTATGGTTGCACGGGATGGAGTGTATGCTGAACAGGACATGTGGGACTAGTGGCGTCTACGTGTTTGCTGTAAACCATACTAATTTGTTGCTGGCTATCCATATCTAAGAACAAATTTTATAAATGAATAGAAATAATAAAAATATACTGATTTAAATATTTCTAAGAACAAATTTTGAATAAATCTGATTTTTTAAAATTTGAATCACAACTTGCAGTAAAAGTACATAGGCACAGATATTTTAAACAAATCATAGTGGTAAATTTAACATATTAATACTGTAAATATTGAAAGTTACATTTGCCGAATAGTCGGCTAGTCGGCCAGAACCTTATTCGGTACATCACTAATAAATATATTCATTTAAATATTTCTTACTTAGCTGATATAGTAAAAAAATTTAGGCAGAGGAGTCACGTCATCAAACTTTGTAACTAGATAATGACGTATAATGACGTCACGAAAATAGTAGATTTACATGGTACACTAATTTAATTTTAAAAAATAATTGTATTTACCTGCGATGCTATTTATGTGATCAAGTTAATTTATTTAATAGTCGAATAATAATTGAATATTATTGTAAAATTTAATATATTTCCAATTTATGGTATTGAAAATTCGGTGTAGGGCACACCGAGTCGGGTTTCAGAAGGAATATGGGGAATAAATGAAGCACTTGATAAAAAATAAGAAAATTAATGTTAAATGACATTAAATATATTTTAAAAAAAATTGATGATTTTATTTAGATTTACAATTCTGTGGTGTTATAGAAAAGTACAGCGTAGCACTATAAATTCGATTTATTGAAAATATAATTAAAATAACATTTAAAAAAATATATTATATTTGATTGAAAATACTCCAATATTACAATTTACAATTATTGAAATTAACCCTTGTCAGACTAAAATAAATTTATTACTTGAGTACCCAAAATAGGGTCAACTGTGACCCGAATTTTTTTGCGTCATTTTGTTATTAATATGACATTATTTATTAATGTATTACTTTTATTATATTTATTAAACTTCTTTTATCAATAATTATATACATTTGTAACTTAATATTAAAAGAAAAGATAATTAATTATAAAATAAAACATATAGGTAATTCTTTTGCAATTCTTTTTAATCTAAATAAACATTATCTTTTAATTAATGGAATATAAGTAAAGAATATATTTCAAAATTTACTTCCTTGAGCATTATAAACAAATTATTCCTTTTATTTCTTTATTTTACTATGGTTTTTATTTCATATCATCGAATACCAAAATCGGGTCATCATAGACCCAAATAAAAAAAATGTTAAATAACTCAATACCTTTTAAACTCCCATAAACAAAAATTATATTCAACAAAATATTTTTATATTTTAGGAGAATTCTCAAGAGGAATTGTTTGTAATATTTCTTTTATGAGAGTTATTAACAAAAAACCGGAAATTGGGTCAGTTGTGACCTGGTTTTAGTCAGGCAAGGGTTAAAACAAACTAAAAACATAAAAGCTCAAGATCAAGCTCTCATGGCACAAAGGCGCCGACCATAAGGGTACAAAAGTAAATTTAAAAAAAATGTTCTTATTCGAAAAGGATATGTTAATAACACCTTACACAGTAAGGTGATAGCAGTGAACAATAGTTTTTTTAAAATTTGCTTGCTTTGCTTTAGATGTCTTGTAGGTTATAAATAATATAATTATCCTACCAAATGGTGCGAATTTCCCGGATTCACTGTTCAAATTTAGCAGAAAAAAATAAAAGAAATATTCTGTGAAACGGATAATTTTCTGGCATTGTTATATTGCAAACGATTTTAGCAATACTGATTACAAAAATTAAATCTAACAAAGGAAATCTCATCAATATCTAGCATTTTTCGCAAATTATACATTATCATTATGAGAGGCGCTAAAATATAACATTGCAGAAAGATGCCTGTTTACGCACAGAGCGGCACTGCAAGCTCTTCTTCGTCGCTTTCTTCTTCGTCGCTGTCGTCTTCATCATTGACATGAATTATCATCGGTTGAATGTCATCCCGATCGAAAAGTATTTCACGGTCGTACCATTTTTTAATTTCTTCCACAGTGTGATCCACCGATTTTTCCACACCGTAGTTGAGACTGTATTCAGCGCTTCTACCCACATACTTAATGTTTGGTTGTCACCGAAACCATCGCGACCAATATTTTTATTATAATAATTTTTTGAAATTCCCCAGTTATTTTCGATGGCATTGAATATACAATGATAGGGCGGCAATCGTAGTACCTGGTGACCATGTGCCAGTGCGTACTCGTCAATGACGTACTTTTCAGTAATCTTATGTCTGCAATACAAACAGAAAATGTAAATGTTAGGTCATAATATTAGTATATTATTCAATGAGCATGTAGTGTGCAATTATTCACGCGAATGAAGTTTGCAACGCAAGTTGAAGGCGAGTTTTGTAAATCACTTGAATGAGTAATAGCCATTACATGCGAGTAGAATACTATACTTTATCTACGACTACTCAATAGGAAATTGCACTTTTCTGTCGGATAAGTTTTATAAAAACTGCTTAATTTTGACATTGAAAAAAACAATAATAACATAAACATTGTACTGAGTCAAAGTATACTCGATAATATTGCAATTTTGTGTAATGGATGATTACGATTGGTTCTCCCGTGTTATTACTCACGGCCCGTGTGTAATAAGTCAAAACTTACTGCACGTCGTACATAATAGTATATTATTCAATGAGCATGTAGTGTGCTATTACTCACGAGAATGAAGTTTGCAACGCGAGCCGAAGGCGAGTGTTATAAATCATTGGAATGAGTAATAGCCATTACATGCAAGTAGAATACTATACTTTATCTAGGACTATTCAATAGAATATTGTACTTTTCTATCTGGATAAGTTTAATAAAAACTGCTTAATTTTGACATTTTGTCATTGGAAAATCAATAATAACATATGAACATTGTACTGAGTCAAAGTATACTAGATAATATTGCATTTTTGTGTAATGGATGATTGTGATTGGTTCTCCCGTATTATTACTCACGGCACGTGAGTAATAAGTCAAAACTCACTGCACGTCGTAGATAAATATCATTATAAGTCAAAATTTAATAATAAATAAGAAATAAAGTGTGAAAAGAACATGTCAGCCACCGGGATTTGAACCCGGGACATTTACATTGCCGGTGTAACGCTCTAAAATAGTGATGGGAAGATATGTGTAATTTGATCTAGTTTTTAATTAGATAATACCCCGATATTATCCAATCAAACAACAAGATCAAACTGCACCTCCCATCCCATCACTACTTTCTTACGTGAAACGAAGTATAGGCGATCTGCCAAAGTACATATCAATGAGGATTATTCGTCACGTTGGGGTTGGAATGCCTACCACTATCATCGTGATAGAGTCCGCCATAAATCAGTTGGTTAGAGTGTTACACAGGCAATGTAAATGTCCCGGGTACAAATTCCGGTGGCTGACATGTTCTTTTCACAATTTATTTCTAATATATAGACTGTTAGCTCTTGGTTAAAATAATAAATAAATTTGTAACTTACTCGGCAGCAAGATCAAGCAGTTGTATTTTGAGTGTACACTGACTATAATCTATGTTATGCTCTGCAAGCCATGTTTGTATTTGGGCCTTGGTCCAATTTTCCCTCGGATTTTTCTCTTCAAATTTGCTATGGTAGGATGCATTGTCCATTATGATGACGGAAGGTTCATTTAAATTAGGGATTAGTTGTTCTTTGAACCATTTAAAGAAGTTTTCGTGGTTCATCTCTCCATGGTAGTCATCTGCCTTTGTTTTCGAGGTAAAAATTAGGGATGCATTGGGAACCCAACCATCCTCAGTACCCGCATGAAGAATGATGTACCTATAATTTTTTTTTTAAATCAGTTACAGTTCATTCTTATTTTTCCAATGCGCACTATGGATTTACACGCGAGATTGGCAGATTTCATATTTCTGACCAATAGAAGGAAATGGGATACACCTGACGTAACAAGATATTTAATTCGTAAGAACTCTTTACTGAAAAATGTTCTTTAGAAATATTTTGCTTTATTACTTATGAATTAGCAAGTAATTCACGATTTTAATATAAATTTGTAGTAGGTATTTCGATAATGATTAACTCGATCATTAAAATTTGATTGAAATAAAATACAGAAATTATAATTGCGAAATAAAAAATAGTTATTTATTAACAAGAGTAAAAAGTATAGTCTTATTTCACGAATAAGAAAGTGAAAGTTTGACAGAACTATAAGTTAAATAAGACACTTTTTACTCGAGTTGCATACATTTTTTTTACGTTTGAAATATAAGCGTGAAAAAAGGCCATAGGGTTTCATTATTTCACTCCGTAGCGTTAAAAAAGTGAACTTTTTCACAATTTCATGTATTAAATATCTGATGTGGACACCACACGACTTCCTTGTACGCAAGACCAGCATGAAGTATAGGCCCAATTGCACGCATTTGACGTAATTTGACATTAATCCATACAAAAAACAAAAAGTATATAATTTTTAAATTTACATATCTCGCTGGTCAAAATGGATATTTCCACTGAAATCTGAAAACCGAAATTTTTCGCGATTACAATACTTCCTTTACTACGTACAAGGAAGTAAAAAAGCCATACATACTAGTAGAGTAGCAGTGGGGTTTCTGGCTAGTGAGGTTATGTCATGTTTTAAACAGTGGGGTTTCTGGCTACTGATGCAACCCGCAACACACCTTTCGGTCCGAACCCAACCCGAACCCGCCCCCGAACCCGAACCCCACGCGAACCCCTTCAGATGATGTTGGGCCCCATTGGCTTTCCCTGGACCCCATTGGTTCCCCACCCCTTCTATACCCCCACCCCAGTTTGTTGCCCCACCCCCTTTAAACTGTTATTGGTCCCCCACCCCCTCTAGATCCCCTCCCCCACCGCTTCCCCCACTTATTGGTAGCAGCAGCAGCAGCAGGATCAGGATATGAAGTCATGTCTAAAAATAGTTGCATGTGAAAACGTGTTGGAACAAGTTCCCAAGCTGTGTGAAGTCATGTTTAAAAATAGATTTCGCAGCTGCCGTTGGGCAACTTGGTTGAACCTGAAACTGGTTTAAACTTGTTTGTAAAATATAAGTTCACCTTTAAAAATGCATAATGTTAAATTTGCTGAGATAATAACCTAAAAATAGCTGCGTGGGAAAACATGTATTTACCCCGTTCTCAAGCCCAAAAATTGGAAACTTGGTTGGTAGAGTAGTGCACGTGAAACAGGTTTAAATTTGCTCGTAAAATATGAAGTCATCTTTAAAAATAAGTCTGACAAAATTTGCTGAGATCATAGTCCAAAAATAGCTGTGTGGGAAAACATGTATAGACCAGTTCTCAGATCCAAAAACTGGAGACCAATTTGCTGAGATCATAGTCTAAAAATAGCTGCGTGAGAAAGCGTGTATAAACCCGTTCCCAAACCTAAAAAATGTATTTGCGAACTGCGCATGTCTAAGAATTTCTTTATATACCAATGCAATATGTTGAGAAGAACTGTTATAGTTAAGTATTTAAAATACAACAACAAAGACAATAGTAACAAAAACGTTAGCAGCAGAACCATGGCTTCATCAACAGTTATCACAAGTATAAACAAACTAGTGTCGCTTAAAGAACTTTGCAGCCTTACAACATTAGAAGTTGGTAAAAATTATATGGTTTTATCGCTGGAGCAGAAGAAAACCACGTATGGTGAGAGAATTTTGGTTGAATTTGAAGAATTCAACTCCTTCTTGGGTACACGTTTCAACAAAATTACAACCAGCGATTTGCAGAAATTAAACGAACTTGCAGCTGAGGGGAAACTATTTATTACTTCTCAAGGGAAACTAAATAAAACAGCCCATATAGAATTTGTAGTTGTATAGTGCAAAATGATTAGCCGCCAGGAATACACCATAAGACTAGCACATTATTTAAGTGAACTAAAAAAGCTAAAAAGTGATTTAAATACTTACATTAAAATAAATAAGTTAAATAATAAATTTATGTTATTACAAATTAAAGAAAATTAGTTAATATGAGGCGTAATGTGACATTTAAAGAGGAGGTACAAGTGCATTTAATGATTGTATGGACATTTGCGTATCAAGATGCTCGAAAAGGAACCTGGGAGCAGCATGCAAGAGATCGTGAACGATTTAAGCTCAAAATTTTCAAATATTCACCAATTATAAGTTATGCCTTAGAGCAAAAAGTAAAGAATTTTACTTCTAAGAGTTGTAGTTAGTACATAATAATATTTGCACATGTATTTATATACTTTTGTAATAATAATCTTATATTTTTACTTTTGTAAATAAATGTATAACACATATGAAGTTATTTTATTTTTTATATTTCAGAGGATAGAGAGGCGGTTGGGATTGGAAAATTTTTCTTTAGTGCGGGAATATTTAAGTAAATAATAAGAAAAATTATATTTAAAGTATTTTTATTTAAACGCAGATCATTACATTTTGTAATTATTATTTTCTTTACACATAATACAATCTTTTTTTAATGTTATTGATCCACCTGCTTGATCCCCATAGTTATCCCAAGGCGAACAGTGCTCAAAGCAGCATTGGTATTGTTGAAACTGCTTATTAGTTAACCAAGAGTGTGGAAATTTTGACCATTGTTCTTGTATTTGTTTGCCTGCTTAAATCATCACAAATTCTTGCGGAAGACAGGCAATTTCTTCTTCTAGCATGTAGAATGCCACCATTGTTGTAAAATGTCTTGAATGATTCAAACATATTAAATCGCATTTTGTACCAGTTGTACAAAGATTTAACATTTCGTACTGCACAATTATTTATATGCAAATTGCAGTAGTCTACATGCAATGGTACTCTCAACTCCGATAATGCTGGACAACCAAGACATTCCAAATTAATAACTTTTTTATGTATAATATTTTCAAACCATTTACATTTTTCTTCTCCTTTTAAAGGGTCCGCCAAATAACTTTTTTTTAAATGCCATAAAAAAACTGAATATTTTCTCAAATTTATTTTTTTATTTGAAAGTACAATCCTTCCGGTTAATAATGGAAAATAATTTCATTCAAATGGCTGCCTCGGCTGGCCATGCAGTAGCGTACACGATCGGTCCAATTTTTAAGCACATTATCGATTGTGTGCAGCTGTATTTCACCAATGGCTTCACGAATATTGTCCTTTAAAGCGTCAATTGTCTCTGGCTTGTCGGCGTAACACTTATCTTTGATGGCACCCCACAAAAAATAGTCCAACGGTGTCAAATCGCAGCTCCGAGGTGGCCAAACGACATCAGCTCTGCGGCTGATAATGTGATTTTCAAAAACAGGGCGCAAAACATCGAGTGTAGCTTCGGCTGTGTGGCACGTAGCGCCGTCCTGTTGAAACCAAATGTTGCCAATATCCTCCTCTTCAATTTTTGTGAACAAAAATTCGTTCAACATGGCCCGATAACGATCGCCATTGACTGTAACGGCCACTCCTTGCTCATTTTCGAAGAAAAATGGCCCAATTATGCCTCTGGACCAAAATCCACACCAAACAGTGACTCGTTTTGGGTGCGTCGGCTTTTCAATGTATTCGTGCGGGTTTTCTGTGCCCCAAATGCGACAATTTTGCTTGTTTACATACCCGCCAAGATGAAAATGAGCTTCATCTGAAAAGATGATTTTTTTGGCAAAATCGGCATCTTCTGTAAGTCGATCGCAGGCCCACTCAGCGAAGCGAAAACGCATTGGATGGTCAGTTGGCTTCAACTCCTGAACCAATTGGACTTTGTATGCCGTCATACCAAGGTCTTTATGCAAAACTCGTCTCAATGATGTCTCCGAAATGTTCAATTGTTGAGAACGACGGTGAATTGATGTTGATGGCGCTTCACGCACACTTTCTGCCACAGCAGCAATATTCTCGGGTGTACGCACTGTTTTTGGCTTTTCACGCTTTGGTTTATCGATGAGGATGCCAGTTTCTTTCACTTTTTTCACAAGATAACGAACATACGGAGCTGACGGTGCATCTCTTCTTCCAAAATCCGTACGCAATTTTCGCACACATTCTGCAACATTACCATGATTTTCAAAGTAATGTCGCAATATTTCCCAGCGTTGTTCAAGCGTATACACAACCATATTTGTTTAGCGGAAGGATAAAACTAATTATCTGTCAAATCAAACATGAGCTAAGTGTTACCATTCACGAAATAAGCACTAGTTGAAAAAAAAAAACGTTAGATGGCGGACCCTGTACATAAATTTTATCCACTTCATTGTTTTGCAAAAGATTTTGACATGTTGTTTCTAAATTTATGTACGGCTCATGTCCACTACACCATTCTAAATTGTGATATTTTCTTGTTAACCACTGCACATTTCGTCTGTCTTTATTGTTCAAATCTGTCCATGGAATTGGAGGAGCAAATATTGTGGATTTATAATCACCATTTTCAATATTTAACACAGCAATTTCTTTGCAAATGAACTCATTATTTTTGTGCAATTTAAAACCTTGCAAATCCACAATATACGAACTCATTGTAGCGAAACTTACTTTGCTAATGAACTAAAATTCGGTAAGCGAGTTGGTTTATATACAGATGTAGCCACGCCTACTCTACATTCTTTTTATGAATCCAACTATCATGACTGCTATCAAATCCAAGCCAGCGAACATAAACCATATCCCCCTTACGTTTTAATACTTTTTCTACTAAATATACATCAGGATACTTAGCTTTTTGAAGCTCTTGAGTATAAAATCCACCTTGAATTGGCTGATCAGTTTGATCAACGAGTAGGTATGTAACTGGATTTGTTAATTTTATTTTATTAATTTTAAATATTTCATTTGACCAATTTGGTGTGTATCCTTTTTGAAATTCAGCACGGTACTTGCTAATACGTACATAGTCACCAACTTTAAATTTTGGAGCTAATTTTTCCACAATTTTTATATGATTATAAACGTTATTTAAAAGAGATTTTTCATTTTTTTTATTTACATTTATGGGTTTCATTTTAATAGTACTATGCTTTTTATTATTATATTTTGCAACAATTTTAGGTAGAATATTTAACCATTTGTAATTACCTTGAAAGCTAAATTCTCGCCACATTATAGATTTAAGTGTACGATTTACACGTTCAACAATACTAGCTTTTTTACTACTAAAAGTTGAATAATGGTTTACTTGATTTTTTTTCATTAATTCTTCAAAAGTTTTGTTATAAAATTCTTTTCCCATATCAGTTTGTAAATTCTTTGGTATGCGATTATTTGTATTAAATTTTTTTTTCATAGTTTTACTTACTTCCTCACCAGTTTTATTTTTTACTGCTTCAGCCCATACATATTTTGAGAAAACATCAATTACCACAAGTATATAGCGATAACCTTTATTTTCTCTAGCGTATGGAATCATTTCTACTAAATCTGCTTGAAACAAATCGTCTAAACCTTTAACAACGACTCTTCTTCTTTTGAAATTTACACGACTTTGTTTGTGCAATTCCTCCACAATATGCCGCTTAATTTTAGACATAATGTAAAAGTGTGCTTATAGGATGAAACATACGAACTTTATGACTACTGTTTTATGTTTAAATGTTTAAATAGTGCTTCAATATCAGTGGTAACCTCACGTATTATTTTATTGGCTTTTTGTATATTATCCTCAGCCCTCCTAATATGATCATTAAGTTTATCCATAATTTTTGCTAATTCTTCCTCCACAAATTTTTTATTTACAGCGTCAGTTTCGTTTATGGGTGCTGCAACATAAATAATGCGTTTATTACGCATATTTAAATAATCTTCATCATCTAAATCAATGTCCAAATCATCATAATAGGTCCGAGATTTGTCAGCATGACGTCCAAACTTATCGAGAGGCATTTTGTAACTAACGTTTAGCGAGGATGTCAGCCTCATATAACTCCTCAATTATAGAAATTATTTCATTTTCATGATTTGTATTTCCAACATTTTTTGATGCCAATAATAATCGCAGTCGATCAACAAGCTCATTTGAATTGTCCCAGTAAACGTAGTCTACCTTTTTATTATTTAAATTCATAAAAAGTCCTTTTCCAACTTGTTTTCTTCTAGTTTCACCAGCCCAAGAATGGTGTCTCGGTTTTTCAAAAGCTTTACCAATTATATGTTTATATTTCCACGATCTGTTTCCCTGAATTTGTTCTGCTGGTAAATAATGTCTACGGTGCGCGCTGGTTCGTTCTAACATATCTCTGTAATTCCTTTCATCATCTTTATTAAAACCCGTTGGATGTTTTTTAAAGACAAGTTCATAAAGTCCTGGGGTTCCTTCACATCGGATGTTTCCAATTAACATGTCTTTGCCGTTGAGTGTTACTTCTTGATTCCCCATTTTAAATTTTTCAGTTTCAGGATCATGACGTATACCAGATTTATGATCAAATTCTTCTCGATTGGTAATCATTTCCTCAACGTATTGTCTTGGTAATGGATGAAATTGTTCTAAATAACTTTGAAACGATGGATGTTCCACCATTTCCTGTATTGTTTTATCGGCAAAAGATAAATTTTCACTATCTGAACTGTCGTAATCAGATTCAGGCTCATGCTGAGCTAATACTTCGGTTTCTAAAAACTTTGGTTGTGGTAAAGATGATACCGATGCATTAATAAAACTCTCTCTTTTTTCTTCCTTTGGTTCTTTTTCTTCCTTTGGTTCAAGTTTGATATCCTCTTTTTCTTTTTTAACGTTTTGCAAACTAGTAGCTATTTGTTTTAGAGTTTGTGTAACAGGTTTATATGATTTTTCCAGTAGTACTTCTTCTTCGGCATGACCTTGTTTTAAAGCGTTTAATTTTTGTCTAATAATATTTCGCGTATTTATAATATCAAGTTTTAAACGTTTACTCATTTTAAACCTACAGCTGTAGAAATTATGTTTTAAAGCCTTTTTGACTTTAAAAATATAAATTTATTCTTGATTTAAAAATACAATACATGAACTATTACAGTTAATTTAGTGCTCAACAACTGACTAGCGGATTAATTATCCGTGTCATTATCCTAGTTTTTATAGGCTTACAATCTTAAGTACTAAGAGGGGGTGATCATGCGCAATAGCAAAGTATAACACTCATAATATAACATAATTTAGACAGGTTGTTTTAGAACAAATATAAACAGCTTAAACAGGTTCTAAACAGCTTAAAACAGGTTCTAAACAGCTTAAACAGGTTCTAAACAGCATAAAACAGCTTAAACAGTTTCAAAACAAATTTTGTTAAGTTTATTAGGTTGAAATAAAATTTGACACTTGGATCTTAACACTTAAAGCTCCAATAAATGAATGAAATTTAGAAAACATTTCTATTCTATTTATTGGATATAAGTATATAATTATCAAAATTTTTGCGATATCTTCCATCATTTAAATTATTCTCTTTACTTATTACCAAAAATCCATATTTATCACACCAACAAAAAGAGCAAATGTTTTTAAACTGCTCATATGTCATATCTGTTCCCACATGATTTGCATACACATGTTTTAAATTCATATCGTCTTGCTTAAATAAAATAATTAAATTGGCATTATCACGAATGAGATGTTTGGGTATACGTGTATACGTCTGACAAAGATAGAAACAATCAATAGCCTTATGCCTACCCATGCAAAAGTATTCTCTAATTATATCCTGCTTGTTACACGCTACATCGTCAAATATAAAAATAGAATTATATTTTGCATCACTTGATTTTACTATATCAGTGGAATCATTATGCGGAAAGTAACCAAAATTATGAATGGGTTTCAGTAAATTTTCCAAATATATATATTTTGGTTGGTATAAGGACTTTGAATGTATGTAAATATTTTCAAAACGTAATCCATTGGGATGTTCCAAAAGTGCTATCAATACATTAGTTTTTCCACAACCGGAGGGACCTGCGACTAAACATCTTACTGTAGATGGAAGTAAAACACTATGACGCAGTTTTTCACCTCCCCCATCGAAATCATAGTTTTTAACATTCAGTGACTAAGCTTGTTTAACGACGTCGCGTAATGTTTAAAACTGAGGTATTAATACTCAATCATATTAATTTATTGCTTAGTAGTTCATTGAACATTATAAAATGCGGACGCAAGTAAACTCTCACCGCAGTGTATTACTGAATGTCAAAAAGGGTAGAGGTTTACTTAACACAGCAATTAATAAACTACCTGTTGAGTTGCACATTCCAGGTTACAACTATTGTGGACCGGGTACGAAACTTCGCAAAAGATTACTACGTGGAGATCGTGGTGTAAATGAACTTGATGAGGCTTGCAAGCAACACGATATAGCATACTCTAGTAATAATAATTTAACAAGCAGACATAAGGCTGATCAGTTGTTAGCTGAAAAAGCTGTCGAACGTTTTAAGTCTAAGGACGCATCTATTGGAGAAAAATTAGCTGCTTTGGGTGTAGCTGGAGCTATAAAAGCTAAAGTTAAATTGGGAATGGGTTGCAACGCAATCTGCAAATCAAAAACAACAAAGAAAGGTCGTGATGTAGTGAAAAAAACAAGAAAAGCTGTAAGCTCCACAAAAGATTTAAATAAAACAGCCAACGCAATCCGCAAATCAAAAACAACAAAGAAAGGTCATGCTTTATCGTTTCGTGAGGTAGTGAAAAAAACAAGAAAAGCTGTAAGCTCCACAAAAGGTTTAAATAAAACAGCCAACGCAATCCGCAAATCAAATACAACAAAGAAAGGTCATGCTTTATCGTTTCGTGATGTAGTGAAAAAAACAAGAAAAGCTGTAAGCTCCACAAAAGATTTAAATAAAGCAGCAAAAATAGCATTTAAAACAGTGAGGAACATAAAAAGAAAAGTGAAGAGACCGCGTGTTATCGCCATTCCGAAGAAAGGTGGATTTCTACCTTTAGTACCAATTTTTGCAGGACTAAGTGCGCTGGGTGCACTAAGCGGGGGAGCAGCAGGTATTGCCAAAGCAGTAAATGACGCGAAAGCAGCAGCTGAACAACTAAAAGAAAATCAACGTCATAATAAAACCATGGAAGCAATTGCAATGGGTGAAGGACTATACATAAAGCCGCGTAAGAAGGGATTAGGATTGTATATAAGACCGCTGAAAAAAAACCCAATAGTTACCAAAACGAGCTTTAACTAACTTTGATTTAATAAAGTACATAAAAAAATTAAAAATCCCTAATTTCCGCGGAGTTTTTATGCGGAATAAATTACCACATAAACCGAACAACAATGAATGTGGAATTGTCAATTTAGATGATTGGCATGGAGATGGTACACACTGGGTTGCTTATAAAAAATGTGGTAATAATGTTGTATACTTTGACAGTTTTGGTAACTTGAAACCTCCAAAAGAGCTAGTCTCATATTTTAGTAATTGTAATATAAAATATAATTATGATATATTTCAATCGTATAATGATATTAACTGTGGCCACTTATGTTTGTTATTTCTTTATAATAAATATTTACACAATTAAATTTGTAGTAGTTGTTGAACCATCGTGGACTACACATTTACTTTTTCAGGTCGAGAATCTGTGTTAACATCAACTATTTATCCCCCTATTGAATTAGAAGATAATTCTAATTATTCTTTAGGTTTGATAAATTTTGAGTCCTATAATTCAGTTCCAAATATTGATAAAAAATATAATAAATTTTACTTTGATAATAGTATATTTGAAGTGCCCACTGGTGTTTACGACGTAAGCGATCTTCATAAATATTTACGAAAACAAGTAGAACGAAAAAATAAAGAAAATGTTTTAGTAATGAAAGGAAATAGAAATACGCTTAAATGTGAAATAAAATCAAATAAGGAAATAGATTTTACTAAAAGTGATTCTTTTGGCGATCTTCTTGGTTTCGAAAAAAAAAATTTGCAAGCAAATATAGGTTATATTTCTGATCATATAGTAAATATTTTTAAAGTGAATGCTATATGCATTGAGTGCAATTTAGTAAGCGGTTCCTTTAAAAACAATGAACAGGTTCATATTATTCACGAATTTTTTCCAAATGCGCAGCCTGGTGAGAAAATAGTTGAAACACCGAAAAATATTATTTATTTACCTATAAATACAAGAATCGTCAGTTCTATAACAGTTAAAATACTTGACCAGAATGGAGAACTTGTCAATTTTAGAGGAGAAGTCATCACGTTAAGACTACATTTAAAAAAAGAAAAAAATGGTGATAAGGTATAACCATAGCAATAATGTTAGTAGTTTCAAGAGGCTACCATATATTAATCTGCAAAGTATGGTACAGACGACTAGTCACCCGAAAGCCATCAAACAGTTAACAACTGAAAACTTTAAATATCTGATATCAATTAGTGATTATTTAAAGTCTTTAGGATATCGCATAAATAATAAAAATTGAGTTTCAAAAGAAAACTAAAGGTAAAAAAAGGAAACAGCAATTTACATCGGTAATTATCTGGATAAGAATAAAATTTAATTCTTTTTTAAAGTGTAATAATTATATATTTTGCGTTCGGAACATAAAATGAGTGCAAATATTTTAAATGTTAGTGAGCGCGCATTGTTTGATAATTCAATTGTTAATGCAGAAAAGCATACACACCAACCATATGCATCTACCACATTAAACAACAATGATAAAATTCGAATTCCAATCCAACAGCAAGACGTTTATACATTACCCTGGAATAGTTTGCTGTATATTGAGGGTCAATTATTAAAAAAAGATAATACTATTCCTACAACAGCTAAACTAATAAATAATGGAATATCTTTTCTGTTCGATGAGATTAGGTATGAAATTGGTGGGGTTATTATAGATCGTGTTCGAAACCCAGGCATCACATCAACAATAAAAAGCTACGTTTCATACAACACAAACGAAAGTTTACGTTTGCAGAATGCTGGATGGTCACCGCTAGAGAATATTTCGAGCAAACTTGTGCATGCACCGAACGGACATTTTAATGTTTGTATCCCGCTTCGTATGTTATTGGGTTTCGCGGAAGATTTTCGCAAAATTATACTAAATTTACGTCAAGAGTTAGTTATTCGTAGTAATACTGACCTAAATGCAATCTACAACGAAACTGAAACTGAAGAAATCAAAGTTAATTTAACAAAAGTTTTATGGAAAATGCCACATATTGCAGTGGCTGACGCAGAACGTCTTATATTAATGAAATATATTGAAAAAAGCGCTGAACTTGAGATTGCTTTCAGAAGTTGGGAGTTACATGAGTACCCCTTGTTACAACAATCTCGTCAACATACTTGGGCTGTAAAACGGCAACACAGCTAGAAAAACCGCGTTTTGTAATTGTTTGTTTTCAAACAAAGAAAAAGAATAAAAATAAAACACACATGAGTTATTTTGATCACTGTAAATTAGCAAACATGAAATTATACCTAAATTCTGAGACGTATCCCTATGATAATTTGAATTTAAATTTTGATAATCAGTTTGCTATACTATACGAAATGTATGCACAATTCCAACAATCATACTACGAAAAGGAAAATGAGCCTGTGCTAACTCCAGATAAGTTTAAAGCCATTGCGCCTTTTGTTGTCATCGATTGCTGCCATCAAAATGAAACACTGAAATCAGGAGCTGTGGACATTCGTCTTGAGTTTGAAACAAGTGAAAATATCCCTGAAGAAACTACTGCTTACTGTCTAATTTTACATGATAGAATTGTTAGATATAATCCATTAACTAGTGCTGTACGTGCAATATAATATATTGTTAAATTTAAGCATTATAAGTATAATGTAAAAACAATATAATAAAATAAATTTTTATGAATACATGTAATAATATATTTTTATTTTCTTAAACCCAAACCATTAATATTAGTTAGTATTATTGTGGGAGCGAAAAGTTTAACTCTTTCACATCACTTAAAATTTTAATTATATGTACCCACCCATATCATATTACTGATAAACAAAAATATTCTCACTGTATCATATTACGCATAAACAAAAATATTCTCACTATATCATATTACTCGTAAACAAAAATTTTCTCACTACAAGCAAAGTATGCACATGTGCACTCCATTAATCACTATTAACCATGTGGTGCCATTTTATTTCTCAAAAAATTTGCAAAAAACTTTAATGTAAGGACACATGTGATGATAGTCAAATAATTCCTGTGGGAATAAAATATTCGCACACTCCCCCACTACAAACGCATGCATATATAAACTGTAGCGCTCTTCCAGCAAACTAGTCAAGCAGCAAATAATACAGTGATAATGGATTATTTCGTAACATTGTCCACGATTGAACCAAGTAGTGCTAGTGCGTTTGAACATAATGTCGGTCTTAGCCGATTAATAGACCGACAGCAAACAGAAATAGAAAGTTTGCGAACACAAATCGAGTACCTAACAAAGTCCTTAAGCAAAGATGCCGCCCACCTAAACGAAGTACTGGATGGACAAATGGCGGTCTTGACCGCTTTTGACCATATTGTCGAAAATTGGCAGCCTGCTGGTCAACAACAACCAGAAAAAAATAACCAGGTAACAAATACGCCAGAGTCACCACAACCACAGCCACCGCTACCAGAAATTTATTCACCCTCACCCTCATACATGATGGACGACGGTAGCGAGTGGTTTATGGATGACGACGTGGTGGACGATGACTATACCAACTACCCAGAAATTATTGATCTCGCTGCCGACAACAGTCCGGTATTTGTACGAGTACCATACGAAGAAGTTGAGACTGCGCCTTCCCACCTGCAGCCATTTGTTCAAGACCACCACCACTCCCAGCCCCTTGAGAATGTAGCAGCACCTTCCAACCCCAACGAAACACCTAGCAGCCACCACCCTCATTTATTTATACAATTGTAATATATGTATGTATATATAAAAGCAATATACTTGTATAATAAAATTATTTTATTAAAGTATTTTTTACATTTTATTTTATTACATTAAAGTTATTATAAACCCATGGTAATGTATCTGTATATATATATATATATATAATTAACAATACGTTTATCATCAAGTGGACTAAAGGCTAATTTCTTTTGCTTAATTGTATGAACTTCATGTTTTTTTGAAGTTATTATATGTTGATCTTTAACTACTGTACAATTATTGAAGTCATAGTAATCTTGAAATGTTATATTTTTTAGTGTTGCATGAAATTCCTTTTGCTTTTTTACTAATATTTTTACTAGAATTCAAAATTTTATAAGCGTACATTTTTGATCTTAAACCGATAAATTCAGTCATAATTTTACCATTATTTTCATCTTTCATTAGACCAATAACTTTTTTATTGGCTAAAGGTATATTGTAAACATTGTTTATATTATATTCAGATGTGTCAAATTTGTGTATATCTTTTTTAATAATTTCATACACGTCTATGTTAATAAAATTATATATTAAACTATCTGTATCAGTGTATAATAATTTGACATTATCTCCTAATTCTTTTTTAATATAATTATAATGAAAATCGTATATCGTCGCCTTAATAAGAAAAGTGCCTATCTCCTTTTAAGGTGATTTTGCAGTAGAATTAAAAAACGATTTTACTTAGTGTATTTTGTGATTATTGCTGAAATTATTGATGTATTAGTTAAATAATAATAAACAATATGATTTTGTTGCTATTATGCCTGGTTTAATGTTATTGTAAATATTTGTGGGGACATATGCACTTTTCTTTGCTCAAGTTATTTATTTATTGGACATACGCGAATTTCTAACTATAATTTTTGAACCGTAAAGTCACGAGTATTAATTATTTTATGCCATATTGCCATAAATAAACAATTATTTTGTTGGAAATTAAAGTATATTTCTGAATGTCATTTTAGGTTTTGCATACAATGATACAATTCAAAACTTAAAAATTATTTTATGCAAAAAATTAAAGTAAACTAAAAAAAAGAAAATTTACTGCTTAAGTTAATTACTCGTGTGGCAAATTTAGATAAAAGTCGTGGTATTCTTGGTCGATACCTTTTAAAAGTTGTTTGAGGTGTTCGTATTTTTCTTTTTTTATCTTTCTCCTGGATTTATACAGGCAAGGAAGATCAGTGATTTATGTTAGAAAGCACAGTGAATTTCAAAATAAATTTTCTCGATTAAAATTTAATATTAATCTAAGTACAGTGATTATCTACGGTTCATATTCTAATTACGATCATAGTCATATAATTTCAAAATAGATATATTTACAGATTAATATTAAATTTCAACCGTCGAAATATTTTCAAGTGGTATAATTGCATTTGGTCTGTTGTACTGAGGTAAGTGATTATTTCAACTTGTATACAAATATATCCAGGAATTTTAAGTAAATTTCTACCTGGCTCTGAGTTCACTGACTAAAAGTTTTACCTGGGCGAAATGTTTATGTACGGATTTAAATAAACAAGTATATATTTATTTATTTATTGAAAGTAACCCATCCATCCCACAGGATCAAGATCCCATATATATATATATATATATATATATATATATATATATATATATATATATGGGCGAATTCGTCACTGTTTAAAATTTTAATTATAATTTTCGTAGGATTTCAGTGAAAGGGCAAGAAAGTAAAGCTCGTTTTGGATTATTACATCAAGCTTTCGGATTTATTTAATCCTTCATCAGGATGCTGTAACATTATACATCAATGTACTCGTAACAAACAGTCGTTAACATTTAAGTATAAAAACTTACAATAATGTGAAGTTTAGTTATAAAACAGCTTCATTGAAAAATATGAAAATATAGGTGTTTTGTTACAATTTTGAATGCTGGAAACACAAGTTTACAGTGACTATGGAGTCTTTTTTCTGGAGCATATGTTTCGTACTGCGGAGTTCTTCTCTCAACAGGTAGGGGGTTGCAGATGTTTCTGTGGTGGGAGAATGGCGCTGGATTCAAAACGAGGAAGTTGAAAATAGCAAATAGATGTGACGATCAAGAACTTGTTTGAGTATTATTATTTTGTTGTTGGGTATTGTTTGTATTTTTGTTTTTTATTAAATCAAATAGGTTTGTGTATATAGCGCTCAAGCCATCTATGTCTGTTTTTTTATTAATTGTGTGGGGTGTATTTAATATATGGTACATTTCTAAAAAAGTTCGTTTTTGATAATTTGTTTCTGTATCTAAAATTTTGATATTTTTATAGTCCATTGTGTGTTTTTCACCAGTGACATGCAATGAAAGTGCTGATGCATGGGGTTTAATATATATATATATATATATATATATATATATATATATATATATATATATATATATATATATATATATATATATATATATATATATATATATATATATATGTCGAAGATTGTAATATCAAAGCATGTCGTAACGATCATTTAATGAATCAAGTATTACATGAATCACTTATAATCTTTTAATTGTATTGTCGTAATCGAAACGTCAAGCATTCTAGGCTATAATGCTTGGATGGAATCAGTGTGTAGCGGTGCTCAGGGAGTGAGTGCAGGTCCGCCTCGCTGAGATCATCACGTTTATATTATTGCTGTGGTTCTGAAATAGTGTTGGTCGACATAGAGTTTGCCAGTGATACTACCCCGCGACATCAGAAGTGGGATTCGCCTGCGATCCACAATATTGTATGTGGGTGTTTGTTCTGTTGGTGAATTATAAAGTGAAGTGTAGGGCCAAGCAGGTTAAGATGGAAAGGCCGCCTAGCAATTTTTGCAGGTTTTCATCCTAGGGCATTGACCAGTAACAAGGATTCCGTCTGTGTCCCACCCGGAGAGTGGTGACGTAATTACAAGAGCTGGTTAAGTAGAACTGTGAGTAATGAGTACTGAATTTATTTTAAGCGATCTTCCAATACTGGTAAGAGATTTTATTACAAAGCTCAAGATATCGTTGTGAGCTATGTTGGTGGCAATTGGGTTGCTGTTGTAATAAAAGCAATTCGGTCAGTTGCTTGTTGAGAAGCGAGAGACGAAGTCGAGTTTGTTGTTTATGATATTGTGATGGCCGATGATCCGGATTACCGATCTCCATATATGTTATTTAAGATATTATTTATTACAGTAGGTGTTCATGGCAGTTGTTATATTTTGATTGATGTTTTGTCATTGAGCTTGTATGACGTAATAAGTATTTCATTTTTGGTAGCTAGATTCTACTCCTTTACATTGTCTGCGACGTGACAATATTATTAAACTGAATGTAGGTCATGTAGTCACAGATCGGGAGTATCAACCAGTTTGCGATTTAGTTAGTTATTTGTGAAATAACAAACGAACTAATACAAATTCCTTAAAGTGTTTCGGTATGTCAAGAAAGATTGTAAAATGTTTTCATTGTACAAGTTTCGCAAACTAACAGACACGTTGAGTAGGTACACTGCAACCTTGAGACACTTGATATATCGTTACTTACTTTTTATCCAGATATGACCGATGCGGGTGCAGAACCATGGTGTACCGAAATATAAATTATAACATTAAAATTTCACTGGGGATCTTCAGTGAAGATAGTTAATGGTGGAAATATGTTAGAAAACTATGCTAAAGATTAATATTTTATTAACTGCAGATAAAGTTTACTGATCTACAAATTGTAGATAGATGATATTGTTATTATCATTATTAGGTTGAGGGCTTTAAGCGCTGGTGACTTTTGTCACCGCGACTAGTAAGATCTGCTGTAGCATGTTTTGACTGAATGTCTGGAAGCCACTTCAAAATTTTGATGAACTGAAATTTGGTATATTATAGAACAATGACTAGTAAAGATACTTGTCACAATTCAAAATCCCTTTTGTTAAGAGCTGATAACTCTTTAACGTTCATCGTCGAGGGTGAAATGAATATCTCCAGGCTATGAATTATGGCTTTTCAAGTATCCACAGGAAATGCCTAAGACTCACTTATACTACGGTACCCATTTTAGCTTTGATTCACAAGTGAAAGCAGCCTGGTTATCTAACGTTATGTAGATTGCTTCTCCTTTGAGAGCTTGTTTAAGTTTATTGAGCACACAGATTTATTGCTTGAGATATAATGAAACCGTTGTGTATGGATTCCTTTATTTGGCAGCACGGACCAAATAAAATCGATCCAGTTTCTGCTGACTCTAGTTTAGAAATATCCGTAAACCAGGACAGAGAGTCTATTTGGAAGAGTGGCCTTACTACTGTCCACCGAAGGCGATTACCAAAAACTCTCTTGTGTAGCTTTTGTTTCAGAAGTTATGAGTGGCCTACGAGATCTCCAAGCTTGAAGTGTTTTGTCTTGCACAGTGCAAAGACGTTGGCCCCAGAATCAATTCCATTACTGCACTTGGACAGGTATTCATAGCGCCTGTGGTATGTGATACAAAGAAAAACTATCGTTGTGCTTCCGCAAAGACGCTTGTGCTGTGTTTTGTTACATTTTTGCCGCCATACTAATGATGCATGAGTGATCATTGGTCCAAATACGGTCATGTATGGCCAGTGGTTCGTTTCTGCCTGCAATCTCTAGTTTTTGCTAGGACAGCGGCTTGTGTCCGAGGCTGCTACGGGATTTGTTTTGATGATTTTGTTAATGTATAAATTGCATGTGGACTTTTGAGTATTCAGGTTTCAGGTATCTGCGTTGACATTAAGGGTAATGTGATTGAAGTGAGAGATCGATGCATTCGATCAGTTACCGTACGATGATGCTATTTGGGAAAAATATTGTTGACAGTGGCGGGAGAGCTGTAATTATGGACGAAGTCTGTACCAGTCTGTCTCGAAATAATAAGCCAGAATGGGCGAGCATCCTGCCCAAGATCTACGAATGAGGCGATGTGTAGCACTGATAGTGAGAGAATGTATTGGATGTACCGTGTTAGCGTGAATAATATAGCGCTGTGCAGACAGTTCAAATCTGAGTGAACTTTTATTAATTGTTCATGGTATAATTTGTATGAAGTTATTCAAGTTCCTGCACGTCCATGTTTCAAAACCCTGAGTCGTTACGGATGGAACTTTCATGAATATTGAAATTTAGGTACAAATATGGTAGTGGTTTGAAATAGTCCCTGAGTCTATTCCCAGAACATACTATATGACTTTATTAAATTTCCGGTGAGCATGGTCGTAGCTATAAAACTTGGCGTTTTGGTTTTGATGGGGCTGTGGCCGATCAGGCTCCTCGTGACCGTTTTCGGGGTGACCATTCCAGTTTTGTCAAATTGTGAATTTGTTGAATGTTTAAATTGTGGCAAGCTAGATCATCCGCAGAGGAGTTGCACAGGATAGCTGGTGCCCGGACTGGAGCCTGACACGGTTGCGAAGCAGACTGTTTTACCTGAAAAACAATTGAGCAACAGAAATCTGTCAGCCATTGGAAGCAGAGAAGTCTGACAAGACGGGACTTGCTTTTCAAATGTTTGTCTTAATGTTTGGGACGCCTAAGTGCAGCGTGATGGACGCTGGGACAAATTGCTTTAAAATGTTATGATCGTATCCAAGGATAAATTTAATTGAAGAAAGTTCATCGGATGATGGATATAAAGGAAGATAAAAAAAATTGTTTCTACATCTCCTCTTGCAAACGTTTCGGTATATTATTTTACCTTCATCAAGTGCTACAATAAAAATATTTGAAATCAACAACAATCGTTTTCCAGAGTATAATCAAACAATAATAAACAACAAGTTTAAATAAAAATAAAAAAAATACCTGTGAGATATGCAGGCCAAACGAGAAACATTATAATGGACAGCATCACCTGTGACAGTGTAAGATCAACTGACTAAAACTTACTAACCTCCAATAAGAGCAAAAACCAACTTGTCAAAAAATTAAACTAAAAAACACTAAGCCAGAATACAGTTAGGAAAACGAAAAGAAGAACTATCTGTTTGAATTATTTAACAAATTTAGAACATTTTGATAGCTCTAAGTATTATTTACATAACACATGAATCCATGTTCTAATTTTTAAGTAGAGCGTTTCATGCGTACAATAATGAACCTTCTGGAGGTTGAGACCACAATTTAGTTAGGCTAATCGAGTGGATCGTTGAAAATCCACAGGGGTGACTAAAACTTTGAAGAGCCGACAAACTTTTATAACAAAAGTGGCTAAGGAGTAATTGAGGCGTTGGTCTGGAGATTGGTTATTTTCGTTAAATTCTTTAGAATTATTAACCGTGATGGAAGATGACATGCTACTGGATGCCTCTGTCATGGTGTTTCGGTATGCTACTCTGATACCTCTGCCGAAGGTAACATGCTAACTAGGTGCCTCTGTCGTGTGTTTTCCAGTAAATGAATTGGGAAGCGTGGCCTAAGACGACGAGCTAAGTTCTCGATTTTCCATAGGATTTCTGATTTAGGACCTGAATGTTAGCAAACCAGTAATAATTTGTTTTGTATGTTCTAAAGGCCCATGACTCTAATCGCACTTATAAATACGCACATGACCAAATTAGAAAAATGTCAGATAATAATGATATTTCTTCCCTAGGAACTGACGAAGAGCCAGGTTCTACACAAAATAATTAAAACTAGAATTGTCTATAGTACAATGAGGGTGTTCCATTGCTAGGTAAGCAATGACGGTGTGGTTTTCCTGAGCTGGATAAGCGATGACGGAATAGTGTTCCATTGCTGGGTAAGCAATGACGGTGTGGTTTTCCCGAGCTGGTTAAGCGATGACGGAAGGGTGTTCCATTGCTGGGTAAGCAATGACGGTATGGTTTTCTTGCGCTGGTTAAGCGAAGATGGAATAGCGATCGATTGCTGGTTAATCAATCATGGTCTGTCGCTAAATGCTTGAATACTGATATTGGTAGTCATGTATTTACTGGTGAAATGTATTGTCACAGAATTATGTTTTGTTTGACGTCTTGTAAAAAAGGCGTCCATTAAATAATTTAGTGTACTATAGCTAAATTTTGAGCTTGATATAAATGTGAACAAAGTTGTAACTATTTGAGCACTTATTGGTCAGAGATAGCCGAGCGAAAATACTGTGGATAAATTCTTTGTTTTCAGATAGTTCACACGAGGACGTGTGAAACGTCAGAATGGCCGTGTCGAAGATTGTAATATCAAAGCATGTCGTAACGATCATTTAATGAATCAAGTATTACATGAATCACTTATAATCTTTTAATTGTATTGTCGTAATCGAAACGTCAAGCATTCTAGGCTATAATGCTTGGATGGAATCAGTGTGTAGCGGTGCTCAGGGAGTGAGTGCAGGTCCGCCTCGCTGAGATCATCACGTTTATATTATCGCTGTGGTTCTGAAATAGTGTTGGTCGACATAGAGTTTGCCAGTGATACTACCCCGCGACATATATATATATATATATATATATATATATATATATATATATATATATATATATATATATATATATATATATATATATACAATGTTTTATTATTATGCAGTACATAAATAAATATCGTAAGTTTTACTTATACATATATAAAATAAGTGCTTGAATTGCCTTCTGTAACGTATGTTTTATACTATTTTCTCTGTTGAGGCTTTCTCTTATATTCTTTCCTTATAAAAGTATTTGACAATTTCCATTATGGGAAAATTTAGATAAAATTATTATTTGTGTTTTTTATTCTGTCCGTTGCGTCCGTTTTCTAAATTTTTAGTGTATTTATTGCAGTCATGCCAATCTCAAATAACAAAATTTAGCAGAGAAGTCTTTTTCCTATATTCTCGCATATAAAGTTGAATTAAATTATGATACGTTAATTTTTATATTACCTATTTCTAGTACATTTACTGCAACAATTTTGAGAATTCTTATAAGAAGTAATGTTCACAAAAATTCTGTAATAAATATATTTATGTTGGTAATATAATTTTTAATATTTTCAGTATTAATATATTAAATGTACCATAAAGATTTATGCCTGAGTACTTTTACATACAACATTTTCCACAGTTAAAAGCATTAGACTCTCTCTACGAGTAATTCTAATTAAACAGCTTCTTAGTACATTTCTTTTTATTTACTACAGCAGAACTACGTATGTGGACCAAGAAGAACGTAAATAATTGTAAATGGTAATGAATAAGTCGCAATTTATTGGGGGTGAAATATACAATTTCATATAATAATTAGTTATTTGCTTTATTATTTACCACTATAATAGTTGCATATTTTAAATCAAGAGTTGTATCATAAAAAACCGTATCTGTGTAGGTACCATACAAAAAAAATTCTGTAATATTCAATACCTATATAAAAAAATCCGTATAGTAAGTCTTACTATTTCTGAAGGACTAACCTCTTAGCAGCCCGTTTTTAGAAATAAAAATTGCTTGGTATCAATATCAGATATGAAAATGCCCGGTTCATTATATACATGTTTTGTCCCATTTTAATAAGACTCTGTAATTTATATAAACTATTTTAATTTGCGTTTAAAATATTACAATCACTTATTGGTTTTTAAATGAAAGCTAATGACAGTTTTTATTTTATGTATATGTATATAAATAAATAAAAAGGTGTTGTAAAATTTGTTTTTATTTTCACACTATTCTGTTCATATTACTTGTTAGTTGAAATTATTTATTTTCTTATTATTACTTCTATCAAAGAATTATATTTTTTCTTAAAAAAAAGACAAATTCATAAAGGACTGACTATGAGTAGCGGGCAGAGAATATTCCTAGAATTTTATCAGTTGGACAATCGATTCAGGTTTATAAAATAGAAATTGCTTAGTATAAATAACAAACATGAAAAAATGACCATTTTTGTCTATATTTTAATAATATTCAGTAATTTATATAAACTTTTTATATTTCAGTTTAAAATATTGCGAAATGTTAGATTGCGTTGTTCTAAATATTATATTTTTAAAGATGGTTATAAGTTTTCGTTCGAAATTATTCAAATTACAAGTATAAACTATTTTTATTTCAGTTTAAAATATTACGAAATGTTATATTGCGTTGTTCTAATTATTATATTTTTACTTTTATTTCAGTTTAAAATATTACGATATGTTATACTGCGTTGTTCTAATTATTATATTTTTAAAGATAGTTATAAATTTTCGTTCGAAATTATTCAAATTACAAGTTAAATATCTAACAATAGTATTAAAAAAAAAATCATTCTCTGAAAAATATCTGATACAAATTATATTTTCAAGATAAGTTTTCGATAAACTACTTTTATTTCAGTTTAAAATATTAAAAAATGTTATATTGCGTTGCTCTAATTATTATATTTTTATTTCAGTTTAAACTATTACGATATGTTATATTGCGTTGTTCTAATTATTATATTTTTAAAGATAGTTACAAGTTCTCGTTCGAAATTATTCAAATTACAAGTATAAACTATTTTTATTTCAGTTTAAAATATTACGAAATGTTATATTGCCATAGCCAGTTCTTTATGAATGTTTTTTTAAACATGATTCTTTGTTAGAAGATGAATACAATCCTTCTTCAACACCATATTTACAACCGACCAGCGCTTGCTCGAAAAGGTCAAAATAAGTGTTTTATGATGTTGTAAGATTGATATCCTGAAGAAGTAAGAAGAAATGAACTTTTAACACCACAGGATTACAGGGTTGTACATCAGCAGTGTATCGTTATTATTGTTTAATGTATTTATTATGCAGGATTAATTGTTACATTAATAACAATTTGACAAATATGATAATGATCTTTATAAATAAATATTTATAAATAGCTTTTGTCGTTCTTTAGCATAGAACGCTTGTTAAACTGTTCTACTGGCATTCACTGGTGGAGGAATTAGTACTAGCTTTTGTTGAATAGCTTCGGCAGGTTTGTATGGGGGGTCATCACACATGTCCCAATTTTCACTTGAGTGGACGTGGTATGTAGGCACAGGATGGAGTATTTTCCGTTGAACTGCTAATGAGCGGTCGTATGAGGGATCATCATACATGTCCCAATCCTCACTTGAGGGGACATCGTATGGTTGTACGGGATGGAGCGTATGCTGAACAGGACATGTGGGACTAGTGGCGTCTACGTGTTTGCTGTAAACCATACTAATTTGTTGCTGGCTATCCATATTTAAGAACAAATTTTATAAATGAATAGAAATAATAAAAATATACTGATGTAATATTTCTAAGAACAAATATTATAGATATAATAAAAATATACTGATTTAAATATGTCTGAGAACAAATTTTATAGAATTATTCATATCAGTGTGAAAAAAAATTTTTTTTTTATTTAAATCACAACTTGCGGTAAAAATACATAGGCACAGATGTTTCAAACAAATCATAGTGGCACATTTAACATATTAATACTGTAAATATTGAAAGTTACATTTGCCGAATAGTCGGCTAGTCGGCCAGAACCGTATTCGGTATATCACTAATAAATATATTCATTTAAATATTTCTTACTTAGCTGATAACTGATGTTTTTTCAATACAAGAGGTGTTCTCGTAGAAGATGATGGCAACAGCAGCACACAACAATATAAAAATGTTTACAAACGGGAGACTTATACAAGAATAGGATATAACGTAAAAAAGCTTATAACTTATATACCGCTATTTTCAACACACCTCAACCGTAGAAGGGGCGTGTCTAAATTGTAAGGTTAGTAAGTAGGGCGTGGATTAAACATTTATGAAAATATTTGGCAATCATTTTGTAATATTTAAAAATATTCCTTATACATTTATACGAAAATATTTTATAATTTGAAATGATTGAATAATTAAAAGTTTTTAATTATTCAAATACCAAGATTATAATAGTAATAATAGTATTTAAAAAAAAATATTCTCTGAAAAATATCTGATACAAGTTAGATTTTCAAGATAAGTTTTCGATAAACTACTCTTATTTTAGTTTAAAATATTAAGAAATGTTATATTACGTTGTTCTAATTATTATATTTTTATTTCAGTTTAAAATATTACGATATGTTTTATTGCTTATTCTAATTATTATATTTTTAAAAATAGTTATAAGTTTTTGTTCGAAAATATTCAAATTACAAGTATAAACTATTTTCATTTCAGTTTAAAATATTACGAAATGTATATTGCCATAGCCAGGTCTTTATGAATGTTTTTTTTTAAAACATGACACTTTGTTAGAAGATGAATATTACGAATGTTATATTGTGTTATTATCTGAACTTGTAATTTGAATATTTTTGATCAGTTTAAAATATTAGGAATGTTATATTGTGTTTCGTTCAAAAATATTCAAAAATATATGTTAATTTAATAATAAAAACAAGTATTTACCATAATTATTTATTTACAAAGCATCTACACATAAAACTTGATTTCGAGTTTCAATGAAACATAAATAAAAATATTGATAATAATAACAAAAATAAAATTATTGATAATAAATTGTTACAGTATAAGGAATATTAATAAAATTATATACATTAAATAATTAAATAATAATTATTTATAATGAAATAAATTATAATATAGTTTAGCTTACCCCAGAATGAATTCAGCATAAGTTTAGCATTGGAACGTTTCCCTGCATTTTTCTCTATCTGAGACGGCTCTAGTTGAATTCCTTCATTTATTTCATAACTTCTTATATGTTTTACTTGCGTCATCCGTGCAATTTACTGGATACCCACTGGCTTCTTGTTTCATTTTTAAAAATGTGTTTATGTAGTCAACTAACAATCCTACGGCTTTTGTATTCTATCATAAACAGTTATTTCATACTGCCATAACTCGTGCACTTTTAAAATTTTATAACCAACACATACGGTGCGTTTTATCTCATCTACAACCCATGTCCCCATAAACTGTCTTTCGTCGTCACTATGGCCACCGTCGTTTTGATTTAACTCATCACAACAATTCCGACATAGAACGAACATAAGCTTTCCATGAGCTCTCCGTGGTAGTATTGGATGAAACAAATCGTTGGGCGGTGGAATTGTACATTTTATTATACCTTCAACTTTATCAATATTATTACCAGGACATAACGTATCACAATCTGTACCTACAAAAAATTTTCGGATGGCCAATTGAAAATTTCCATATTTGCATATAAAGGGGTAAAGAGAGCATACATCTACATATTTAATTCTTTCTTGATTTTCAGTTTTCTTATACAATGTCGTATTACCCGTGCGTCCACCAAATAGAGCATCGCGGTGATTCAGAGGTAAACTGTCTAAAGTTTCATGGTTACTAAGCAAGCTTTTTAAATTTTTATTACATTCAAATTTTTTTCGAAATTCACATTCCCAAACATTAACAATAATATACCTTAAATTTTGAATTTTGTCTAATTTCTCTAGTGTTCTCTGGTACCGGTCTTCCATTGTTTCTTTCGTTGAATTGAAAACTGGCTCATTTCTTTTTGTTTATAACATATAGTGCAGCCATGCCAGAAGCATTCCAAAAATTCAAATATCAGTTTATCAGGTGCATAGTATCCATCAACTTTAAATAAATTAAGAGAATAAGAGAAAATTGATCGACTGTGGAGAATTATGAGGATTAAAAATCTTCGTGATATCAGTCAACAGGATTTATTTATTTTGACAACTCCGACATTTCGGCAACACAGTTGCCTTCTTCAGGGATCTACAGGAGAATACAGATATTACAACATTTACAAGAACCAAATAAATTATCTATTAGTACTTCCCGACCGTTTCCCGCGTGCTGAATACGAATTCCTCTTTCCATTTCCTGATTTAATAACCACATCAGAGCTATTTAAGATTGATTATCTTTTAGTCTGTAACCTTCTTGCGGTATAATAGCTATTGTATTAGGCTTCAGAAACAATCTACGAAATACGAGGTTACATGTAGAAGCAATCGTAGTAGCTTCGGAAAACGGACATACTTTACAGTCTTGAACAAATCTTAATCGAAAATTATCACATGCGCGCCGTAGAATGTCTACGTCAGACACACAGTACTCTATAATTTCTTTACACATATCGAATATAGCATTTTCTTCCACTTTCTTATTATACCATATTAAAAAACTTTCCCTTACCGAGACAGACATAGCATCTACTCCATAATATTTAAGGGAAGGCATAGGACATATATAATCTTGATTATTTAATTTATTGAAGAAGTGAAGGAAAAAACCTTTTTTAAAGACTTCGGTAAGCCCATAGTTTTTGGTAGTAGAGATAATGACATAGGTAAATAATTAATTGAATCTAAAAATTTAACGTGACTAATCTGCATCATCATTATTTTGCAACCATTTAAAATTAATTTTGGTTTCATACTGTACTTATCTACCAGATATTTTAAAATAAACTGATAGTCAAAGGATTTTGCGTTATGCGCGATACATATTATCGAAGAAAAAGAACTTCGCGGTAAAAAAATATAATTAATTTTTTTTTCAAAGGTTCTTTAGAAAAAATGTGCTGTCGAATGCCACATGAACTGCAAAGTTGTTTTATATCAGTAATGTTGCAACAAACATGACACGACTGTTGTATTACACATAAATTAACTTCGTGCTCAAAATTCCCACCGCTAGCTTTTTCTTGACGAGTTTCAAAATCATAATATAATAATAAACTTTTATTTTTATAATTTGCAGTATTCGGTTGAATGTAACACGCATGTCCAACACTTTAATAATTTTGACACAGTTTACAATATATCTCGCCACAAATATGTTTACTCAACTTTTTCTCACAATTATATACTTTTGAACATTTTACACATTTTTTAAGTACTTTACATATTCCGTTTTTATGATTGTTATAACAATTTAATCCCCGAAATTTTTTATTACACAAATTACAAAGCATCAAGTCAAGGGCGGTAGCACATGCTGGTGAAATTTTATAATAATAGCAAACAGCTGTACAAGAATATCTTTGTCTTGTATTATAAAGAAAATGACAAGGTTCGCAAAAATACGAACATGAAAATGTTGCCGTTAAGCTTTTGATCACAGCGAAATGATTTTTATGGTACAATAAATTTAACCTGGGAAGATTTTTACCTTTCTCTCCCTCAAACACTACCCTTGCACGAGTATTATATACATACACACAAATATTATAATCGGTATAATGTTGAATTCATTAGTTCATTAATTCTCCCGCCATTATGATCGATATGTACATTTGCTTTTAGTAATAACTCACGAGCTCTATTGCTTTGTACACCATGTTTATCAGTGGCTATATCCTGAAAACATTGTTGTTTTTTGTAAAAAGATTCGGCGACTACGAGTGCACGCGGCAGGCATAAATTATCTTTGTTTATGATATCAACAATATCCTGTTTTTTTACGGCAAAATTGGGCAAACGTTAAACCATGCGTTCGAACTCTACCACGACCGGACCATGCGTTCGAACTCTACCACGACCGGCAGGCATTGTTACTTTTGTTAATTCTATTGAGAATTCTCCGTCAGAGAACATTTCTTTATTACTATGTAATATTTTTTCAATAGATTCCCAAATAATATCCATATCTAGTTGATCTGCTCTACGAAAACTAAGCTATCCCGGTCCATTCTCAAGGCGTGGCGAATGAAATGTAAATCCTACGTAATCTGTAGGTGCTACGGATTCCATGACAAACGTAAGTACCTGTTGTAAAACCATTGAATTGAATTAGTATCTTCTGGGGGATCATTCACTCGAAATAGAATCTTGGGACCTGTTACATTAAAAAGTTTACAGGGTTTCTCTTCATCGGCAATAATTGTAAAACGGCGAGAACCACTTCCACTTTGATTTAGACTGTTATTATTCATTTCTTCACATACTATAAAGAATGCATTTACTTTATCTTGCTCACTATCATTTAAAGCGGAATCAATATGTTCGCAAATACGAAAAAAAAAAAAATTATATTTATCTTGATCCGCCATAATAACCGAACTCACACTTCACAACAAGCATGTACAGTAAGTTTCTTCCATATACGCCGGACGTTTATATAAGACACCTACCTAAACACATCCCCGCATATATCCTGTTTCAGGTAGTAAAAATTAGATAACGAGTTGGGAGATCAGAGCTTTGAAAAATATATTTTCATTTGCAGGAACCGGATAAAAATATAGTAATAGGACATAAGAAATTCAATTTTATTTATTTATTTGTTTATTTATATTATATATTTTCACTGGATTGAATACATTAGGTAATAATAACAGTAATATTAGTATTTGAATTTCATTTATTTGTTTATATTAAGTATTTTCTTTCATCATAAACATCGATACATAGTATAAATCATTTGGCAAATTATAGTAATAATATATACATACATCTAGATTCTAGGCTAATATCTCTACTTAAACTATATTTATTTTTATTACACAATATTTTAAACAAGATGATATATTTATTTTCCCTAGGTATAAATGTCTTAACGCTATTAATATCTTCTACAGTTTTATTTTTGTAGTACGTATATATTTCATTAAAGATATTCTTAAAATCTACATCCGAATAAATACTATTGTACAAACTACTACTTATATCTAAATTAAATCTAATACTTTTTAATGCGACATCTTGAATAATTTTTTTATATATTATTAAAAATTTTATAATTATTTTTATATTTTTGAGTATATTTTTGTATTGTGCCTTCTACATTTATAAAATTACTTATAATATTTTTATTTATTACCACAAATTTGTTCATTCTTCTAAATTTCATTTGTTCTTTTGGAAGTAATCTTAATTCTACGCCACTCACTTTCGTAATTTTGTCCATTTCTACTACACTACACACTTTTTTTAACTTTTTATTTTTTAAATATTTTACAAATTCGATAATATCGTCAATTTCCACATAATTTTTATTAATAACGTCACCCACTATCCTCGTTGCTATCCTCATGCAGGGGTTAGGATCAACTCCAGCAGCAAAAAAGTTTTTCTTTTTTCGTCCAAAAGACGATCATTATTGTCCATAAAATGTTTATTACGGGGAAAAGCAAAACTTGTTACTTCCGCTGTCCTTATAATAACATTTAAACATGGATCATTCACATACTCTACGTCTTCTTTGCTTGTATTTTCATCTTCAAAGAAGCGTTGAGCGTATGGCTCACTCATATCCCTGCATCTATTTTCTGAAGACTGTTCATCGCTGCTATCACCACTTATTCGCCTTCTTTTCAGAGGCGGTGATGATGTCGAAGTTAATGGGACTATCGATGACGATGTCGATGCTGTCGATATTGAATTGATATCTCTCGCCAGTCTCCGAACTTCGTCTAGGGCTATGATTTCGGGGTCATTCGACACCATCTCTCGTAGAAGCTCCATGGTATCCTTAGTTTCATCTTCTAGGACCACAGGCATTGCCGTCGAAGTTATTCCGAAAGAGGTAAAAATTCGCTGTCAGAAGTATCGTTATCAGAGAAAAAACACTTTACAGGCATCCTCCGCTAGAGTGTTGAAGAGTGTCGATGAAGATGATGACGAATGATTATCTTCTCCGTGCGATTCCAGTGCTTCAATTTCCTTCATAAGCTGATTAGCTTCCTCGTTATCGTCACTAGGAAACCTGGTGGAGATCGTGGCCGCCGGTCTTATTAACTTATTCTCCAGAATAACAAATTTAGATGTAGACATGATGCAGATTCGAGAGAGTAACAGTACACACGAGAGAAATTTTAGACTAAAAAGTTGCTTTTCTGTTCTATTTATATATTCAGTTAGAGAAACACAACAGATACGTAGTTTAACTTCAAGGTTTTTTCCCTAAAAATGTACTGATTAAAATCTATGCAGCGGACAATATGGTTTTATATTTTCAAACAAATCCTCGTCTGTGTTAAAATATTTTATAGGGGAAATACTAAGACTAGCTGGACTAGAACAAAAGTAACACGTATTATTGAAATTTATATGCGACCAAGAAATCTTTTGAAAATAGTTTTCTATCTCAGAATCAGAAACTACACAGAATATCTAATTCCCCGGATGTTTTGATACCTACGAACAATGCAGCACAGAATTCAAATGAATTCAGTACGCAACGGTGAGCGGATGTATGTAATAATTTTTATTTTTAAACATACCTGCCTTGTATTAAAATATTCTACAGCGGAAATACAAAGGCTTACTATAATATAACCGGAAGTAGCGAACACAACTAGAGGATGCGTGTACAGAATCTGATACCTGGACATAATACGACACCAAATTGTATAGATGAAATCTACACAATGAACAAGTTAACGAAGGAAACCTATCCTGTATTAAAAACCATTGCCCCATAATCGGATATTTTTTCAAGTTGTATGACAAATTATAATTACGCACACCTGCAATTACAAAAATCAAGCATCAGCATAAATCTACTGACCTATAGAAAATATTTTACAGCGGAAATATAAAGGCTTCCTATAATATAAGCCGAAGAAGCGTGTTCTAAGAAATATTTTTAAAAATAATCCTACGATTTTCCTACCTGGAAATGAATTAATAAAATCAACGACAAAAAAAACCTACTAATTACGCACCTGCATTTACAAAATTCAAGTACAAACATGTCCGTTACTTCGCACACCTGCAAAGATCACGTACACACGTGTACGTGACCTAATTACTAATTACGAAGTCTGGCTGGAAAGTATACCCCCCCCTCCTACTAACGTCACACATTCTAAATGTTTTATTTGTTGCCACAAATCTCTTTACCTGAACTCAAATTAATTGGATTGGATTTAACTTGCAGTGATATGTATGACGGCAAACGTAAAACTTTCCGATGTGTATTCCGAACCATTTCGTCCACTCTCTTTATTGTTCAAAATGAATACAATTTTGGAGGTATTTTGATCCTCCTAGACCTTAATTAACATTGGGCTTCTTTGCATCGCCGAAGCGAAGTTCCCGTCCCTAGCCACGAAGAGGCGAGCCCCCACTAGCTAGCTTCAGTGCTGTGTTTACAGTATTTAACTTATAATTAATTCACTATTAAGTAATAATATAATATTTCTATACTATTTGTCATAACGTAGTGATATGCTGCTTACTCGTATGTTGTCCCTTAAAATTTACATCATATACAAAAGCGTCACTAAAATGACGATGCCTTAAGCTACCTTGATAAAGAGCCAGGTTTAGTGAATACCTCTAGGCCTTATAGCTTCCCAGTTACCATGCTTGAGTATATACGAGTATCCAGAGGTTGTACTGTGCGTTTTCATATCGACAAGATATTCAATTAATATAGGTCGGTGGTCAATTGTAATTACGCCAACCTTCACTTCCCACTTATTAACATTAGGCAATGCGTTACCTCCAGTGGTTGTCACATCAATGTTACTCTCACCGTTAGGTCTTCTAAAGGTTTTTGGTTGGCCACCCTCGTTGATGAAGTACAAGTCCTTATCCATCAAGAACTCCAACAGCCTGCGACCTCTGTCATCATCGGTACCTGAGAACCAGACATCCGACTTGGCATTTGCGTCGCAGCAATGCACCTGTTGTGCTCCATGGAGTGCATCAGTAGCTTTCGAGGAAAAATCAGGTCGGTTTCCATATCATTCCTTGGCGCAAAGTATATGGAACCCACCACGACTGCAGTCTGTCCACTAGTAACCTCGCGTATCACTTGGAACTCGTTGGTAAACTGAGCCATCTTTAGAGCTTTCAGATTAGCATTGGGAATACAGATAGCCGCAAAGAAATGCTTGTCACTTACAGATATAACCTGTGCGTCGGAGACGTTGGGTATCATGTAAGTGTGATTGCTTATTTAGGTAGTTATATGACTCTTGAAGAGCCAAAATATCTATCCTATCTTTTCTCGCTAAACATACTACTACCTGAGTGGCTAGTCTTGAGTTTTGCAAGTTTGTTTGCATTACCTTTATAGCCTTAAGCACCATAGTTAATGTTATTAACAAAGGCGGCCAGTTTATGCTTGTAATGTGGACAGTTTAGGTCTCGTAGTAAATGCGCTATGTCCTTTAAGTTATCGCTCTTGCAATTCATACACTTAGGAGGCTCTGTCTTTTTGGTACAGTCCTTGTATGCATGGTGTCCACCGCAGTGCCCACACTCCTCGTCCTTTTTGCAGCAGAGCGATGTATGCCCGAAACCTTGACATTTATAGCACCTGCGGATTGAGACATGGCCTTCAACCCGGCAGTGTGTCCAACCACCAACGTGCAGCTGCGTATGCGTACTCTTTCCTATGAGTTTGACGTCTGTTATTTTCGTGACCTCAGGGTTCTCAAGAACAATATCCTGGATTAAATCTGCGTCACATGTCTTTGAGGGTACATATTTTACTAAGACCCTCGGGTTGAATTTTCCAGCCACTTTAGCTACTAGCCCAGCAGATTTGAGCTCCTTCGATCCAATTAGTTTCTCAACATTCTTGGATGAGGACTCAATAATGACCCTTTTGTTGCTGACTTTCACTACCTTGTCAGCTTTAAATCCAATAGTTTTAGGGTTTATTGTTTTGGTCAATTGTACCTTTGTCTCCTCACTAGTTTTCAACACTTCGTTGTCTGCCAGTGGGGAGATTACTACCCTGAAGGTTTCAGGCTTTTTGGCTGATTGCCTGATTGCCCGAGTGACGCCGGGGGCGCCAGCTGTGGCAACTTGGCTATAGCTTGCCTTAGGCTCGCTTACTCGCTTGTTTGTCTCATCCAGCTTGCTCATGATTTCGTTGAGCTTCTGGTCCATAGGAACAACAGCTTGGATAAGGGCAAGCTCGCTCTTTAAGTTCTCAATTACATTTTCGATATGTTCGCACTTCTCGAGTCTCTCAGTCTTAGTAGTGCCACTTTTACTTTTGCCAATGTTCGTCTTAAGTTCCGCAACAAGTTGCCCTAAAGACTTAATGTTCTTTTGAATGGCCTTGCAAGCCTCCGTGGCAGACTAGGATGGGGCCATCCTCTTTCTTTATTTGCGTAGCCTTGAAAAAAACTGTTTATGGCTTACGCTATACAAAGCCGGTTTTCCCTACAGGCTTCCTCCGAGCTGTGCTTCGGATTCGGCCTGCGGTTAAGAACACTAGGGGTGCTTAGCCGTGAGAAGGGGTCTTATGCGTCTCAGGTTTCCCTACAGTTCGGATTACATAGCAGCCTTCTCTTCGTTCCCGAAGTAACCTCGGGGAGGTGGGTCCCCAGTGCAATCTAGGTGCGTATTATTGCTATTCACCAATACCAGTTTTGAAATTGCTTCACTCTTTTGCATACGCATGTATGTCACAATTAGATCCTTATGCAATGTGACACCGTTACTTGGAACTGGATGAGTGTTTGTGTAACTTTTTACAATATCCAATAACTCTATGTTTAATAAATGTTTATCTACTTCCTTTCCTTTGCTTCGGAGATTGTTATTATATCTTTCCTCTAAACGGTTGTAGGCGTTTTTTCCATTTTGATGGAATTGTACGGAGCGTTGTCCATCACAATAACGGAATTTTCACTTAAAGATGGCAACATTTTTGCCATCCACTCTCCAAACACAGTGGAATTCATATCTTCATGGTAATCGCCCGTTTTTTGGATTCATATATTAGTAACCCACCTTCTACAAATCCATTTTCGTTGCCTATGTGGGTGATTATTAATTGATGACCAGAGAGATCTTTTAGGCCCACAGACAATTCTTGTATAAAGGCTTGACGTAAATTTGTTACAGTCATATCTTTCCAAACTTTTGTTTTCGTATGGCCCGCGTTCACCCACGTCTCATCTCTTTCTACCAACATGTTGTTCTTATCTCTTTTCTCCCATACAAATCCTAGATTCTTGAGAACTTTGAAAAGCGCAGAACGAGACAGGGGAAATCAATTCGTTGTCCTTCATAGTCTGGAACATCTGTTTAAAATCAGTAATAGTCGATGTACTACTGTAACTAAAAATTTTAAATTTGCTAATACAAAAAAATCAAAAAGAAAATATGACAGTTAATAATAGATGGAGTCTAAGGTTAAATATAACTAAAACTATTATAATTACCCCTTAACCATAAAATTAATTTTAATAAAAACTAAATACGTATTTCGAGAACTAAGTTCTCATCATCAGAGTAGTCAAGATTACTCAACATGTCAACCATGCCAGAGGTCCTAACAACTCTGAACAACAAGGGAGAGAACTGGGATTATATATGGACGGGAGTCACAGGTGAATGATTACCTATAAACTAAGATAATTTTTGTCCAATAATAATGACTCATTAAATTTTAAATCGTCCAATAAAATTTAACTTTGTTTAAAATCGAAAAGTTTTGAGTTTGGTATAGGACCGAGATCTGTGGTCATCAAATTATTTTTATATTTATTTATTATTAAACTCTCGTATGCATCTAAATATCTATCATTATTAATATGTTTTAAAACTTTGTGATTATTAATGAACATATGTTGAGCTACGCTAGATTTTTCAGGATTACCGCTTTTTAGATGATAAAATGTTCATTTGTAGGACATTTTCGTGAATACAAAGCTTCAATTGGTTTTTTAATTTAATCCTTTATTATTAAGGTTTAGGATTTGACAACGTTTCGGCCTTGACTAAGGCCATTTTCAAGTCTGTATTGTAATAAAATTATGAGTATAACAATATAAAAATATATGTTAAATTTAGATTACCAGAACAATTGTAATTTACATATAGTAAAGTTGTGTCAAAAATAATGAATTTGGTATTGGTTTATATTTAATTTTATTAAAAACCATATTTGAGTCAAAAACATCTCAACCTGCGCAGGCTGTAGAGTCAAGTTGACTGAAGACAATTTATTTTATGGTTCTACATAAAGGTTACAATTCAGTATATGGAGGACCATCTATTATGAGAACAAGAAATTGAAGGGCGAAACATTCTGAGATCTGCAAAACAGAAACCTAAAAAATATAAAATTATATGACCAACCCACGAGTTCATTTTTTTTTGTTTTATGGTATTAAATTTATTTACGAGGGAAGAGAAAAAGTTTAAGATTGCGGTATAAGGTTTTAGATTGGTTATAATCAGATTTTATATTAATGATTTTTTCGTCTAAATTTATATAACAACTATCTAAAAACAATATTTTGTTTAAATTCGCTTCATGAAGTTTTTTGTAATTTTTGATGTCCAAATCGTGTTCTAGGGCATTGCAATGGTCTACAATGGCACTATGAGCATTGTTATCATTTTTTAAATGGTATTCATGTTGCTTGAGTCTTTTACGAATATATTCGGGCCTTTTCTGTAACTCAGTGGTTAATTTTTAACAACTGGTTAAAAATTATAACCAATGAATTATGTTGACATATAACAAAAAATTGGATTTTTAGTTGTCAAATCTATATCTATTGGATAGATTTTTTTACCAGTTGTTAAAAATTAACCACTGAGTTACAGAAGAGGTCCGTTTGTCGTGTTTCACCTACAGTAAAACGGGGTTACTTTGAACGCTTTTTTGTTTTAAATCTATATATCTCAAGTAAGGCAGCGAATAAAAAATTCCAAAAAATATGTCTGGCGTCAGTTAGAGCTTTCTACTGACAAAAATTATATTTTTAAATTATCAATAACAATTTTTTAAAAATAATTTATGGGTGTTCAAAGTTACCCCACGGTCAGGGTTACTTTGAACGCCTGTAATGAAACCATGAGATGTCAATGTAACCTCTCAGATAGTGTTTCTTTGAACACCTCAGAATTAAAAACTTGTTTCCGAAAAAAAAAATATGCCACAGAAATACACAATTTACATAAAATAATGTATTTTATTATTCACAAAGAAAACAAAGAATAAAACAATGAGTGGAATTAAACTATCTATTGCAAACTTGTCAGATATGGGCGAAGATAATTTACACCAAACAAGAAGGCCCCTCTCCTGACTATCTGGGGGTCTGGCGGAGCTGTTAATAATTCGGAGATGGGTATAATTCTCTCGTCGGGTACTTGTGGCCAGAAAAACTTATAATTCACTTTAGACGACATTCTTAAAAATGCAATTTCAAAATTTTGGTTTTCTAAGTCATCAATGGAAATAACTTTTCCTACATAGTGATGAACTAGAGTTTTCACTTTAAACTGAACCAAATAAAATCTATCTAGCTTTATATCTCCAACATAATTCTGAGGACGCTTAATTTATATCAGACTCCTGTTCTAGTCCTTCAATTTCAAACTCTTCATTTTCAGTTTTTTCTTGAACTAGGTATATAGGTGGAGTGACAGTCTTGACAATTTACTTGATAGATAATATTACTGGTTAAATCTTAAGGATTTTTATCTTTTAAACTGGAAAACAATGCAGAGGTATTACAAGACGATTTATACGTTACATTCATATTTAATTCCTCAGTAATAGTCCTAAGCGGTTGGTGAAGGTGTTTATAGTAAGGTATCGATATGTATTTTCTAGATATTTGGTTGCCTGCCAGAATATCAGATGCATTAGTTGCTTTTGAATTAATTTTATTGATTCTATTGGTTATAGTCTGTTTTAAAAAAAATTGAGGGTAGTTATTCAAAAGTAATGTTTGGATGATAAGATTAATATTTTCTTTATAAAAGGAAGTGTCAGAAAGGGGAATGGCTCGGTCTGTTAAGTTGTTAATGACTGATTTTTTATATTTTATGGGATAGTGTGAATTGAAATTTATATATCTGGCTGACCATGTAGGTTTTCTGAACCAGTTAGTGATAATATTGTTATTGTATTTGATTAGACTGATGTTGAGAAAATTTATTTGATTATTAGATTCTATTTCTAAAGTGAACTGTATGTGACTGTTAAAGGAATTGAACGTGTTAAACATGTTTTGTATCTGATATTCTGGCAGACAACACACAATATCATGAACATATCTATAATAGAACACGCAATTAAATTGGTTATTATTATATAATATGGTAGATTCTAAGTGATACATAACCAATTCAGCTAAAATGGGGCTTAAGGGGCTACCCATGGGGCAGCCTAAAATTAGGTAAAATTTGCCATTGAATTGTAAATAAGAAGAATTTAGGCAAAATTAATACATTTGAGAAATTCTTGTAAATTTAGGTCAGTATTGGTTTCAATTTCAGGCCAACGTTCGGTTATAACTTTACAAATTAACTCGTGTGGTATTACAGAAAAACGTGATTTGATATCAAGGGAAATTAATTTAAAATTAGGGGGTGGGGTATAGCAATATGTTTAGAAATGTTACTATTGGGGATATTGATGTTGGATAATCTGGTTTGTGAATTTTTGGTAAACAGTAAAGTTTGGGGCTAACCGAATTATGTGTTTTAATTGAAAAGCTAATTGTTTATCAATACTGCCTTGTTTTTCTAGTTCGGACACCAATTTATTGTTTTTCAGTTGAAAATTATTTGTAGGATCTTTTTTTTAAAATTTTGTAAGTAATAGCATCTGAGAGTAGGTTATTGCATTTATCTAGATAGTCCTGTTTGTTAAGGATAACTGTAATGTTTCCTTTATCAGCTCGTGTGATACAGCTGGCGTTGTTTTTAAGATATTTGGAAGTTTGTTTTATTAAGTTTAAGATTACGATATCTGAGCAGTGTAAATGGATTTTATTAAGATTCTGATAAATTAAATTAATTAATTAATTTAGTTTACTTGTTAGATTATTTAAAAGTTCAAGATTTTCGTGGTTTTAAGAAAAGTGATTGTCAAAAGAAGCTAATAGGTTCAAAATGTTTTTATCATTCGGTTTCTTGTCCTCAATATTCTTTAGGGATGATGTTCATTTCATTTCACAGGAGAAGGAAGATTCGGCGATTCTTCATTTTGGCAAGTTTTCTAAGTAATCCGGAGTAGGTTTTGAGGATCTGAACTTGTTCCTGTTTGTAACCATCCTGTAGAGACGCCTAGAATTCCATTAAATCGAGTGTCAATTTGTCTTTTAGTTTGACCGATGTAAACGTTATTACAATCATTACAACTAATTTTATAAATACCGGATTTTTTGTTAGTATCTATTTTATCTTTAGGGTTACCTAATAACGATTTAATGGTAAGTAGTGGGTAAGATAGCTCTGGCACATCCGATCTAAGGTCGGCGTCGACCGTCGGCGCCAGAGAGTGTTATCAGTAAACATTGATAAGGTGTTATCAGTAAACATTGATAAGGTGTTATTGAGGTTACACAGGTTGTTTATGAAATAAGATTATCAATGTTTAATAAATAAGATAAAGTGTTTGTGTTTGTAATGATTAGATGTTTTTGTTTTCTAAATTTTAGCTAGATTGGGAAAGGTCATTGCGTTGAAGATTGGTAAGTGGAAATAATAATATTATCAGTATTTAATGAGTAATTAGATAAAGTAGTGAATATTTTCAAAATATGTTTGTGTGGTTGTAATATCTGTGTTCTGTGTTCGTCATCTGTTTTCAAACTAGGAAAATTAGATAACGGGAGAATTTAATTATTTTTAGAATATTGTTATCAATTACATGAACATTTGTAAGTATGAATATTAATTTCGTCGTCGACATCAGTGAATCTTCGATATATTACAATTTATTTTATATATTATTAATAATTTAAAATTTGTTTAAAGATAATAGTAAAAATAAATATATCATTTGCTTTGTACGCAGATATCGGTAATGATGATGACATATTTGTCGGGCGTTTACCAGGCGTCACCTCACGAGCACTCATTGCTGGCGTGGAGAGTAATAACTATATTATTCATATTTGGTTTAGAAATGGATTTCAACAAGTTACATGAAATAGGTTCTTTGAAGAAAATAAAACTTTGTGTGAAAATAACCAGCATGGAAATTAATACCGATTACAAATTATTTAATATTAAAGAAAGATAATAATTTACCTGTCCGGTTATTTTGATTGATTTAATCAAATAAACTCGCTAGCACAGAAAACCGTTGTCCCCAAATGGAATATCAAGTATACTGACGAAATTAGGCTTGGAATTAGATAAGACATGTTTGTAAGATCAAAGCTCAAATTTCAGTGTGACTTACAACGTAAACTTATTTTTCGGAAACTTCCCGAAAAATATTTGTCAGAAATAAATAGATAAAAGTGTTTATGTCTTCTGTGTTCAAAATAGAAATTGGTATGAATCAGAAATTCCAAGGCGATATGATATTATATTATACCCGAAAAAAATATTTTACAGAAAAATTGTTATAAATAACAAAACGGGTATATATAGCTGGAAAATAATAAATTATTATTCAGTATTGCTCTTACCTGAGTACTAGTTCAGCACGACAATGATGAATTTTGAAGACTGTGAAAAGTTCCTGTTTCTGCATCCCAAGTGGTAAGTTAACATTAATTTAATCTCCTTCGTTGTTTAAAACATATATTTTTTCTCACAGCCGCCATAATCTGCGGTCCCGGGGTCCATCAACGGAAACGTCTTTGGATATACCTTACCCCGACGTAGATCCAGAACAACCGATGGTGATGGCGTCCGACGTATCCATGCTCCAGGTCAATCCAGGAGTCGACAACCGATCGCCAAGGAAAAGGCGGAGTGAATCGTCTTCTTCTCAGGCTCTGAAGAAACGTCGGGTCTCCTCGTTGGAGGACATCCTTGCCATTTCATCCTCAGAAGATGACGAACCGGGGTGTCCAGATACAACACCAGAAGCCGACAACGGGTCAACATCACCATCTGAAGCAGGCGTGCCCCAACCATCATCTATGGTATTTGAGGAATTCGCACAAAGATGGACAGAAGACTTCGAGGATGAGACTCAAATTATAGAGCCTGAAATCCTCTTCGAAGATGACTTCGTTGTGGACGATGACCTAGCCGTGTTGACGGGGTCAGCAGATGTGGGGTTCTTCACTCTACCCAATAATCGCGATTTTCGCGACAATTGGGATCGTTTGCTCGACTGTCGAATGTTCCCTTTAGATCCGTCATTGAAAAGATACTTAGCGGTAGGTGTTTGCGGGAATACTCTAAACATTACAGTGCGGCTGTATAGTGACGTCAGAAAGAAGCAGTATTTTGACATAAACAACTTTCAGGCGTTCTCCAATTTTATAAAAAATATAAATTTTAGTGATAGTAATAAGGATTATAATATAGATGGTGTAGATTATAAGGTGCAAAACAATATAGTAGAGTGTAGGCTAGGTTTTAATAACTTTATAGTTTTAAGTAAATTAAATATATGGACAATTAAGGAAATAAGTTGTGACATAAAGAATATTATTAAAAATTATTTAATAAAATACAACAATTTTAATAATATTTATAAAAAAATGTTACAGGGTGTGGTAGTCCACGAGTTTAGATTTAAGTTAGGTATTTTAGGTTTATATAAATATGTTATGTGTGTAAATAATAGCCATAAGGATTTTTTTATCGAATTTTACATTTATTATAATTATAAGTTTAATAGAGATTATAAAAATGTATATGAATTTATAGAAAAACAAAAAAAATATATAATATAGTTGTAAAATTGACTAAATACATACTTTATATTACACATTCACGTATTTCATTTATTTTTGATTAATTAGATATAAAATGATTGAGTGTTTCTTTCTACTAAATCGATCAGAGAACAACAATTCCAGATGATTCATTCTTATCTAAAATATATATTTATTTATTCCCTTTAAAACTTTCCATAATCAAAGCATGAGTGGGGATGTCAACATCTACAGAGTATTGTATATATACATTGATCATCGATAGAACAGTGTGTGTAAGTGTGAGCGCGCATAATGGACTCCCAAGAGAATTTCGAATATTTTTTTCAAATTTGTAATGACATCATCGATTCTTCGCTGAATCAGAATAATGACATTGAAAACCAGGACGAGAATCATCATGAAGATGCTATTCCCAATCACCAGTTTGGAGAAGGCATCAGAAGATATGAAATAGTACAAGACGCCGAACATAATGTGAAACGATTTGGGATAAAAGGAAGACTGCTTACATTTGAACTAACAGATCCACCAGGCCAAGAGAATCCTATAGAATGGTTTCAAGAAAGCATTCAGCAGGTATGGATTATATGTATAACAACGATTTACATATTCATATAACAATAAATCATGCTAGATGTTAATTATTTTAATTTAACAGGTTTTGAATGATGTGCTGAAAGACATGAATCCCGGAGATGTTGTTGGATTCACATTTCACACCCCTCGTTTTGAAAATGGACCCGCCTGGGTGAGTTTTCGCCGCGTGGACCAAATCCACATCGATGTACTGTGGGACGCCATCGACAAAATTCTGCAGAGCAATGCGGAAATTTTTTCTGACGGGCAATTTACCATGGAAGTTACCCAAGTCTGTATGCCCCGAGGTAATGGTAAACCGCTCAAAGGTCACGGTCTCAGCTATGCAGAATTATGTCGACGGAAACACGGTATCATCGAGGTAAATAACACAGATAATCTTTGTCTTCCTCGTGCCCTTGTTATAGCGGAAGCTTTTGCTAAGAAAGACCCCCATTTAAAATGTATACGTAAAGACAACAATATAATTCAGTGGGAGAGAGTACGGGCTTTATTAAATACAACCGGGGTCAAAATTAATGAAAATGGGGCTGGTATACCCGAACTGACAGAATTTCAACGGTATTATAATCAATACAATATATGTGTGTATGAATATAATACACGTGGTGAAGTGATTTTTGAGGGTGCAAGAGGTCAAAATTTTCCGAGATTAAATCTCTTGCACTATCAAAATCATTATTCGGTCATAAAGAGCTTAACAGCTGCATTTTCAGCCAAATATTTTTGCGAGCAGTGTCATATCCCGTATAATAATGCACTCGGCCATACTTGCGAAAATATTTGTATGTTTTGTAAAACATCTCCCGCTTGTAATTATACACGACAACTATTATCATGTGACGACTGCAACAGAAAATTTAGAGGACAAGACTGTTATAACAATCATAAACCGGCAGTATGTAATTTATTAAAAACATGTAAAAAATGTTTGAAGACGTTTAATTTTCAAAAAAACAAGAACCACGTATGTGGTGAAATATACTGCAGGCTTTGTGATTGTTACCAAAAACCCGGACACGAATGTTATATTCAACCAGACAAAACAGCCATGAAAGACAAGAACTTATTTATTTATTACGACTTTGAGACGCGACAAGAAAAAATTGTAAATGGACATAACGAACATGAAGTAAATTTGTGTGTGACTCAACAATCTTGCTCTACTTGTTGTAATATAGACGATTTAAAAATTTTATGCAATGCATGTGGTGTTCGGCAGCAAATATTTAGGAACGACCCGGTTAAAATTTTTATTTTGTATGTTTTGGCCCCCCGGACTTCATTTTCTTCAGTGACATGCATTGCTCATAATGCGAAATCTTTTGATGCGCAATTTATTTTGAAATACCTTGTCGAAATTATGAATTTAACGCCTAAATTAATATTGAATGGAAATAAAATTTTGTTAATTGAAGTTAATAAAAACATTCGATTTATTGATTCGATAAATTATTTATCGATGTCTTTATCTGCTTTACCCAAAGCAATGGGTTTATCAGCTTCAATTAAAAAAGGTTATTTCCCCCATTTGTTTAATACTTTGGATAATGTAGATTATGTAGGACCTCTACCTAGACCTAAATATTATGGTGTGGACTCTATGAATTCTTCTGCGCGACAAAATTTTCTGGATTGGTACGATGAACAGTTACAAAACAACGCAATTTTTGACATGAAAAAAGAATTAGTGGAGTATTGCGTGTCGGACGTTGATATTTTGCGTCGCGCTTGTACGAAATTTCGACAAACTTTCATTAATGATTGCAAAGTTTGTCCATTTTCGGAGTCCGTAACTATTGCTTCAGCTTGTAACAAAGCGTTCCGTCGCTTATTTTTAAAACCAAATATGGTTGGTATTATTCCACTCAACGGTTATAGATTGAAAGATAACCAATCTAAAATTGCATTGCAGTGGTTAATAATGCAAGAAAATGAGCGAGGGATACGTATACAACATGCGGGGCATGGTTCGGAAGCGGTAATTGGCACTAATTTAAAAGTTGATGGCTTTTACGCACAGGACAAATTAGTATTTGAATTTTTTGGTTGTTTTTGGCATGGATGTAAATCTTGTTATAGATCTAACCGCGATAAATCAATTTATAGTAGTACAAAAGAAACAATGGAATTTCGGCTTCAAAATACATTAGGTAAATTAGAAAAAATTCAAAATTTGGGTTATAGAGTAATTAGTATATGGGAATATGAATTTAGAAATTATTTAAAACAAAACAAATTATTAGAAAAAGAATTGAAAAGCCATCAGCTTTTAAACAATTTACCGTTACAAGCTCGCGACGCTTTGTATGGAGGTCGGACAGGCAATACACATTTATATAAAAAAGTTAATAACGATCATGACAGAATAAAATATGTCGACGTATGCTCGCTATACCCGTACATATGTAAATATGGCAAATTTCCCAGCGGTCATCCAGAAATTTTTGTTGGCTCAGAATGTGATGCATTATGTCCTAACAATAATATAGATCAGGTAGAAGGTTTAATAAAATGCACTGTTTTACCTCCTACTAATCTACATCATCCGGTATTACCGTTAAAAGCTCACGGTAAGCTTATGTTCGTTTTATGTCGGGTATGTTGCGACAAGCTAGAGCAAAGCGACTGTACTCATAACGATGACGAGAGACAATTTTCCGGGACATGGGTGGTCGACGAAGTAAAAGTGGCCGTAAAATATAATTATAAAATAATTAAAGTGCACGAGGTTTGGCAATATAAGATGACACAATACAACAAAATTTCCAAAACGGAGGGTTTGTTTGTAGAGTATATCAACAACTTCTTAAAAATCAAGCAAGAAGCGTCGGGTTTTCCCGAAGAATGTACCACGGATGAGTCCAAAGATAAATTCTTAAGAGAATTCCAAGAAAAGGAGGGAATTCAGCTTGATGCAAGTTTGATGGAAAAGAATCCAGGAAAACGGGCCGTTGCGAAAATTTCGCTGAATTCTTTATGGGGTAAGATAACAATGAAATATGTTTATCAGAATATTTAATTAATTTGTTTGTATGTTAACAGGTAAATTTGCACAAGCTGAAAACCGCCCACGTACAACAACTGTGTCATCGGCTGGAGAACTCTATGAGTTGCTGGCCAACCCAGCCGTCATCGTCAATAGGATTATTCCGGCAGGTGACAAGATGGTGTACGTGAATTGGAAATATCAAGACGAATCCGTGGAACAACTTCCAACCGTGAATGTGGTGATCGCGGCATATACAACTGCCCAAGCCCGCCTCGAACTTTTTAATTATTTGCACCGGTTAGATGATAGAGTTCTTTATTACGATACAGACTCTATTATTTACTATCATTCTCCAGGACAATATGAACCAAGTACAGGTAATTTTTTGGGTGATCTAACCGACGAATTAGCTTGTTTCGGTCCCGGAACGTTTATAAGGGAATTTGTTTGTGGAGGTCCAAAAAATTATGCGTATAAAACATATTGCCCTGAGAATGATAGTAGTAATGAAGTTTGTAAAGTTAAAGGGTTCACATTAAATTATAAAAATTCAAAAAAAATTAATTTTAATTGTATAAAGGACTTAGTATTAGGAAATAGTAATAGAAAACCAGTGATTAGTAGTAATAATATAAAGTGTACTTTAGATCATAGCGTAATAACAAAAAAAGAAAAAAAGAAATTTTCCATTAATTTTATGAAACGTAGGTTAGTTGATAATTTTAGTTCTGTACCCTATGGTACAAAACGAATTAGATTAGATGATAATTAGATTTAGCTGTAATTATATTATTTATTTTTTTATTTATTTATTTATTTATTTATTATTAATCACTCAACAGGAACAAACTTGTTTAAGAAATAAAACTATTATACTTATTTAAACAAAAACTATTCTTTTATTAACCTAAAAATATACAAATGTTAAAAACTATTATTAAAATAATAATTTGACATATATCTTACAAAGCTATCGTTTTCATATTTATTACATTTATTAAATAATGATATAAAATTATTGTGGCTATAATTATTAATTCTAAATAACAAATATACTAAACAGTAATGGCCACAAACACTTGTGGAATAATCTTGTAAAACAACAGAATTATAGGTCCATGTTTTCGTGTTGCGTTTTATAAATTCTTCATGATTCTTGACCAAGGGTGCTCTTCCGAAACTATCAAAATACATTCCATGACCGTAACGATCAATAAAAATAGCGACCCAATGATATCCAGGTTTGGTGTCAGGGTCCGTGTTGACAATAATTGTACACGGATAATTCACACGGTATGGCAATTTATTTGCAGCATAAACTCCACAATGCCCCACATTTTGGAAATTTCGTTGAAATATTGCTTCTATCTGAGCCGCATTCATTCTTGATAAACCACTGTTGCAAAAGATGTACGTTTCTTATAGCGCAGACCATTCCTTCATGAGATCCAGGTATAACACAAGCAGGAACTTCACTCTTATCGGATAATTTTAATAATGATGGGCATCCAAGTTCGGACAGCTCGATTAAATCATTTTGTAGTAAAGTTTCATCTATTATTTTCTTCTTTTCGGTTCCTTTCACATAAACATTATCTGCTGTTTCAAAAATACTTTTTAATATGTTAGGTAATTGATTATATTCCACATAACCGTAACTCCAGTCAAATCCATGGAAATTTTGTTTTAACCAGCGGGCTTGTTTTTGATATTTTTCATTCAATTCCTCTATATTAAATGGTGCTTTAAACACATAATGTTGAAAATATAAACCGTTTACAGAAATAACGGCTAGTTCTTTAACAACAAACTCCCCCGTATTTCCGTAGAAACCTTGCACGTCAACTATATAACCTGTCATGACAACGGTTCAAAATGAAATAACATATTTTATAAAGATTACATTTATTTATAAGAACAGAATAATAATTATCATTAACTACCATAATCAACTATTACATTTATATTTTTATCAATTTCAATAATATTATCGAATTCGGCATAGATAACACAGTTTACGGTTTGTTCTAAAGCTGCTTCGAAACCAACTTCTATCCTCAGAGAACCGTGGCGTGTCAAATTTCAATGCGTCATTGAATTTGCAGATAAATCAGGAGTGAAGTCGAACGCTGTTAAACAGTAGCCTAAAGGATAATCTTCTCTGTTGATTTCGTTTCCGGTATTTCCAAAATGTATGCCTGTTCCTGAGAACAAGGTATTATACATTTGTATATATGTTTTTTTATCCGTGAATGATGGCTGTAATGGCTTTGAAGGCAATTGTTGACCATTTACAAATAATGATAAATAATTTATTTTGAAATTTTCGAAGTTAAAAGGATTTGCTGTAAAATCGCCATTGAATGCCTTGTTAGATACAAAACTGATGACACAACGTTTCGGAAGCTGCCCTAAGAAGATATTATCTAATGATTTTCCTTGTACACCTGTTGGTATTGTGATAGCTTTCACTTCGGCCCTGGTGATTGGATATTTAGCTGTATTTATTTCTAATGCTGTGTTATGAGCAAGCAGTATGCTTGGATTTAATTTCATCCGGCGGACAAATAATGTGGCTTCGTTTATATGAAGTTTATAAACAGATGTAGGCGCCATTAAATGAAAATTATCACTTGAGCGAACCAGCCGCATTCGCATTTCAACACCGTTAATTAAAAATTTTTCTTGATTAAATATATCAACATGTAAATGACCCATTAAATCAACATTTTTACTTTTTTCTGTAAATCTTTGACGTTTACTATATCCTGAATTACTAGTGTCCGTAGTATTCATCTTTCCTGCTTCGTCGACATACCAAAGAGACGAGGTAAGGTGAGACCTTTTTGCATCTTTACCGTAATTCAGTAATGTTTCAATGTAGGAGCGGTATGCGTAAGTATTATTCGGTGGAGACACTAGCTTCTGATTTAAATAAACATCAACTTGACTAAAAATTGAATGAAGCCAGTTATTAACCGGTGCTATATTATCAACGTCAACTACTAATGCTGTATTATCAGTCTTAATTACTTTTGCATTTATATATAGAATAGTTTGTGATAAATCTATATATTCTTCTCCATGACCGGGAATTACGAATTCAATAGGTCCGTCTTCTGTAAGTGACGATAAAGGCTTGTAATTGATCCATTGTCCATTTTCAATGCTTGTTTGTGTTGGAGGTAAGGTAAATAAATCTAATTCTGTTTTAATACATTCACACGACTGAGCATGTAAAAATGCCATTTCAATTAAATATATCTGACTGTCTTGAACGTTTATTTTTCTTCTTCTTTACTCGGGGATGTAAAGTTTTGGAATGAGAACGATCCTTCAGCACCCGTTTCTTTTTATACCCTGAACCGTTTATTAATTTATCAATTTTATTATCGGCCTTTCGTTTCAAATTTACTCCCGCCTCTGTCATACGTCATACGAATCCGTGGAACAACTTCCAACCGTGAATGTGGTGATCGCGGCATATACAACTGCCCAAGCCCGCCTCGAACTTTTTAATTATTTGCACCGGTTAGATGATAGAGTTCTTTATTACGATACAGACTCTATTATTTACTATCATTCTCCAGGACAATATGAACCAAGTACAGGTAATTTTTTTGGGTGATCTAACCGACGAATTAGCTTGTTTCGGTCCCGGAACGTTTATAAGGGAATTTGTTTGTGGAGGTCCAAAAAATTATGCGTATAAAACATATTGCCCTGAGAATGATAGTAGTAATGAAGTTTGTAAAGTTAAAGGGTACACATTAAATTATAAAAATTCAAAAAAAAATAATTTTAATTGTATAAAGGACTTAGTATTAGGAAATAGTAATAGAAAACCAGTGATTAGTAGTAATAATATAAAGTGTACTTTAGATCATACCGTAATAACAAAAAAAGAAAAAAAGAAATTTTCCATTAATTTTATGAAACGTAGGTTAGTTGATAATTTTAGTTCTGTACCCTATGGTACAAAACGAATTAGATTAGATGATAATTAGATTTAGCTGTAATTATATTATTTATTTTTTTATTTATTTATTTATTTATTTATTATTAATCACTCAACAGGAACAAACTTGTTTAAGAAATAAAACTATTATACTTATTTAAACAAAAACTATTCTTTTATTAACCTAAAAATATACAAATGTTAAAAACTATTATTAAAATAATAATTTGACATATATCTTACAAAGCTATCGTTTTCATATTTATTACATTTATTAAATAATGATATAAAATTATTGTGGCTATAATTATTAATTCTAAATAACAAATATACTAAACAGTAATGGCCACAAACACTTGTGGAATAATCTTGTAAAACAACAGAATTATAGGTCCATGTTTTCGTGTTGCGTTTTATAAATTCTTCATGATTCTTGACCAAGGGTGCTCTTCCGAAACTATCAAAATACATTCCATGACCGTAACGATCAATAAAAATAGCGACCCAATGATATCCAGGTTTGGTGTCAGGGTCCGTGTTGACAATAATTGTACACGGATAATTCACACGGTATGGCAATTTATTTGCAGCATAAACTCCACAATGCCCCACATTTTGGAAATTTCGTTGAAATATTGCTTCTATCTGAGCCGCATTCATTCTTGATAAACCACTGTTGCAAAAGATGTACGTTTCTTATAGCGCAGACCATTCCTTCATGAGATCCAGGTATAACACAAGCAGGAACTTCACTCTTATCGGATAATTTTAATAATGATGGGCATCCAAGTTCGGACAGCTCGATTAAATCATTTTGTAGTAAAGTTTCATCTATTATTTTCTTCTTTTCGGTTCCTTTCACATAAACATTATCTGCTGTTTCAAAAATACTTTTTAATATGTTAGGTAATTGATTATATTCCACATAACCGTAACTCCAGTCAAATCCATGGAAATTTTGTTTTAACCAGCGGGCTTGTTTTTGATATTTTTCATTCAATTCCTCTATATTAAATGGTGCTTTAAACACATAATGTTGAAAATATAAACCGTTTACAGAAATAACGGCTAGTTCTTTAACAACAAACTCCCCCGTATTTCCGTAGAAACCTTGCACGTCAACTATATAACCTGTCATGACAACGGTTCAAAATGAAATAACATATTTTATAAAGATTACATTTATTTATAAGAACAGAATAATAATTATCATTAACTACCATAATCAACTATTACATTTCTATTTTTATCAATTTCAATAATATTATCGAATTCGGCATAGATAACACAGTTTACGGTTTGTTCTAAAGCTGCTTCGAAACCAACTTCTATCCTCAGAGAACCGTGGCGTGTCAAATTCCAATGCGTCATTGAATTTGCAGATAAATCAGGAGTGAAGTCGAACGCTGTTAAACAGTAGCCTAAAGGATAATCTTCTCTGTTGATTTCGTTTCCGGTATTTCCAAAATGTATGCCTGTTCCTGAGAACAAGGTATTATACATTTGTATATATGTTTTTTTATCCGTGAATGATGGCTGTAATGGCTTTGAAGGCAATTGTTGACCATTTACAAATAATGATAAATAATTTATTTTGAAATTTTCGAAGTTAAAAGGATTTGCTGTAAAATCGCCATTGAATGCCTTGTTAGATACAAAACCGATGACACAACGTTTCGGAAGCTGCCCTAAGAAGATATTATCTAATGATTTTCCTTGTACACCTGTTGGTATTGTGATAGCTTTCACTTCGGCCCTGGTGATTGGATATTTAGCTGTATTTATTTCTAATGCTGTGTTATGAGCAAGCAGTATGCTTGGATTTAATTTCATCCGGCGGACAAATAATGTGGCTTCGTTTATATGAAGTTTATAAACAGATGTAGGCGCCATTAAATGAAAATTATCACTTGAGCGAACCAGCCGCATTCGCATTTCAACACCGTTAATTAAAAATTTTTCTTGATTAAATATATCAACATGTAAATGACCCATTAAATCAACATTTTTACTTTTTTCTGTAAATCTTTGACGTTTACTATATCCTGAATTACTAGTGTCCGTAGTATTCATCTTTCCTGCTTCGTCGACATACCAAAGAGACGAGGTAAGGTGAGACCTTTTTGCATCTTTACCGTAATTCAGTAATGTTTCAATGTAGGAGCGGTATGCGTAAGTATTATTCGGTGGAGACACTAGCTTCTGATTTAAATAAACATCAACTTGACTAAAAATTGAATGAAGCCAGTTATTAACCGGTGCTATATTATCAACGTCAACTACTAATGCTGTATTATCAGTCTTAATTACTTTTGCATTTATATATAGAATAGTTTGTGATAAATCTATATATTCTTCTCCATGACCGGGAATTACGAATTCAATAGGTCCGTCTTCTGTAAGTGACGATAAAGGCTTGTAATTGATCCATTGTCCATTTTCAATGCTTGCTTGTGTTGGAGGTAAGGTAAATAAATCTAATTCTGTTTTAATACATTCACACGACTGAGCATGTAAAAATGCCATTTCAATTAAATATATCTGACTGTCTTGAACGTTTATTTTTCTTCTTCTTTACTCGGGGATGTAAAGTTTTGGAATGAGAACGATCCTTCAGCACCCGTTTCTTTTTATACCCTGAACCGTTTATTAATTTATCAATTTTATTATCGGCCTTTCGTTTCAAATTTACTCCCGCCTCTGTCATACGTCATACGAATCCGTGGAACAACTTCCAACCGTGAATGTGGTGATCGCGGCATATACAACTGCCCAAGCCCGCCTCGAACTTTTTAATTATTTGCACCGGTTAGATGATAGAGTTCTTTATTACGATACAGACTCTATTATTTACTATCATTCTCCAGGACAATATGAACCAAGTACAGGTAATTTTTTTGGGTGATCTAACCGACGAATTAGCTTGTTTCGGTCCCGGAACGTTTATAAGGGAATTTGTTTGTGGAGGTCCAAAAAATTATGCGTATAAAACATATTGCCCTGAGAATGATAGTAGTAATGAAGTTTGTAAAGTTAAAGGGTACACATTAAATTATAAAAATTCAAAAAAAAATAATTTTAATTGTATAAAGGACTTAGTATTAGGAAATAGTAATAGAAAACCAGTGATTAGTAGTAATAATATAAAGTGTACTTTAGATCATACCGTAATAACAAAAAAAGAAAAAAAGAAATTTTCCATTAATTTTATGAAACGTAGGTTAGTTGATAATTTTAGTTCTGTACCCTATGGTACAAAACGAATTAGATTAGATGATAATTAGATTTAGCTGTAATTATATTATTTATTTTTTTATTTATTTATTTATTTATTTATTATTAATCACTCAACAGGAACAAACTTGTTTAAGAAATAAAACTATTATACTTATTTAAACAAAAACTATTCTTTTATTAACCTAAAAATATACAAATGTTAAAAACTATTATTAAAATAATAATTTGACATATATCTTACAAAGCTATCGTTTTCATATTTATTACATTTATTAAATAATGATATAAAATTATTGTGGCTATAATTATTAATTCTAAATAACAAATATACTAAACAGTAATGGCCACAAACACTTGTGGAATAATCTTGTAAAACAACAGAATTATAGGTCCATGTTTTCGTGTTGCGTTTTATAAATTCTTCATGATTCTTGACCAAGGGTGCTCTTCCGAAACTATCAAAATACTTTCCATGACCGTAACGATCAATAAAAATAGCGACCCAATGATATCCAGGTTTGGTGTCAGGGTCCGTGTTGACAATAATTGTACACGGATAATTCACACGGTATGGCAATTTATTTGCAGCATAAACTCCACAATGCCCCACATTTTGGAAATTTCGTTGAAATATTGCTTCTATCTGAGCCGCATTCATTCTTGATAAACCACTGTTGCAAAAGATGTACGTTTCTTATAGCGCAGACCATTCCTTCATGAGATCCAGGTATAACACAAGCAGGAACTTCACTCTTATCGGATAATTTTAATAATGATGGGCATCCAAGTTCGGACAGCTCGATTAAATCATTTTGTAGTAAAGTTTCATCTATTATTTTCTTCTTTTCGGTTCCTTTCACATAAACATTATCTGCTGTTTCAAAAATACTTTTTAATATGTTAGGTAATTGATTATATTCCACATAACCGTAACTCCAGTCAAATCCATGGAAATTTTGTTTTAACCAGCGGGCTTGTTTTTGATATTTTTCATTCAATTCCTCTATATTAAATGGTGCTTTAAACACATAATGTTGAAAATATAAACCGTTTACAGAAATAACGGCTAGTTCTTTAACAACAAACTCCCCCGTATTTCCGTAGAAACCTTGCACGTCAACTATATAACCTGTCATGACAACGGTTCAAAATGAAATAACATATTTTATAAAGATTACATTTATTTATAAGAACAGAATAATAATTATCATTAACTACCATAATCAACTATTACATTTCTATTTTTATCAATTTCAATAATATTATCGAATTCGGCATAGATAACACAGTTTACGGTTTGTTCTAAAGCTGCTTCGAAACCAACTTCTATCCTCAGAGAACCGTGGCGTGTCAAATTCCAATGCGTCATTGAATTTGCAGATAAATCAGGAGTGAAGTCGAACGCTGTTAAACAGTAGCCTAAAGGATAATCTTCTCTGTTGATTTCGTTTCCGGTATTTCCAAAATGTATGCCTGTTCCTGAGAACAAGGTATTATACATTTGTATATATGTTTTTTTATCCGTGAATGATGGCTGTAATGGCTTTGAAGGCAATTGTTGACCATTTACAAATAATGATAAATAATTTATTTTGAAATTTTCGAAGTTAAAAGGATTTGCTGTAAAATCGCCATTGAATGCCTTGTTAGATACAAAACCGATGACACAACGTTTCGGAAGCTGCCCTAAGAAGATATTATCTAATGATTTTCCTTGTACACCTGTTGGTATTGTGATAGCTTTCACTTCGGCCCTGGTGATTGGATATTTAGCTGTATTTATTTCTAATGCTGTGTTATGAGCAAGCAGTATGCTTGGATTTAATTTCATCCGGCGGACAAATAATGTGGCTTCGTTTATATGAAGTTTATAAACAGATGTAGGCGCCATTAAATGAAAATTATCACTTGAGCGAACCAGCCGCATTCGCATTTCAACACCGTTAATTAAAAATTTTTCTTGATTAAATATATCAACATGTAAATGACCCATTAAATCAACATTTTTACTTTTTTCTGTAAATCTTTGACGTTTACTATATCCTGAATTACTAGTGTCCGTAGTATTCATCTTTCCTGCTTCGTCGACATACCAAAGAGACGAGGTAAGGTGAGACCTTTTTGCATCTTTACCGTAATTCAGTAATGTTTCAATGTAGGAGCGGTATGCGTAAGTATTATTCGGTGGAGACACTAGCTTCTGATTTAAATAAACATCAACTTGACTAAAAATTGAATGAAGCCAGTTATTAACCGGTGCTATATTATCAACGTCAACTACTAATGCTGTATTATCAGTCTTAATTACTTTTGCATTTATATATAGAATAGTTTGTGATAAATCTATATATTCTTCTCCATGACCGGGAATTACGAATTCAATAGGTCCGTCTTCTGTAAGTGACGATAAAGGCTTGTAATTGATCCATTGTCCATTTTCAATGCTTGCTTGTGTTGGAGGTAAGGTAAATAAATCTAATTCTGTTTTAATACATTCACACGACTGAGCATGTAAAAATGCCATTTCAATTAAATATATCTGACTGTCTTGAACGTTTATTTTTCTTCTTCTTTACTCGGGGATGTAAAGTTTTGGAATGAGAACGATCCTTCAGCACCCGTTTCTTTTTATACCCTGAACCGTTTATTAATTTATCAATTTTATTATCGGCCTTTCGTTTCAAATTTACTCCCGCCTCTGTCATACGTTTTTTAAATGATTCTTTTACTGGTTGGTTCTCATTGAGATCGCCCAAGAATTGTATTCCAGTATTTAATGCTTGTTTACCAATTGCACCAACGCCTTTTTTAATTAATGGCATAATACTTCGAAATAATCCACTAAAAAAACTTCCGAGACCATGTCCTCTTTGAAACTGATTACCTTTGAATACTGTCCCCACTCCACTTCCAGCCTGGGCGTTATAATATTGTTGATACGGGCACGTTTGCATTATGCAACTCGTTTAAAATGAAGTTTAACACACAAAATTCCGAATTGAAATGGCGCTGTATACCCATCGTTACATCTTATATCAATTTCTATATTCGAAAATTCTCTTCTCAAAACGGAAACGAAGTGTGGTTGTGAATAGGATATAATTTTATTAGATCCAAAAACATATTTATCTGTGTTTATATGAACTATTCTTAAAAGAGGAGTGACAACATCGCCCACCAGTTGTGGTTCAATTATATCACAGTAAATATATAATTGTGGAGGTATATCCAGCATTAAATTTGGTAAATTAATTGACATTTTTTGTTGGTATAAATCTGTAAATGGTTTATATCCTAATTGCAAAAATAAGCGCGGAGATAATTTCACAGAACATATATTGTCGATTTTAAATTTTGCTTGCACTCTGTTTTTTATCTTTTCATAACAAAATGATACATATTTATTAATTTCATCATGTGTATTTATTTCATGTAACACAGTATCGATATTTTCATAATTTTTCGAAGGAATTTTTTCCTGAATTAACTTCTTTTGCACACTCTTGTCCTTAGCATCTTTGCATTCCAGTGTGATGTTTACTCTGTTTTCTCTCTCGCTGATATTATAAAATGAACAAGGATAGATAATTTCTGATAAGGCCACCTCCCAAGTCCCGCTTAACTTTACGTTTTGGGGTAACTGTGTTGTAAATTGGGTAGTTCTGTTATTGGGGAAATATTCCATCGAACTGTTACTAGGTAAAGTAATAAAAAATTCCTTATCATACATGATTTAATGATTTAATTTGATTTGCAGATATCCACGAATTAAATTTATCACTATAACCTTTCCACTTGACGAGCAGCTTCTTTCTACTTCCTTTGCCTGATTCCGCTATAATTTTATCAATTTTATACGTTGTATCAGATGTTACATCCACTCTCTGCAATTCAGGTTCGTAAAATGTACCCTCAATTATTTCATTATTTAAGTCTTTTAATTTGTAAACTACGGGATTTCGTTTTGTAACAGCATATATTTTAAATAATTCTTCACTCCAGTTAGCTTCATAACCTTTTTTGAAAATATGTTTATATTTTGATATACGAACTATGTCATTTATTGCGTATTTCGGTACTTTAGATTTATTTTTCATTTCATATTGAGTTCTCCATACTTTTAATACGTTATTTTCATTTACATCAACCGGGGCAATTTTTGTTATTCGATGTTTTGTTTTATTATAAGCATTGACGAGGTTTTGTAATATTTCAATATATCTATATGTATTTTTAAAAGTAAAGTATCGGTACATTTTTGTTTTTAATGTTCTATTAAATCTTTCTACAAAACAGGCTTTCACATCAGCGTTTTGTGTTACATAATATTTAATATCATTTTGCTGTAAAAATAATCTTACAGATTTAGCTATAAACTCAGAGCCCTTATCAGTTTGTAAATAAACAGGCTTTCTGTCCGTAAATATAGTTTCAAATGCTGTAATCACGGATGACGGCTTCTTATCTTTTAGAGGTATTGCCCAGGCGAATCTACTGAACACATCAATTACTGTTAAAATGTATTTGTAATTATCATTATAACGACTTAACGACCGCATATCATTCAGATCTGCTTGAAAGAGATCGTTTATATTAGAAATTCTGTACTTATTTCGGGGAAAATGTTTTCGTGCAGGTTTGTGTAGTGAATATGCGTCTTGTGCACTAATCCACTTACGTACTCTATTATTGTCGTATTGATCTTTCACCGCGCTTATTAAACTATTAACTCCGGAAAAACCAGCAGGGTGCGAAGGATCAAAATAAATCTCAGACAATTTCTTATAGAGTAAATCGTTTCCACTGAACTTTCTTAGATTTTATAGTTTCTATGTCAGAATTTTCCGCGCTGCTGTAATTTAATTGTCTTTTATTTTTAATGGGTGTTTGAATACGTTTTTGGGAAACATAAAACTTTCGTCTTCGCGGGTTATTAATGAACTCTATAGGAATATTGATTGTTTTTAATGTTTTAACAAAATATTCCCACCCTGTTGGATTGCTGTATTTTCTATGTCTTATAACATCAGCAACTAAATCTGATATATTTGAATTTGGTATTTGTTTATTATTTATAGTAACTACGCCCTTCTCGTTCCAATTAATAGTATTATCGGACTTTAACATTTGTATTAATACCCTGGCTTTTTCCTGATGTGATTTAGGTAGAATTTTTATTATTTTTTCAGTTTCGTCTAAGTTCTCTGATGACTTCTCCGGTAATAAAATTGATTCTTTGCTCGTTTGAGGTTCTATTGAAATTTTAATTGGTTCTTTAGATTTTTGTTGAAAATATAAATATCTTTGTAAAATTTCCTGATACAAAGCCCATTTCTCAGGGTCTGATAATTTTGATGTTGAAACATTTTTCATATCTTTATCTAGTTGGCTAGATATACTTTCTTCTTCCATGTTGTTTTTGCTGCTATTCTGCAAACGACTTAGATTTTCCGGGGATATTAACACCATTTTTTTTAGTATGCTCCATTTTTAGTTTTTAAACAAAGCGCCTAAAACCCCACTTAGTAATGGTGCTAATAAGAATGGTAAGAACGCTCCACCTGACTGAACTAGAATACGTTTTTTCTTTTTCCAGGCTTCTCCTCGTTTTGTAAGATTTCTTAATATTTTCTTGTGTCGAAAAAGTGCAGCATGCTGTTTACGACTGAGAGGAACATTACCATTTAAAATATTATATACACATTCGCAGATACATTTAACGGAATTACAGTCCGCGTTTTTTAATATTGCTAGTCTATATCTTGGTTTTAGTTTATGCAACGCCCGCAAAAATTCGGCGTTGTTAGTTACAGCTGCACTCATTTTTATGATATGACTTCGGGTATATTTTTACTATTATATTTATACTTTTTCTTAGGTAGGTAAACATACATCAAACCGTTATAACATGTACGAAATCGCAACCAATCGGGAGTGCTCTGTTTCAGATCAAAAATTATGTATCCGTGAGGTTCTGATGTTGCGTCACCATAAGCTTCTTGTACGAATTTTATATTTTCTGGACAAATTTGACGAGCCAAATGTAAAATTTGAGCCTTATCTCGAGGATTTTTAAAATAAATTATGTAATTTGCATTAAGCGATATATCTCTCTGGCCCTTTCCCTGGTGAAATAAATTTTGGGTAAGAAAAAACACTGATAAATTTTTGTGATGAGACCACTTAGTAAAAATGTCTACTATACGTTCATCCGCCTCTCTCATTAAATCATCTATTATAATTAATTGGGGATCTTTCCCATCTATGTTTTCTACATCAGGCAACCCCTCGATAAAATTTACACCTTGAATAGTATTATACAAATTTTGCCAAGTACCATAGTGCCATGATATTTCTTTAAACTCTGTGTCGCTCATATCTTTAATGTTTGAAATAAAATTGTTCACATAATATGACTTGCCAGACCCAGAAGGCCCTGCAATTATTGTCGAAAATGGATGTTTCAATTTCGTACACATCTTTACTCGTCAAAGTTGTACATTAAACTGACATATATAATAAAAAATATATTTTAAATTATAATTTTGAATACAACTTGCATCATATTTATTTTCAATAGATTTATAAAATAAAACAATCATATTTTCATTCATTTATTTACACACATAAAATATACAATTAAATAATTTTCACAAAATGTAATAGCGTCGCTTGCTTTCGTGTGCTGTAATCTTCGGTCCCTGTATACAGGACACTCCATTCGGTAACGGTCTTCTGTAATTCCGTTATTTGGTCATCTTTCAAACTGTCAAATCGCCCAGGAAGGTAAATGATGAAATCCTCACACTCTGCTATTATTTTCCTTCCGAACATTGTCTTAACAGCTTTAATATTTACTAGTTTATACTGTTTATTAATTTCCATTTCCGTTATTTTCATGCGCGGTTTAAAATTCTTCAAAGAACCTATTTCGCTCAGTTTGTTGAAATCCATTTCTGAACAAAAATATAAATATTGTTATTCCCTTTCAACAAATTTTGCATTAATAATAATAATAATAATAATAATAATAATTACGATTTATTCAATAAATAAAATAAAATCTATTCTTACCAAAATGTCACGGCTTCACAAACGGTTTGTGTCATGGAATACTGAATAATAAGAGCTATTCACACTTGCCTATATATATCTTATTTTAAAAATAAACGTTCCCACTGAAATATTTGTCAAAGATATAATTTCTATGAAGAAAACAATCTTCTAATCTCTTATTTTAAAAATAAACGTTTCCACTGAAATTTGAGCTTTGATCTTACAATCATGTCTTATCTAATTCCAAACCTAATTCCCTCAGTATAGTTCCAGACCATTCGGGACAATTGTTCTCTGTGCTAAAACGTTTCCACTGAAATATTTGTCATAGATGTAATTTCTATGAAGAAAACAATCTTCTAATCTCTTATTTTAAAAATAAACGTTTCCACTGAAATTTGAGCTTTGATCTTACAAACATGTCTTATCTAATTACAAGCCAAATTCCCTCAGTATAGTTCTAGTCCATTCGGGACAATTGTTTTCTGTGCTAGCGAGTTTATTTGATTAAATCGATCAAAATAACCGGACAGGTAAATTATTATCTTTCTTTAATATTAAATAATTTGTAATCGTATTAATTTCCATGCTGGTTATTTTCATACAAAGTTTTATTTTCTTCAAAGAACCTATTTCATTTAACTTGAAATCCATTTCTAAACCAAATATGAATAATAAAGTTATTACTATTCCCTTTAAACAAATTTAAAATTATTAATAATAAATAAAATTCATGCATTAAATAAAGTAATTATTATCTGTCTTTAATATTAAACAATTTGTAATCGGTATTAATTTCCATGTTGGTTATTTTCATACAAAATTTATATTCTTCAAAGAGCCTATATCATTTAACTTGTTAAAATCCATTTCTAAACCAAATATGAATAATAAAGTTATTACTATTCTCTATAAACAAATTTTAAATTATTAATAATAAATAAATTATTCATATTAGATAAATTATATATCGAGGATTCACAAACTGATGTCGACTATGAAATTAATATATTTCACAAGTACAAATGTTCATATAATTGATAACATTTTTCTAAAAATAATTGAAATCTCCCCTTATCTAATTTTGCTACGTTGAAAACAGATGACGAACACAGAACACAGATATTACAACCACACAAACATATTTTGAAAATATTACAGATAACACTACTTTATCTAATTACTCATTAAACACGGATAATATTATTATTTCCACTTACCAATCTTCAACGCAATGACCTTTTCCAATGTTCATGTAATTGATAACAATATTCTAAAAATAATTAAATTCTCCCGTTATCTAATTTTCCTAGTTTGAAAACAGATGACGAACACAGAACACAGATATTACAACCACACAAACATATTTTGAAAATATTCACTACTTTATCTAATTAATCATTAAATACTGATAATATTATTATTTCCACTTACCAATCTTCAACGCAATGACCTTTCCCAATCTAGCTAAAATTTAGAAAACAAAAACATCTAGTCATTACAAACACAAACACTTTATCTTATTTATTAAACATTGATAATCTTATTTCATAAACAACCTGTGTAACCTCAATAACACCTTATCAATGTTTACTGATAACACCTTATCAATGTTTACTGATAACACCTTATCAATGTTTACTGATAACACTCTCTGGCGCCGACGGTCGACGCCGACCTTTGATCGGATGTGCCAGAGCTATCTTACCCACTACTATGGTATTATTTGATTTGTAAGTTACTTAACTTTCCCTTGTATTACTGATGTTGAGAACTTAGTTCTCGAAATACGTATTTAGTTTTTATTAAAATTAATTAATTGAGGTTAAGGGGTAATTATAATAGTTTTAGTTAAAATATGACAGTAATTCAGTATCACTTAACATTTTAGTTACGGTGATGTAATAGTCCTATAGAGTCACAAAAATAAAATAACGGTTTACCTGCAATACTTTAAGTTGGGATTTCATTTCTTTTGAAAAAGGAATGCACTGTATATCGGATAGCGTTTTTCTCATTCCGAAAATTTTGAATGCAAATCTAGGGAATGTACATTTTAGTATTTCCTGATGAAGTTACAAAAATGAGTAACGAAATATTGGAACTTTCAATAAAATTAACAACTACATGGGATATTAATTTAATCCCTGCCAATCTCCGCCGAGAAATCCATTACTTTATTTTATCATTGAAATTCATAATGGTTTGTTATTTAGAAATTAGCTTATTCGCTCAATAAATAAATATTATCTTAACTCATTGCTGCAAAAATACCCATTAATATTTGTTTTACTTTTCATTTCTAATTTAAATTATTTGTCACCGTTTGTTAATTATGTAGTTAAATACTGGTGCTTACACATATTCACAAATATTTCAATGGAAAAATCACCATTCCAATTGGAAGCACCTTATAGGAAAGGAAGGACAAAGGGAAAAATAAGAATTTGTTGTATAATTTTATTATTGATTTTTAACCCTCAACTGGTATGGTAGGTTCGGCAATCACTTAAGGTATGGTGGGTCAGTACTGACCCTCAATTTTTTTATTGTTTTATTGTAAAAAATTTGGCATGAATAACGTTTTGTTGGTGATTACTTGATTTTTTGAGGTTTTAACTAAATAGTAATAGCAAAATAAACTTTATTTTATACTAAGTGCACATACATTTTCAGCTAATATAAAACAATATGTTTTTGTGAACACTGTATAATAAAATTTGAAAATATTTTTTTTAATTCAAAAATGGGATGAAGTTTATATAAATTCTGAAGATTCAGTCCATAATTCATAATACTATCTGAAAAAAATACAAAAAAAATTGTTGCTATCAAAAAAGTCTGGAGTGTTTTATTTCTACCTTTTTTCAATCACTGCATTGTAGACAAATTGTAGTAGAGATGATATGGGCCTTACATACCCCATTATTGCACGTAGAACACTTAAAGGGATGTTTGTTGTCATTATGACACATGTAACACCTTCGTCTTTTTATATCTTTTGGTTTATTTTGTGTTTTTTGTTGTTCTTCAGTTCCAAGTAGTTTCCTGATCATGTTCCGTATTTCATTTGATATATTTTTTATTTCTGCTCTATCTTTTAGGTGTTCATTTATTAGATCTCGACCAACTGAAATCAAAAATTTTCGGCGATCCATTATAGATTCTTCTGTGTCTTTTGCACCACTATAAATAACGTGACTATTTACTCCTATTATATTGAGCATTGCAAAAAATATCGCACAAGGCCATCGCCTTGTTCTTCGACCTACATTGTAGCAAGCACACTTTTGATCTAGGCTGTCCACTCCGCCTTTTGTCGTGTTATAGAACTGGATAATTTCTGGAAGTTTTTTATCGTTGTCTTCAATGTTATTTGTATGATGTAGTGATGACAACATTATTACCGCCTTACGTTTTTTAGGCACATATGATAAGAGAGTTACGTCTCTTGTAAATCCAAATATTGAAGACAATACGGGACGATCTTTATTGGCTAAAAATTCTTTTGGTATTTCGCGTTTGTTTTTTCGGAGTGTTCCTGTATAGGTTAAATTGACATTCTTAGTTGATTTATCAATTCAACCGAAGAGAACCAATTGTCCGCTGTAATGTTTCGGCCTGTATTTGCAATGGGTGGAATTAATTGTATGACGCTTAGTGTTGGCACAGATAATTTTCTGGGGTTGACTATGTTGACATCTTTTCCTGTGTATATAAACGCATTTAGTAGATAATGGGTCCTGGCATCAGTCAAACATAAAATTTTTATACCGTACTTGTTAGGCTTATTTGGCATGTAAACTTTGAAACCGCATCTCCCACGAAACGCCACAAGCATCTCATCGATGGTCATATTCTGGCCACAAGCATAATTTGACTGACAATTTACTAACATCAAATTAAATAGTTCTGATATAGGGGCAGCTTTATCGTCATTATTTATCCTTTCTCTCCTGGTAGTACGGCTATCAAAACGTAAGGCGGATAATAAAAAAGAAAACCGTTTTAGAGACATCGTGGCCCGAAATATATCACGACCCGTTCCATCAGTGGCCCATAGTGAGCATACATCCTCATGAGCAGACTTGAAGACACCGGATAATAATAGAAGCCCTAAGAAAGCATTCATTTCGTTTTTACCGACATGGTTTGTAAATTGACAGTTTAGTGCAGAATCACCATAATTACCCGCCATTTGCGTTATTCTCTCATTTGTGTGTTCTATTAGAATTTTCAACATATTATCATCAAACAACAAATTCCAAGCATCAATAGGCTTCGTTGGTACATTTCTTCTTGCCTCACCTATTACAGCGGGGATTCGCATTCTTATTATGTTTTCTGTACGAGTTTTTCCAATTGTTGGGGGTGTTTTAGCCCACTTATAATAATTCTTTTTGAAAAAATACTGGCTCTCTTTTGTCTGTGGTACACCTTCTTCTGTTTCTTCTTCCGTTGTCTCATTGTCTTCATGTCTTTCAATGTCTAACAATTCGTTTTGCAGTATTTCCTCATCTTCTGAATCAGTGTTCTGTTCAGTATCTGTGCTGTGTATGCTCATTTCATCCTCAGCGTCGGAATAATCACTTATATAAGAATCTAAAGCTAATATTTCCAACTCCTGCTCTGCAAGCGGCCGTTTTGTGTCCATTTTAACAAAATGTTAATTACACTAAATAATATCACTTATGGTATGGTGGGTCATATATGACCCAAACCTTAGTATAACATCAAAACTACGGAAGATAAGTGACTAACGCTTGTAGCATGTACAACTACTTTAAATGTTAGGAGAATTTTGGGAGGGGCGCGCAGCTGTCTGAAAAAGAACCAATAGTAATAACTGAAAGAAAATTCATTTGGGTCAGATTTGACCCACCATACCAGTTGAGGGTTAATAATGATTATTTTGTGAAATTTATTGCGTACATAGTTATTTCTAAATAAGTTTTTACAGTTATATTTATACTTTGTGATTCATGATTGTCGTGTATATTTTGTTGTTCTAATTGATTGATAAAATTTTTATTTGTGAAAGCATTTGGAGCACATTGCACAAAAAATTATTTTGTATCGACACTATTAGAATTTTCTCACTTAACATTTTATACTGGTTCTCTCTTAAAATTCTTTTAGATTTTGTACGTATGTAAATAACGTCATTGGAAGGAAACATGTAACTGCCACGATTTTTAAAAATTATCAATGTACATTCTTCCTTAGACGACATTAAATAATTCCAGCAAAAAGAGCAAATATTCATTCCTTTATTTTTTTTTAAACCCGCGATACATTTTCTACGTATTTACTATTTATTATTTCCCCAACAAGAATTTATATAATCATGATCAAAAACATCGATATTTATTTGATCCTCCCCCGAAATTGAGTTACAAAAGTTTTCTTTCTTCAAAGAAGCGTGTAATATGTCTAACGTGTCCACAAGTCAATAAGAATTTTGTGAATGTTTTATTGCTGTTTTAATTAATCTCTTAAAATCGATCTCAAATTGAAGTGCGTTTGGATTATTATTAAATCCACCACGGGCCCTAATCGCACAAATCTCTAAAAAATCTTGACTTAATTTAAAGATTATTTTTATATTCTTCAAATAAAATGAATTTTTTTTCTAAATTAATAAATCCTACGAAATCAGTGTTTTTTTTTGGCAGGAATATATCATTTTTATTCTTGTAGGATTTGTGAAATATATATATATATATATATATATATATATATTGGCGATTTATATAGATCTGGTAAATTCTCTAATGGCAGTGCAATGGAACTATTAGTACAGGAACGCTTGCAGTCTATTAGCTGATATTTTTCTTTATGGCTTAATTTATAATTAACTGTACCGTTTGGCAATTATTTAATTGCCCGAATGTCAGTCACAAGTAGATCCCCTGCTCTTTTTCCAGGGCGTATAGTATTTACAAATTTTATCGTGCTGAAGTCTTTGAAAAACTTGTTGGTCACCTGGTCCGTGACCAACTATTTGTGGCAGTGACGTAAGGGTTTTGTGTTTAAATCAAAGAGACGCAACTAGAGTTACATAGTTTTATTTACACAGATATATTCGTTTTACAAGAAACATGTAGCACAAGTTAGAAAAATGTTTGTCACAGTTTTAGCACACGTTAGAAAAATGTTTGTCATAGTTTTAGCGCACGTTAGAAAAATGTTTGTCATAGTTTTAGCACATCTTATGTAGAATGTTCAGCACTGGATTGGGTTATATATACACGGGATAAAACTTGAGGAATGTCCGTCTGGGTGATGTCGAGCGCTATTCGGCGCCTAGGCTCGTCGGGGCTCCCCGACGTTGGGTACGTGGCGGTGGTGGTTCGAGTGTCCGCGGGAGCGGCCTGCTGGGTAGAGACCTCCCGGTGTTGTTCGGCGGGTTCTTCGGAAGCCTTCCTCTTGCGGAGGCTGGGCTTCTCCGGCGTTGGAAGGAGAGGTGACACTGGCCGAACTGGTCGTGCGGCTCTGCGCGTGAGTCGTACCAACTTTCGTGGTGCCGGCTCGCGTAGGACCTTCCTTATAGGCTCCGTGGTGGCGGCTGCTTGTCCCTGACGGCTCGGAGAACAAACGGAAGATCGTCGTGGTGGTCGGCGGTCGGGTCGTGGAGCGCTCGCTCGAGTTGCCTGTTCGGCAGCCGTTCGATGTCGTGTTCGCGGTTAGGCCTTTTCGGCTGTTACCAGTGAACTGTCTTCTTGCTGCCGGCGCAGCACGATTTATAGGGGAGCGCTGTTAGCCCATTGGTGGTCAGGCGCGGCGCGCGCATTTGCCGACTGGCTCTGCGCCCTGATTGGCCGCCCGGTCTGTCGCTTGTCGAGTGGTGTGACGTCACGTACTGCGGCAGCCACGAGCGTACAACCAAGCGGGAGTGCGCCGCTACAAACTAAACTAAATCTAAATATTTTACATTGTATGGACGTGAATTTGGTCGTGCACGCAGACATTCCTACATAATCTGTAGGTACGTTTATATTGACATTTCCAAATTTGCGTTCTATAGTGGAATGCATTGCGTCTGCTTCTACCTGTGTGTGGCCTTTTTCTAAATATTTCTGTTCTATTGTGATTTTATATTGTGAAACCATATTAATAAAGGCATTAGAAAGGGTGACATTTCTGTTTTGAGAAGTACATCCGTCGCTCCAAAAGATTATATTCTCATTAAGTCCTAACTGACAATACATGATCTTTAATAAAATAACTTAAAATTGATGCGTAATCATTAGCCGAGACCCCTCCAGCTGCCTCGTGCCAACTAAAACAATACCCGTCTTTCGTTTTCATATCAAAAATTGTAAAATTATGAACAATTAATTTTGTTTTAAAGTATAGAGACGACACATTTGACTTTGGACTGACATGTACTGCCTGCATATTTATACAAAAAACTTTATTATTGTATAATGATTTGTCTCGTTCTTTTTATTCTCTGGCTTCAGTCTTCTTTTCTTGGTGTATGGTGTATAAATTTTCTGAAATATTACCTGTTTTAAAGAATATACAAATATCACATTCGTCCTTTTTCAATTTAAATAAACTTAAATTCATTTCATCAAACATGTGATTGAACGTAGCAATTGACAAAGGTCGTATGTCATGATCTCCACACCAAGTATTTTTGTAAAAAAAGTTGTACTCTAACCAACTAGTAAGGACATGCTACGTCACAAGCCAAATTCTGAACTTTAAAAATTCATATCTCGCGTATTACGCAAAATTTTGAAGTGGCGTTTGCAAGAAAATACTTAGTTATACAGTTCTTTCAGATTTTTTTTATGTAGCATTATATTGCTGTCGGTGGCGCGAAAAATATAATAATTGAATGTAAGTACGATTACGACAACTATTTTCGTACGGTTATATGAGCTGTGACGACGACCCTGCTATGGAAATGTCGGAGGTCGACATCACAAGACTCCCTCTTCCTTGCGGGCGCCGTTCGGTTATCTGCACGTGGAGAATATAAATTGTTTAATGTTTAAATAAAATGTTATATACAAAACACCATGTAGAGAAAAATAATAGAAAATAGAAAAACCTGACCCTTATGACAATCTATATTACGGTGACGATGACTACTGGCCATGAAGCGACCCGGACGTGACAGAGGTAACAACAATGAACTGTAACTCTTTAATTCGCAAATATACAATTATTTTTAGAACGGACGGCTGGTGAGCCTAAGTGTCGTACTCGGACGACTACACTCACCAAAACTTTTCTATCTTTCGGCGGCGGCGAAATATCTCAAAGGCGAGGACCCTTCTGAATAAGTCAGCTCGTGGTAGTACTCTTGGATCAGAGAAGCCAGCAGCTGAACTATCTCTGGGAGACTGATTTGTCTGTGTGATGCGCGGGTTTTTATATCGTAATCTGGTGGAGGTGGAAACCGATAAAATTCAAATAGTGGGGATGTCTTTGTAAAATTTTGAGGTCGCTGGGATCGTTTTCCAATAAAAAGGAAATATTTAATTTAATAAAATGTGCAAAAATAATAGATGGTCATATTTTCCCTAAAATTACAATATTTACACAATAATACAATTTTACATTTCATAAATTACAATTTACAATAATTTATAACGTCGCTGGTGCTGCCAGTCGTGATGACATATATAAGTGCAATTTTCAAATGTCAAATCTACAAGTCGTAGTACAAAACAGAAGTATTATTGTTACATTGTCACCACCAAGTGTTTACAAAAACAGTTACAATATCAGGAAACATTGTGTCAAACGTGTGGGTCGACTGCCCATAGTTTTCATTACATTGTCGGTAAGTTATACAAAACTTTTCGTTGTACATTGCTAATGAGGTTAACTTTGCAGGTTGAACTATTAAAACAATTGTTTCCTTATCCCCTGAAAAACTAAAACACAGGTGAGTACTTTGTTCTTGTTTAATAATCGTACAAATGTCATACTTTACAGATTTTACAAGAGAAATGTGTGACTGGATCACTCAGATCATTCGCACCAGCTTTAACAACTGGATGAAAAATTCAACACCGGATTTGGGTTTTCAAATGTCAACGGGGGCTTTACGGTTTATAAACGGTTCCCCCAAGTATTTCTACTGGGAAAAGGGCCTCTTCGTCACAGAGCTTCGGCCACGCAAGCTCCGCGTCAGTTCATACCTCCTCGAATGTTATAAAGTATGTACTGACATTCATTGTAGCCTCAATAACTTTATATATATATATATATATATACTGGTGTCCCATAACTTCAGGTACATATTAGAAGGGCATATAGTTCTTAATGTCCTGATTACGGAACAAAATGAATTTTTCAAAATTCCTATAATTAAGAGTAGTTCACTTAAGAACATTTTTGTACCCCTGGATACTATAATACTTGGAATAGTGAATTTAGTTACAACTATTACATAAAGTAATTTAACAATGAAATTAATTTATGCATTTACTTAAAGCTTTGTCACACCAATTAAGTTTGGGAGATGTGTATGTAATGAAAAAAAAAATCAAATTATTTACTTTATTTTTACAAAAACTGTTAAAAATTATTTCCATTAGCAGCTAAACATAATGCAGCACGTTGAATTAAAGAAATTGAACAAGCCCGATGAATTGCATTCTCTTGTCTAATTCTTTCAGCACAATTTTCAACTTGTTGCCGTAATTCTTCAAGGGTTTCAGGTGCCTCTTGATTATCATAGACGAGGGATTTAAAATTACCCCGCAAATAAAAATGTAACGGATTGAAATCCGGGGATCTAGGGGGCCAAGACGCGGGACCTCCTCGACCAATCCACCTGTCTTCAAATACTCTGTCAAGATGATGTCTGACATTTCTAGCAAAATGTGGCGGCGCACCATCATGCATAAACCATGCATTTTGACGTACACTAAGAGGAAGATCTTCCAATAATTGAGGCAAATTATTCTGCAAAAATTGTAAATAATCATTCCCAGACATTCTGTTAGGAAGTATGTATGGTCCCAGTAACGATCCGTTTACCATCCCAGCCCAAACATTTAGTGAAAATCTGTGCTGAAAATGACTCCTGACAGCAGCATGTGGATTTCTTCTTCGTCGGAAAATATTACTTTTAACGTAAAATTGTCATCCTGAGCATGTTGGTTTAGAGCCATTCACAAAACCTTACTCGAGAGTAATGATCAGGTTCAATTAACGCATGAACCCGTTGAAAATGATAAGGATGTAAATTATTATTCCTTAAAATTCTCTAAATTGTCATTCGTAGTACACCTGGTAGTTGACGAGATATTCTCCTTATGCTGATTGTTGGGTCATTGCGTACCAAATCTAAGACAGCATTTTCAACATTTACTGGTCTCCGATGAGCCTCGCCGTCTCTTCCCCGATTAGGTTGCAAAGAACCAGTGTCGCGAAGGCGTTGAGTAAGGCTTACAAATATGCGAGAATTCGGATACCGTCGTCCTGGGAAACGTTCAGCGTAATAACGCTGAGCTAATCTACAGTTTTGCCCTGCTTCGCCATACATTAGCAACGTATCCACTAACTCACTGTTACTGTAACCATTCATATTTGTAACAATAATCAGAAGAGCAATATCAAAACTGTTATAAGAAACACAATTTAGCAGTAGAAAAATTATTTTCGAATGTCACTGGATAGACAATAAAAATATAAAACTTTTCTATTTGAAACATTTTTCTCGATTACCGACAGTTTAAAAGTAATTTCAAAATGAAAAAAATCGACCAAAATTCATTTTCCACCGTTATCTAGTAACCTATCAGAATTTTTGACAAAACAAAAGCACATATAAGGCGGGCCCCTAAAGGTGCTTCACATGACCAATATACCCGAAGTCGTATCTCGTATAGTTTTCGAAATACCAATGGTCTCCAAATCCGGACACCCTATATACCTATAATTGAGCTCCCTCAGCTAAAATGTTTCTGATTTTAAATAATTGAAAATAACCTTTTTTTAATTATCAAAATCATATCAGTTTTTGGGGGCTTAGAAGTTTTAATTATTTTCCGCTTCATTGACTCGAATAAAAATTCACTTTGTGTACGCGAAATAGGAAAAATAAATTATATATCAAAGATACTTACCACGGTGTATTTTTTAAGATTTTGCCAATAAGTGTCTCGAGTGTATGTATAATCCTTGTTAGCTGGCACAATTCCTAACGCCAAGGCTTTCTCATGAATAATCTTCCATTCTTTCACTTTGTCCTCTTTCGTCAACTTGTCTGAGAAAGCCCAAACAAGGTAGCCTGCGCGACCAGAACATCTTTTAAAAATTGTAATTTGCCTTCTTTTTTTAAAGACATTATGAACTTTTACCGCGCAAGACAAATACACATGTAATATTTAACCTCACTTTGTAACTTGTTACTTTTTTCACAGTTATAACTATTTTTCACAAGTGTTAAAATTTTTCATGAAATACTTGTACTTGTAAACTTGTTATTACAGGTACCTGTAATTGTGAAATTGTTGCTCTGTAACTTTTGTGAAACAGGCCCCTGATGTGTAAATTTCATTGTGAACCGATACTAAATGTCGTTTTATCTAGTCGTGTTAGACATCTTCATTTTCATTTTTGCGCATTTGTTTTTCTTATCGCACAGTTTACATATGCCATATTTACCTTCTTCATTTTGGACAATTTTATAGTGTACAGAAAAATAAATTTTTTCACTTAATTTCATTTTTTCTTGTATTCTTGGCAACTGTTGTTTGGACGTGGATGGTTTAAGATTTTCATTTCCTAATTCGTCTTCTTCAGGTACAAATGTTTTGTTTTTCATGCTATCATCACTTGAATATGGGTCCTCGGTTAATTCACTCATTTTTTTATGTGTATTTATATACAAATAATAGATAATTACAGTGTGACATAAAATACATATCTACTCATAGAAGAACAAGTACGTACAGCTCAACCAGTCTAACGTGCCAGTCCGGTGTGGCTAGCATTGTTTTAGCTCTGTGAATCGTTCATTGATTATTTTACAGAAAAATACTTCAAGTAACAGTTATACAAAAATTAATTCTACGCATCTTTTATTTGAAGTATTTTGCTATAAAATAATCCATAAACGATTGACAGAGCTAAAACAATGCCAGTAACACCAGCGAGGACTGTCACCTTAGACTGCAAAGAAAACAAACTAACGTATTATAGAATGCGAAGTCTATAGGTAAACGCTGGCGATTGGTGCGATTTTGGCGTTACAAGCAGATGAGCGCTTAATTATTATAACTGAAATCCCGCGCTCTTCCTATATTTACAATTTAAAACTTAAAAGAAATAAAATTGAAAAACAAGAGTTATGAAATTCATTTCTTTATTTTAGACATATACGCTTGTTTACGTTTATACAAGGTTGTTTTTTTCTTTATTGGATCATTCGTGTTGATATTACATAGTTTCCCACTTAACAATCTATTTGTTTCGTTTACATATATATATATATATATATATATATATATATATATATATATATATATATATATATATATATATATATATATATATATATATATATATATGAGGAGCTCATTTTCAAAGTGCAACAAGTCCAATTTTTAAATTTTTGGCTAGAGCAAAAAAACTTATTTCTCAATTTCTAGGAAGCCGATCGACACAAAAAAATTTATACATACTATTTGATAGTAGATCTGCATAGAATGCACTTTTCTGTAAATCAAAAACAATTTTTTCGAATTTTGTGAGCAGTTTTGGTTCGGACTTGTTTCATTATGAAACTGCAACTGGGACTGGTTGCATTTTGAAAAAAAAAGTATACTCTAGGTACCAAAAAGTAACTTTATTGATACTACAAAAGCATTATAAAGACAAAATGAAAATGTATTATGTTAAATTTGTAATTCCGGTTCTTCTTGAATGCGGTTACAATTTTCTTCCCATTCGGCCTCTTCCCTGTCAACGTCTTCAGTCGTTTGAAAGTCGCGAATCAAAATCTCAAAATACCACTTAAGTGTTTCGTCAAGACGCCACTCTTGTCCAAACGAAGCTATCAGAAGATTGTTTACTGCTTTGCCTTTATCACATGCAATTTTATGCTTTTCTGTAACAGGCTTCAGAGCTACATTTGTTAAAGATTTTCCTCTCTTCAGAAGAGTTTTAGGTTTTTTAGAAGGTTCATCATTTCGGTAAAATACTTGAGCTACTATAGTTACTACATGAGTTTTTGTGTTATGTTTTGTAACTTTTTTTAAAGAAACAATTTTCTGCTCGCTGATTCCTTCGTACTTGCAAAGCACAGAAAGAAGGTCGTAAACCACCCAATCTTTGTTCAATTCATAAACGTTTCCAAACGTTTTGTAAATATTAATGTAATCTGAGGGTAGAAGGATTCGATCCTTTCGACGTAATTCTTTCTCCACTTTTCCAAACACGCGGTCTGCCGGTAAATAAGAGTGGCCTCTAACGGGAAATATTAGCTGAATATCCTTAACGTGGTTTGGGGATTCGTTGTGAAGCCAGTACATCAAGATATGTAACACATGACTGTTCTTATTTTGGCCGCCACATCCGTCGCAAAATAAACGAATTTTTGTTACTGATTCATCGAATTTTGAGTTTCTAAGAAAGTGTAACACAGCTGATCCAATTTCGTTGGATCCACGGCCACTAACATCTTCGGTCCATACGTAGAACTTTGGATCTTTAGCATGTTTGTCAACGATACAAAAACAATAGAATGCAATTTGAAGAGAGTAAAAAGTTTCTTGAATGGGAAGTTTGGGGAGATTCTGCACCTGCTGGAGGTCAAAGCAGTATGTAACCTCATTGTCCCGTTCTTCTTTCATCAACAAGTTAAATTGCTTTGCTTTAAATTTGTGCACCTGCAGTTCACGTTTGAGACTACGGTCGTCTGAATTTTTTTTAATCTGAAATTTCATACGTTCGCAATAACTGCAGACATCAGTGGCTGGTGAACCAAATCCCAAGTTGAATTGGGTACTAAATACTTTATGGAAATATCCGTATGTAACGCTTAAGTCATTCTCCACGTCAGCGTTATACATTTTCCACATTTTTCTAACAGTTAACGAAGAATGCAGGTACAATCGTTTAGATTTGTTACGTGTATAATGGCTCTCCTTTGCTCTGAATTTGCCAATAAAGCCTTTTACTTTTTCGAACTTAGATACTTGCTTGTGAGACCGCCTGTCTCCGCCACTATTAACTCGGACGCTTTCTCCCTTTTGGACTTTTTTAGCAACAGATAAAATCCTACGAGGCGTAATTTCAAATAATTTTTCAATGAAGTTTCTGCAGACTTTGTAATGCATCTTTTTGTGACGTATCTGCAATTTAATTATTAATTTTAGTATATTTACTAAAGATATCCATATACAACACCCAGAACACGCATTAATATTTAAAAGTTTAAAAATTTTACTTTTTATTGTTTATCTATGAATTTCAATGAAAAATACACACTTGTAGGAACTTACAGTATACTGAATTTGGAGCTCATGTGGCTTGTACGTATTAGCATGTCTGTTTCGGTCTCTCTGTGGATGACCAACTTGAAGTAGGGTTGCAAGCCGCATAGTCTGATTATTCTTATAATAATCCTTAAAGAAATACTTCTTAGCTTCTTTTAAGGTATCAGTGTCAATCTCACGGCACTGGTACGTTTTCTTTTTGGTGTGTTGACAAGGAATTGCCCATTTCTTCAAATTGGGGTCCAAAGGTTTGTACCTAAAAATGTTATAAAGGATTGGTTGCTGTACTTTAACCTCAAAATTACATTTTATCTAACCTTTCATCCTTTTCATAATTCTAGCTGTTCGCGATAGCTGTGGCCTTTTACGAGACCCCATAGTATGTTCTGCGACTATAACACCGTCACTAGACTCCATTTCTCACTATTAACTAACTATAGGTGTAGTATGGACTCGTTTCGTTTTGAAATGAAATTTGCACTTATGTCATTTTGAAACGAAAACGTGGACTTATTTCGGTTTGAAACGGACAAGCAGGAGGACTTGTTTCGGTTTGAGAAATGATATGCTAAAAGCTGTATAAATTTATATAGGACTGGTGTCGTTTTGAAAGCAAAAATTTTACAGAAACATAGATAAGGGTCTTGAGACAGCAACGCCATCTATACTTAAAATTCTCCAAAATTGGACTTGTTGCACTTTGAAAATGAGCTCCTCATATATATATATATATATATATTAAATTAAATTAAATAAGAACACTTGATTGTTTCACAATTTTTTTATCATTACTACGTAACGTACGTTTCGTCCTAGCGGACATCTTCAGACTAAATACAAAATTTGAACAGCATCTATTAGTACGTTAGGAATATATTCATGGTGGAGGAATTGTTTACATCGAGAATACGTCTACCTCTACCTGTTTTCAACAAAATTCCTAGTATTGCCCCTAATAACAGTTTGTGGTACATTCAGAACATATTTATAATTGGGGAATTTGTCACATCTAATTGGTCATTGACAATAAACTTCTGACAGTTAACCGCCTTCCTGATTTCAAGATTTTCTTATAACTCTAATCTTAATCCGTTTTCGACAATATGAAGTGCTTTGAAATTTTCTTGGAAATTATGTTGTTCTTCTATGCAGTGTGTGGAGAATCCCGTGGTTTGTTTATTGTTTTTAATAGATTTGAGATGTTCTTCCATTCTAACGCCAAAATTTCTGCCGCTTATTCCAGTGTAAATAGCATCACAGTTATCGCAGTTGATTTGATAGACTCCGGATAATTCTAATAATTTTGGTTTTTCTTTGTTGTTTGTGAGAATTTTGCCTAAATTTGATTTGTTGACTGTAATGGTTTTAATATCGTGTTTTTTAAATTTTCTGGTTATTTTATAGGTTAGGAATATGATTTAAAACATGCCATCTGGGATTGAGATTAGAATCATTTGAATTGCAGTAAATTTTTTGGGACATACGTTTTTTGGATTTCTTAAAGATTAATTTATCTATAATTGTTGGGCCGTATCCGTTATTTGCAGCTATATTTTTCATTGTAGTTATTTCAATTCTGTAATTTTTTTGGTCTAAAGGGATTTCTAATAATCTGTGCACCATGCTATGAAAAGCTGACATTTTTAGGGTTTCTGATTGGTTAGAGAATTAGGGAATAATTGCGTCAGAGTATGTGGGTTTCCGGTAGATTTTAAAAATTAATTTATTATTACTTTTTGATATAGTGAGATCTAGAAAGTTAAGTTCATGGTTTTCTTCTTTTTCTATGGTAAATTGTATGTTACTGTTAATACTATTCATATAATTAAGGAATTTTTTTGTACCTGACCAAATACAGAAGATGTCATCCACATATCTGTACCAACATTTAACTAGTTTGTTATATGTTTTATTTTGCATGATAATATTTTCCATGTGATCCATAAATATGTCGGCTAATAACGGTGACAATGGCGACCCCATAGGAAGACCTGAATTCAGTACATATGATTTGTCTTTGTATTTAAAATAGTTTTGATTTTAACACATGTCTATAACGGTAAAATATTCTAGTCGTTGGTTTTCTGTGAGTTCCTGATTGTTTTTAAAATCTGTCAAGCTTTCGTGTACTTGGATTGTACACTTCATCAGGACATTGAAGTTGAAATACAAATAATTTTACAATGTATAAAATAATTTGATTTAAAGGAACTTAAGTTTTGTTGAAGTTATTTGACAATCATTGATTTACATAAAAATAGAAGAATTTTGACAATGCATTTAGTTTACAATGTCATGAAGATAGAAACTTACATTCATTTTGACAAAACACGTTTTTTTTGATTCGTCGCAATTGTACAGGTTATATATTGTGGTTTGAAAAATTATGTTGGTACCGGACCGGTGTGAAAAGGGCGGTAAATTTGAAGTGATTTTATTTGAACTAGTTTCAACCATGTCGACGCTCAAGTTGCAGTATCATGATTTTGAAGTAATCTGTTTTTATTAACAAGTTTGAATAAGTTGAAATAAATCGGGCTCAGGTTGTTTATATCAGTTTTTTTATTCATTGTGTTATTCGTGTTTTGTATGTAATACATTTCTAAAAACGACCGTTTATTATAATTATTTTCCTTATCTAATATGTCAGTGTTGTCAAAGTCCATGTTATGTTTATTTGTCACACAATGTTGAGATAGTGATGTCGCGTTTGGTTTTCGTTTTATGTAACTTTTGTGTGAAGTTATTCTGCCTGAAAGTTGTTCCAGACATAACACTGGTCGCAATCTTTACAGGGGATTTTATATATGTTAGAATTTTGTATTTTAGGTGTTTTTTCTTTTGTATTACTAAATAATGTTTTAACTGTGAGACAACTTTTATTTGCTATGCGTACTGTGTCGTCCTTGACAATATTAATTATGTTCTTTGTAATTTTGTGTATGTAAGGAAGTGAGCAGTATTTTATATTGTTATTGTCGGTCTGTGTGTTGGTGTTAGTTTTGGTATTGGATTGTGTGTTAGTTTGGATTTGGTGTCGTTCATTGGACAAGTTCAGTAAGTTTCTTGGATAAGCATTCTTGACCAACACTCCTTTAAGTTTTTGTAAATTTTCTTGGTGGTACGATTGATGTGAGATCTTTAATATTCTTGTTTTTAGGGCTCGTACGACGTTGATTTTCACTTGTATAGGTTGTTCGGAGTGAAAGTGGACATAACGTTGGGAAGATATTGGTTTGACATGCCAGTTTAACTTTAACAGGCCATTTTCATGTCGTATAATTGTGTCCAGGAATGGCAAAGTATTGTTTTGTTCTACTTCAACTGTGAACTGGATATGCGAGTTGTAGTTATTAAAGTTGGTTAGTATATGTTCCACTTTATCACGAGGAACAGCTGTCACAATGTCGTCGACAAATTTCTTTAGGAATGGAAGTTCAAAGTCAAGTTTCGGAATACAATGTTCTAATAATATATCCATGACATTTTGCGCCACTATTGGACAACAGATTGCTCCAATTGGACTTCCAAGTGTTTGTTTATAGTAAGTACCATTTTAGAGGCAGTAACTGGTGTCAAAGATGAATTTTGTTATTTTTATGAAGTCATTTTTTGTAAGAGTTGTGTGGTCAGCAATGGTCTCCCACTTTTTGTTGATACTAATGGTCAACTATACTGAAATGTTGCTGAATAATGAAACAACATCCAAACTAATTATTATGTAGTTCTCGGGTATTTTAAATTAATTTATGAAGTCAGCAAAGTGAAAAGAGTCTTTTATATAGTAAGGATTGTCTTTGTTATAAGCGTCAGTCAGTATGTCTGTTATGTTTTGGGCTAGTTTACTATTAGGTGCATCTATGGATGATATAGTTGGTCTTAATGATAATGTAGGTTTGTGGTTTTTTGGTTGTCCATAATATTTGGGTGATGTGGAATTGTATATTTTAAGTGTTTTTGCTTTCTCGGGGGTTATTGCGTTTTTATTTTTTAGTTGGGATACCAGTTTGTTGGCTTTTTGTTGTATTGTACTCATTGGGTCTCGGTTTAGTCGTTTGTATGAGTTAAGGTGAAATTCCATTGAGGCAACTCTGAACGACAAGAGGCATGCTACAAGTTTCCTAGTGTTGCCTGTTTCGAGGTGTGCTACTATGTGCCACAAATTTTAATAATATCGCATGCGGAATTTGTCTCCTCGCATCGCATGCGCTTTGTCATCTGCTTGTAGCACGCGTCTGAACGATTCCATGGAGGCAACTTTAGTTTGGTGCATCATGTCTTTACAAACAGTCGCGGCGGCTGCATATTTGGTAATTTTGAATCGTAGAAAAAAAGAAGAAAGCCACGGTGGTGGAGAAGAGAATTATATGTTGATGGTCAAGAAGCTCAAAAAGATTTTTACAAAAAATTGGTTAGTGACGATGAAGCTTTATTTCGAAATTTCACACGAATGAACAGAGAAGATTTTGAGTACTTGCTTGGGAAAGTCTCACCTATTATAAAGAAATCTGATACCAACTTTCGTGAGGCAATACCATCTCGTGAGAGGATGCTAGTAACATTGAGATATTTGGCTACGGGTGATAGCTATCCATCACTTATGTATCTGTTTCGGATATCTGAGCAAAGTATTTCTCGAATTATTCCAGAGTTGTGCAGAGCTTTGATCGACGTTCTACATGATTTCGTCCAGATAAGTAAAAATATTATTATATTAAACATTTTATTTATTTATTTATTGTCATACAAAAATATATTATTACAAGATTTCAAGTCAAATCGGCATTGAGTTATTAGATAGGTGTTCAGAAAGTAGTTGAAAACCCAAAAGGTTTTCCGAGCGGTTAGCTTCCGGAAATGTCGGTGCAGATGCCTCAGAGGATAGAACATTGCAAGTAGTTTCATAGTTGTTGTGAAGAGGTGCACTAGTATGAGTAGGCACATTCTGGGCATCGTTGTCTTTGTAATCACTAATTTTATTGTTCCATAACTCCGGTGAATTATAATAATCTGCAATAAAGAAGGTAGTTTTTTCATTATTCCACTCCATTACGCATGATACACGCCGCAACGATCCGCTGACTGTTGGATAATCACGACATTATTCAACACGTTGAAATATGTCGACATGTGCCGCATGCGTCCCTGCAGGAACGATCCACATGTAGCATGCGACAAAGATACTTGTTTCTTTTCGCATCCTGTTCCTTCGATTGAAAGACTGTATGTAGCATGTGTCAATGCCGCATGCTACATGTTGCCTCAGTGGAATTGCGCCTTTAGTATCATTTAGTATGTATATTTTAATACATCCTCTAACATATGATGTTCCTCGCATGTAAATATATTTAAAATATTTGAAATGATATTTTTGCTTGCCAGTGTTTCCAGATTAAAAAATAAAAGTATCGTACAAACTAATGAAAATTATCGTGTTTTGCAAAAAAAATATAGTACACAATTATTACATTTTTTTAAAAAATTATGCATTAGTTTTAAATCATCTATATATTTATAGTATACAGATTTATGATTTTAAATATAGAATTCTTGTATATTTTATAGATGTTTAGAAAATAATAACTTTATATAATACTGGAAATAATAGGAACTTTTATATACTTATGTTTACAGAATATTACAGCATTATATATAAGTACAAATACAAACTAGAAGACACATTTTTATTATTATTCTTTGTCTATAAATGCAACGTCACAATCACATTAGTTATCGTTACTTTCTTTTTGGTACAAGTTATCAGATGTTATGTATTTTAACATATTGTCTGTGGGATTAAATTTTTGACATCCACTCTGTAATTTAACATATTCTGACGAATATAATAAACCGTTAATTGTTCTCGATTTAATTTATTTCGTGTTTTGGTTTTCATTAAATTTTGCACGCTGTGTATTTCATTTAAAGATAAATAATTTGTTGAAACGTCAATGCAAACAATATATTTTATTCTGACCTTTAACTTCTTGCAGCTTCCTTTTAAATTATCAATAGTTTCCTAATTTTACCGGTATCGTTGACTGCGATATTTATTGGACTTGGATGTTTTCGGATCCGGATCTTTTGATTCTGCCATAATTTTTTAAGCTTAAGCAGGCACAGACTAGAAAACTACGATCTACGCACAGAACTACGACTCGCAACTCAAATGGTAAAATATCAAATACTACAAAAATATCCTACCTGTTCTGCCATTTCGTGGGCGTTGTATTCAATTTGAAGTATAAATTTTAGCGACAAATATGTAAACGGTTCAACGTTTAACGTCCGACTATATTTTTTTAATATTCTATGGATTACGGATCAGAAAGTTTTAATAAAATTTACGGAGTAGATAGGCTATGAATGCTTCTCCTTGTTTTGTTGGCTTTATCCCAGTATCAATATCTTGACGTTACCATAGCAACAACTCATAACACGTCCTTTGGTGTCATTTGCTATATAACATACCAGTTAGACGGTAAAAATATTTTTTTACGAAGGTATGCGAAAAGAAAATTAAATGATTCAACATACGGCAATGATATTAATTAAGTGTTACGCACCTATCATCATCATCTGTCATTTGTGGAATAGTTTTCATGAATTATGGAAAATAGAAAAATAATTTTGACATTATTTTGGAACAAAAGTTGTCACGTGACCTTCATCCATTTTTGGTCACTGTGTATAATAAAATCGTTTCCGTATGGTTTCGCTGCACATATTTTACTGTATACGCTTTTATTACTATCCTCAATTAATTTATTATACTTGATACAACACATAAAACCTTTAAGTATAATGTAACGGAGGGTGCGTAGGGTGTAGTGAAAAGCACCCTCGTTGACGTACTGAATTAAAGCGCAGACAGCCACAGTAAGAATATAAATAAAGTTATACTTCCCTGTGTCACTACGCTGGTCTGTGCTGACACTGCAAAGGAGTTGACGGGGTTGATGCACAATTAATTTAAGTATTTTTTGTAGAAAAATAAATTATAATTAAAATTTAGAACGAATATTACACATAAAAATTAAATAGTACGACTAAGTTAAACCAAATTATAATAGAACTAATTGAAAGAACTATACGACTGTTCGCCTCCACGATCGGGCTGAGAATCCCTCTCTATTGTGGATACGAACACTTCCTAGGCTAGTTCAATTGACCACGTAAACACTTTTACTGGTAATATTCCGCTTTTCTCCAATATTCGACAAAATATTGAGCGGAAGATCGCCAGCCGCATGTCAGCAGTTTGCAACAGTCACGGCGTTCGTTCGAAGGAAATACTGAATTACAAAAATTTAGAGTCACGCACGTGGCTGTTACAATAATATAGGACTCTATAGATGTTGCAGTTCAGTTTTAAAAAAAAATATATGTTGCGGAGTTGGAATATTTTTCGATACATATTTTTCACAAAGTGGGCAATATTTATTTCTTACGCCCGTAAGTAAAAGTTTTCCAATTTTTGCTTCCACAATACGAATAAGTCAAGAAGCAGCATCACAATTGACTCTGTAAGATAGTTTAAACCATTCTTCGTCAGCAATAACAGTAACTAAAGGACATCCATATTTATCTATGTTACCAATTCCCCGAGCTAAATCTGCTTCTACTTTTCTTGCGTCTTGGATGGATTTTCATGAGGTTTGATGAATTTCGTCTGACATGTTGGTATATTTTCTATGACATTGATGGTATGTCCGTTGTAGCATATTGTTCAGTCATTTTGAACCATTGCAAATACTGCAGCAGGGTTTATATTTAAATTAGTAGCAGTAAGATTTTCTGTTTAATTCTTTTTACCACTATTACACATTTTACTTTTTAATGTAAAAACTGTAAGTGAATCTGTTCTTTTTTCCGAAGTCGGATATGTCGCAATCATATGGAGAATGATTTTTGATATTTAATACGCAATTAAGAAAGTAGTTAATATCCACAATTCTTCCTAATGGGAAGCTTATATTGGTTTCATTTCATGAGTAGAAAGTTCACTATTATGTTCAACAGAACTGAAATTATTCTCTGTAAACTCTTCTTCTTCATTACAGACACTATTAGCAATATACATTTCCAGTTCAATTTGAATATCCACAGATGTATCATTGAAAATTATTTTTCAAGATTTTGTGAAGGTGATTTCCGAATATCAAAACTCGAATCGGGATTATACGGCTTTTTGGGTTAGTTTAAAATTATAATAATTATGACAATAGACATTTAATTAATATTATTATACTATTATTATATACCGTTTTATTCGATTTCTTATGGTATGGAACATTATTGCTTTATTTTTTATCCATTTTATAAAAATAAAGTAATTTATTTGTATTATACTTATAATGCTTTCAAATAAAAGTATGATTGTAAAAATAAGTACAACTTATTTAAATTTAATTTAAAATTATTTGTTATGATACCTCTTCAATACTACAATATGTTGGCCTTTATAAATTTCTACCTCTTCTAGTTACGGAATTAACAATATCAAATTACACTTCTTTACCACAACAAAACTGCTTAACAAATTTCACTGTTTACAGTTCTATTCATTTGTTTATGCAATGTGACTGAAATGCACCATCTGTTTAAACCATTTGAATAACTTGTTAATTTCTTCTTTGCTAAACGCAAAAGGTATTGTTTCTCTTAAAAGTTTTTTAATGCAATATGCTTACTCAATTTGTTCGTATCGTTACATATAATTTTCATAAAATGAGCACAACAAATTACTATTGGCACAATTTTTAGGTCTCTTTCTACACGTCCTGTCAAATATTGGAAATAGTACCTTAAATAAGATTTTAAATTGGGGAAGTGGTGTCAAAATAATACAATTGCATTAACCCTTAAGTGGTCGCTATAGTTGTAGTGTCATTGACAGTCGCTTGGCGTACTTTGTACGCCATATCGCTGCTTCTCGAGAATAGTGACATTATTCAAAAAACTTATATTTTCAGGAGACGTATTTACAAATTTTTTCGAGCATTAATACTTAATATCTCAATAGTACAGTTAGTTATTTAAACACTAGTTTAATATTTGTGTAATATTGTTAATTGAGTTCTAATTCCAATATATAAAATACTGAATCTTGCTAAGAAAAGTTGAATATTTATTATTTGTTTATAATTTTACACAAATATGTCATTATTCCTAAAATAAAATAATGAATTTCATACCATATTTTAGAAAAAGGGTTTCATATTTTAAAATAAAATGCGTAATATTTTTGAAAAGTATTATTCAATTAGTAGCGGTACAAAAAAAATACAAAATTCTACCTTAAATTAAATAAACATTACAGATTATTATAAAATCCCTCGTTGAATTGGGGTATAATATTTTTTTTAAGTAAATTGAGTAATCCGATTTTCTTTTTTTCAGAAATTGCAATTTTACGTTTATATGCTTTCTTTAGTGTAAGATGACTTGCGGTTGGCTCATTAAATTTGCTAGATCTTCTGTTACATTTTTTAAGCACCTCTATCTTATAAAATTCAGTGTTAGAATATGAATTTTTATAAAAAAATACGCCAGGATGTTGAAATTCTACTCTGATTATTTTAGCATCAGATAGTTTAAATGTTCCATTTTCTGAATTCGTTGAAAAATTATTTCCTATTTCAGAAGCGAGGCTCTTTAAGTCATAAAAGGAGTCATGTGACATCTCTTGGACTTTATAAGAATTCATGTTTTGTTTGGCAGTCCTGATTAACCCGGCGTTAGTCGCTAGAGTCAGTTTCCCGCCATTGGTCGCGCGTGAGACTTTTTCTCACATCCTATATTTTTAAGTAAAACAAATGTTTTTATGGTTTCAAATGAGTTTGCAATATATAATATGTTAGAGGATATATATTTGATATTTTTTTTATTAGAAATTTAATATAAAATATGTTGAAAACATGTAGAGTTACACACTTAGCAATACACTATGTTAGTATAAGTAGTTTTTTTAAAAACTAAACAATGTTCAAATTTTAATATAAAAAAAACATATTTTCATTGTTCGTCGGAGCTTTCCGGAGAAGCCAGACAATTCGGACAAAAATGTGTGCTGTGTTCTGGACAAATTGGCCGATTACACGAATTGCAATTCTTTTTAGTTTTGCGATTTTTTCGGCGAGGGCATAAATAGCAAAACAGCGAATTTTCTGGTGTAGGTTGATTGGGATTTTCAAGTGGAACTCCAGCTATTCTTGCTATTGTGGTTCGCAAAGTTAGTGGAATATTCTGAATTTTAGAACGATTTACAAGATGCGGCTTCACTAAAGAAAGGGCTAGTTCCTTTAGAAATACACGGCGTTCTCCGATGGGCTCATTGTTATTAGCTTTATGTACAATGTAGCTGTTGACACCACTAATATTCAGCATAGAAAAGTAAACTGTCAAAGGCCAACGACAAGTAATTCTCGACACGGAATACAGAGATTTCATTTCGTCTACGACATCTACTGCTCCCTTTGTCAAATTATAAAATGTAATTATTTCTGGTTTAGTTTGGCTTCCTGACTCAGGGTCTATGGCGTCGTCGTCATGCATCGTCGATAATAAAAGCACATTTTTACCTTTCCTTGGTACATACGACACCAATACGTTCTTTTTGGAAAACGCAAACATACTGCTATGGGGTGGTCTTACTTTTATGTCACGTAGTTCGGGTGGAATCTCTCTCTTGTTCTTGCGTAATGTGCCAACAATAGTTGTTCTGTGGTTAGTTACAAGATCTTGTGCTAAAGGCACTGATGTAAAATAATTATCCATGGTGACGTTCCGGCCTGTGTTGAGAATGGGAGTGATAATTCTCTTGACGACGCTGGCCGCCCTGTTGTCCAATTTATATGGCCCATCAGGCTGTTGCCCTGCATATATTTCTAGATTGGAGGTGTAGAAAGTTCTGGCGTCAACTAACGCATATATTTTTATGCCATATTTGGCCGGTTTGTTGGCAGTGTATTGCCTAAATTTACAACGTCCTCGAAAAGCTTCGAGCATCTCATCAACTGTTGCATATTCACCTATTTGATAATTTGCCTTACAACGAGCGACAAATTCCTCAAACTGCTTTCTTATTGCAGCTAAGTTATCAATGGTTTTACGCTGATTTCTGGTACCGATATCATCGAACCTCAATGCACGTAGTAATTGGTAAAATCTTCTGTTTGACATTGTGGCACGGAAACACTCTGGAGCTGTACCATCTTCGCTCCACATCTCTGCAACAGTTAGATGTTGACTTTTCTTTACTCCAGCTAGGTAAAGTAGTCCTATAAGAGCCCTTATTTCATCAAAGCTTGTATTGGAGCAATCTCTTTCCCTACCATAATTTTTACGCATCTCTGTCAAATAGATGTTAGTATTGTCTACAACCTCTTGAATTGCAGAGTCTGGAAAGAATAATTGCCAGCATTCCAACGGAGACTTTGCATCTCTTGCAATAGATTTCACACCTGGAAGATGTGTTGTAATATTATGTTTCCTAGTCCGACCTATTTTAGATGGCACATGTTTGAGCCACTCTGTTACTTTGTCTTTTCCATAATACTTGGGTACATCACAGGTAACATATGGATCTGGCTCAGTTTCATCCATCACTTCAGAAATCGAACTGTGAGACTGCTCCGAATTGGTATTGTGAGAACTATGATCACTTGCAGCATCGCTTTCTGGACTGTCATGTCTTTCTAGTTGATCTCCAAGTTCTGGCAATTCTTCAACTGCCTGCAAATCTAATAAATACAACGTAAATTTTAAAGGTTAAAATATATTTTGCCGTTTACCTCTATGCCTATCCTGATCTAACTTCAGGACAGCCAATTCGACGAGTTTTCTTCCACGACTCATTGAAACAACAAAAAATGTGGAGAAAACGTCACAACAAATAGCAGAACACCGTTAGTCGCACGATGAGAGAAAGTCTCACACTAAGCGCGCACTCTCAACAAAAGCTTTCTCACTAATAAACAGAACCTTGCATATATGAACAAACGTCGCTATGTAGGGGTGGAAGGATAGGGAGGGGAGTAGCTAAAGGGACAGCTCTTTACCTGACCCGGCAAATTGTATATAACTATTTAGATAAAAATGTGAGAGAAAATCTCATATAGCGACTAACGCCGGGTTAAATTAATATATTGGTCGGGTGTAAAAATAGGCCCTGATTTTAAAGCTTTCTTTATCTGCCTTTCAATGACAGAATGAGCGCTATCGCCCTCATTCTGTGTATGTCCTTTAATCAAAAATTTGTGTGTAATGGAATTTAAAAAATCAAATTTTGAAACAGCGTACATATACATGGCAATCATAAAATGGTTTTTCTGTTGCCCACAACAGTTATCAGAGTAAAATATTACATCAAGTTTTTCTCCATTTTTTGCAAGTTTTTCAAGATTTTCAATATAATGTAAACACATGAGCCAATTTCATTTACTCCCCGATTCCCTTCACCCTCATGCCAGACAAAACATTGAACTTCATTATTTTTTAAGTTGTACACGGTAAAATTTAGAGTATTAATTTTTGAAACGTAATAGAAATTGGAAACGTCACCTCTTGGACAAGGCAAAGCACCTTGTATATCATAGACTGCTACAACACAGGAGTTTTTTTTATCATTTTTGTCTTTCTCCTTTTCTTGTCGAGACAATTTCTTCTCATATTGATGAGCATCATAATTAGACTGAAGCTGCATTTTGGTTTCATCAGTCGCATTAAAGAAAGCCGTGCAATCTTCACATTGGTCCTTCTTTGGCTGGAAAAAGGCCAGATTATATTCAGAATTGAAAATGCGGTGATAAAGAACATAGTTCCCATAAGGCATATTTTTTGATTTACAGGTCTGGATGTAGTCTCTATGTAAATCGGCTATATTTTTCCCTCCATCAATAAATTCTCTTGATGTGTTTGCTCTACAATAGTGGCTTTCAATTCTTGGAATGCCGTTAATGTGCTGGCGAATGCCATCTTTGATAGAGCTGTCGAGTTTCTTATGGTGACCATGTTTCCCACGAAAATCTGGTGAAAGAATACCACCCGGTGAATTTTTTCTTTTGGAAAGTACTGTTCTTATAGGACGATCTGTTATACCTAAAGTAGATCTGAAAAATGGCTTGCACACGTGAATTTTGGATTCGTCGACTGTAAAATAGAATGCATTTTTGTTTCCATAGTTGTTGCTGTTCGCTGCTCGATATGAGTATTTAGGTTTAATCGCTGTAATATTTAAATAAATAAATAAATAAATATATCATCACGGCATATTACCCATTGCTGGGTGTGCCAATCTGCTTTGTACGCAGATATCGGTAATGATGATGACATATTTGTACCGTGCGGGCGCTTACCAGGCGTCACCTCACGGGCACTCATTAATAATAATAATAATATTTGACGACAGAAATTCTCTTTGTCTTTGTAGATCCCCAATATTCCAATAAGCTTGAAAAATTTGCTGCCGCTGACTTTCTGTTATTTTCGAGTGACACTGCAACTTGCATTTTTCTATACATGGGGGCCCCATTTTTTTTCAGGAACAAGTTTTTTAGTTTTTGTTGAATTAGAAGTGTAGGACTTTCCCATATTTCTCAATCGTTTCGCTTTTTCTTTTATTGATCCTAAAGGATTAGCTGTCCGTTTACGCGATTTTTTCTCATTTCCTGATGGTAGTAATTCTTCAGTGGGTGACAGGTTATGAAGTTGGTTTCCAGCATTATTTTCTGATGAAGAATCGAATGATTCTGAGGAAGAATTGGACGATCCCGACGAGGAGTAAGGTGGATCCTGTATACTGTCGTATGATGAATAGTCATCCAACGAATCATTGCCATTATATTCTTGCGAGCTTTCTTCTTGAGTATATGAAAGACTTTGGTTGGCCTTATTTTCTGTCGTAACTTGTAACATATTGGTGTCAATAGGTGTTTCTTTTTCTTTGGTTTTTTTTAGCACGTCTTCATTCATTGTGCCTATCAAAGGTTCGTCCTCTTTGAATTTGTGCAATAAGTTCTCACTATTATTATGCAATTCAGGATTGAGGATTTCCTGTTGATCTGGAACCTGTTCATAGTATTGTCTGTTTAATGTTGCTGGAAGAACATCTTTGGCTTTTGCTAACTTGAGCATTACCCTAGCTCGAGAATGCTCCATTTCAAGACCTAAAAGTAAAATTCATCATATTTAGTATATTTATATCAGCAAATTTTCAAGTAACTTTTATCACAATATTATTAAACAATCTCAAAAAGCTTGATTTTGGAAAAATAAATGACCGTTACTTGACCGTATTATCATAAATAATGACATAAGGTAGGTGCGGCCAATAAGGCCTAGCTAAGCGGGAATTAAAATAAATCAAAAACTGTTTAAACGAATCAATAAATTTTAATGTAAATTCAATGTTTATGTCAATTACTATCTATTAAAAACGAAAAACGGCAACTTCTGCCACAAACATAGACTAAATTAAACATTTTTAAAAACACTGTCTTTAGGCCTTATTAAACTATGGTAGTATAATAAGGCCTGAGACTTTAAACTACAAAAATAAATAAAATAAACTTCTTATATTTGGTAATTGAGATCCATAAAATAATAGTAATGCGATAATCGCAGTAAAGACTTAATAACATTTTGTTTTAAATTAGGAACAATCTGGACATTCAAAATCCTCATCTTCCCCCTCTGACAAACCAACGCACTCCTCGTGGTACCACTTGCTGCATTTGCAACACATCCTCATATCAGTCTCCTGGTCCTGTTTACATGCGTGACAGTACCAACTTTCTCTATTCTCTTTACTGCTCTCTGCTCCTCTGGTCTTTTTCATTTCTGAAGTCTTTTTTTCTATTTTGTTTTTATTAAACAGGTCTTTGGTAACTGGAGTACCTCTATAATTGATGGCCTTTCTTCTGACTGTTGGTGTCTTTTCGGTATTTTTAACTGGTGTAGGTAGGAGTTGCTTAAATGATGTTCTTTTAAGTGAGCGAGGGGTACATTGTCCTCATCATCAGAACTGGAACTACCGTAAACCATTCTGTAAAACAATTTAATAGATGATCTTTTTGGGGTATGATCAATTCTTTGTTCTTGCATTGATGTCGATGGCTGGGGTGTCTCGGGGGCCATTGGCCTGGATAGGACGCGAGGTGGCGAATTTTTCACATCCACAGCGTCTGGTACAGGAGCTGGCGCTTCTGACAATACAGATGGAGCAAAAGATGTTTCCGGAATAGCGTGCGGATTAAATGGATACAAACCAGTCGCTCTAAAACCGCTTGTTATGTTACTATGTGTCATACATTTAGACCAGACAGTTGTAAGTATAATATTGAAGCGTGCTTTAGTGAGTTTTTTGTCTGGATTTTGTTCCATGAATAATAAAAGTTCTGAATCCCAGTGGTGTTCAAATGATCGATAGACAGCTTTGTCAAGTGGTTGCAGTTCATGGGTTGTGTTTGAAGGTAAGCAGTACAATGCTATGTCGAGTGAATCTGCAACTTCCACGATGGATAGATCTAAGTGACAAGCTGCCCCGTCAAATATTAAGAGGCACTTTCCTGGAGTTTTGTATCGGGCTAGGTGCCTCAAAAACTCTATAAACAGTTCATTAGTCATATAACCCTTTGCAGATTTTTCTACTAATGATCCCGCTGGTAAATTGTCGTATAACTCAGGCTTCAAACGTTTGCCTTTAAAAATGATCATTGGTGGTATGCTAGCACCAAGTGCGTTCACGCAACCGGCGATGGTAACACTTTCGGCGTGTTCCGAAGACTGTAAATGGACTCTTTTGGCTCCCTTCTGTGCCAAAACAGTCTGCTGGTGGTGAATCGTTAGGCGGCAGCCTTTTTCATCCATGTTGTAAATCTTCTCAGGACGAGTTTTGAGATCCAATTTATCATAAACTTCGTTCAGTCTCTGGAAATGATCATCTACGATAAATTTATTTAGCTTTTGAGCCCTGGCCGGGTTCATAAACTGAGCCTTTCTACGTGATATCTCCGGATGTCTCTTCATGAACATCCTAAACCAATCCTTACCAGCAACTTTAGCTTGTTGATTGAAGGGATGCTTGATGTCATTCTTCTCGCAAAATTTGAAGACTAACCGGCGGAGAATCTGTGGTGTAACAGGTAATCCTATTGTAGCAAACCTCACAATTCTACTCACAAGCTCAGCTTCCTGTTCGTCATTAAGTAAAGGTTTTCGGCCTAAGGTTTTTTTTAAACTGGCGGTCTGGAGGTGGTTTCGTATAGTTCTTCTGGGCACTTTGTACCTTTCGGCAGCTTTGTACGTGCTCAGCCGTCCACATTGTACTGCTCGCACTGCTGCCACCATTGTCTTCAGACCACAATGCTCGTTTGGGGGACATTGTGATTATGAGAAGTGCCTAAAAACCATAAATCAATTAAAAAACAGTTGTAATTACATTTCTAAAGACCTAAAATAAACAGTAAAATAATCACTTGATGATACTAATAAAGGAGGGTAATAAGGCCTATGGTCGAATTTTATAGGCTTTATTAACAACCGACCACGTTGTCAAGAAAATTTTAAAATACAATTATTCGGTCTAATTTGTACTGTTTTGTACAACACAGGTCTTTAAAACATTAACTAATAGAAAATTAAACTGCAAAATAATGTAGAAAAGTGTAAAATTTAAAAAAATACTTACGTTTGGTTCGACCGTTATATTATAAATCGAGATGTGCGTCCGCCGGCCACGATGAATGACGCTGCACTGGCAGCAGCACGCGGGCGTGCGAGTCGTGACAGGTATGGGGGGCCATCTGGGATGGTTAGCTACCTATGACTGTGACTTCGGTTGGCGGGAACCATTTAAAGTTGTGTTTTTGGTACTTAGGCCTTATTACCCGATAGGCCTTATTGGCCGCATCTACCTTATTTCAAAATGCAACAACAAATATTTTTGAATTCTTTCACGAACAATGTCATATTTGCAGAAAATTTATTAGTAAATAAATAACCGTTACTTTAGCATAATATATTATCATAAATAATGACATATTTCAAGATATGACATCAAATATTTATTATTTATTTCACGAACAGTGACACATCTACATAATGTCAATATTGCCGAAGGTAATAAATATTATATAATTCACTTTCTATCAAAAATAGTGTCACATCTTAAAATATGCCATTATTAAATTTTAAGTCGAAATAATATAGTACTTACTTTGGCAGGAATATAGTCACAAAATATTTTATGTCACTATTCTCAATAAAACCGTTGAAGATTCGCCGTATTTTTTCTATATATGACGTTATTCTGTCACAACTGAAGATGGGACACTATTCGCGACAGACCACCAATAAATTTGGCGCTAAAGAATAATGACATTAGCGCTATCTCTCGGAAAAACTTTGAAGTAATAGTAAATGACCTTATTCTTGATAAAATAGAAAAAAATTGAAGTTAATCTTTATTATTAACTAAAATTAAGCGTTTTTTGGATTGTGTCATTATTCTGGAGAGGCAGCGATATAGAAAAGTACACCACACTATATCAAAATATTGTGCTATTTATTTTTTGTCATTCACACAATAAAACAATCATTTTAATATATTTTTAAATATTTTATTGCTAATATTTCGTTCATATTAAAGCAAAATATTCGACAAAAAAAAAAACAAAATTTTATACATTATATTTGTAATATAAAAATTAAGGACTGTCTTCTTCCTCGTCTTGGGACTGGTGGCAATTCAGGCAAGTATGTGTTGTGATGACGTGTTCTTTACAGGCTGGCTGATTACAATTCTGGCACTTTATTGTCGTTGTTCTATTTTTTTTTCTTCCGCACTGAACACATCTGCCTTTTGTCTTTTCTATATGCAATTCAGGTTGTTCTGTATCTGGCTTGAATCTGCGAAGAAATTGTTTGACATCTAAGGACAAGTTTCTAATATCGGACCTAGTTGTTAGATGCGGTTTCATAAGAAGCATTGCCAAATTCTTCAGGAATACTCTGCGGTTTTCACAGCCATCAGTAGGGCGAGTTGTATTGAACACGATGTTTGAGTTTAGACCAGCAATATTTAACAACTGGTAAAATATTACTAAAGGCCATCGTCTGGAACGCTTTTGCACAGAGTAATTCCCGCACATTTGGTCGACTGTATCGACCCCTCCTTTGGTGGAGTTGTAAAATAAGACTATGTCTGGTTTTTGAGTTTCAGGATCAACGAAATCATTAGTGTGCATTGTGGAAAGCAATATCACCGATTTGTTCTTTTTTGGAGTGTAGGATACCAACGTTGATTTCTCGGAGAAGGCGAACATAGATGAATTTATGGGTCGATTTTTGTTTGGAAGCAAGTCTAGCGGGATTTCTTTTTTATTTTTTTTTTAGGGTACCAACTAATGTTATTTTCTTTTCAAGAAGTTTCTGGGCTAAGGCATAACTTGTATACCAGTTATCTGTGGTCAAATTTCTATTTTTATTCTCAAAAGGCTTAACCAATCTAAGGACCACATCTGTTGGAGAATTTGAAACAGAGTACCTCCCCTCGGGTTGTTTCCCACAATATACTTCTAAATTTGAAACATAAAACATCTTGGAATCGCATAAGCAGTATACCTTAATACCATATTTGGCTGGTTTATTTGGTATATACTGTATGAAGCTACACCTACCACGAAACGGAATCAGCATCTCATCGATTGTAATATATTCTCCTGGACAATAATATTTCTGACAGTTGTTGACGAACTCATCCAAAATATCCCTAATTGGAGCCAATCGATCAAATTGTTTTCTTTCCAGACGATCTTCTTTATTGTCAAATCTGAAAGCACTAAGGAGAAAGAGAAAGCGTTTATATCCCATACATGCGGGATAAATTAATGATTCAGTACCGTCCGTTGTCCAGATTTCCCTAAAATCTGTATGACTTTGTTTTTTTAGACCAAGTAAATAAAGTAAGCCAAACAGGGCTAATATTTCTTCCTTACTTGTTTCTTTGGCATCTCGTTGTCTATTATAGTGCTCTTGGGTAACTCTAATAAATGCATTTGTGTGCTTTACAATATTTTCAATCATATTTTCTGTAAAAAAATACATAAATGCACTTAACTCATCAGGAATTTGTTCTTTGCTTATCATAGGGCGAGGAAATATTTTTACGATATTTTTAGAGTCATATTTCGCAAATTTGCTTTTCATCGGATGTTTGTACCATAATAGGTTTTCATCTCTGCAGGTAAAGGTGGGTTCCCTATTCTCTGTTCTTGTTTCTGTATAATTGATATAAAGATTTTCATCTTCGATATCCACTTCCTGTTCGGAACATGAGTCGTGTTCACTAAATTGAATTTCTTCATCAGAATCGTCTATATCGATACCGCCTATATCGTCATTCTCCAGCTCCTCCATTATTTTGTCCAAACATGCTTTTTGTTCCGTTTCGGTAAGCGATTTGGGATTATTTATTGGTACACAATCCCTAAAAAACACAAATATAATCCAAGTCAAATAAAAAAAATTTTGGTACTTACATGGTCGCTTGGCGTATTTTATACGCCAAAACCTGTACGCGCAAAAGAAGTCTTTTCCACCAGAGCGTAACGATGACTGATAGTGTCGCGGCTTGCTCAATGTATCGAAGACAGTTTGGTGGGAGGTTACATAGGCGCGCGCATTCAAAGCTCTTTGGGTTCAAAAATTACAAAGGATTAACCGCGCGTGGCGTACTTTTTACGCCTAAGCGACCACTTAAGGGTTAATAATGGCAAAACTGAAATCGGTGATCCCCAAACTAAATGATGGCCATTTACATTTATTTCTCATATTGAATTCCTTAAATTTAGCCAACCAAATTTCAATAGTTGTTTCATTGTGGTCTGAACTAATCATTTCTAAAATTGGGCAAATCCTTTCATTATGTGGTAACTGACGAACACCCGCATAATAAAATACACGTTTCTTTAAACCTGTGGAAGGCCTAACAACAGAACCTGTGGCATCTAAATGAAGAACTGCTTTGTATCAAGATATCCAGTTGCTCTTTACTTTATATATGTACATTTAAAAGTTCTGTCACACTCTGGATATATCCCGAATTACCATCTCGACGCATTAATATTAAATTAAAAATGTCATCTTCCTGTCGATCATTTCTGCCAAAGCATCAGACCTAATTTTGTGAAATACACAATCGGATTTAATATTTTGCAAATTACCCCTCCGAATAACATTGGTCGAGGATTTTAAAATAGTGGATTCGCGAGCAAGGGATGGATTATCGGTTTTCAAAGACTTCCGTACAATATTTCTTTCAACACAATTCACATATCTGGTCATTTTATTCTGATAACAATAATTAAGAGAAGAACTATAGACTATTACTTTTTTAGATTTCAGAAAAAATGTTAATTTATACCATTTACAATTTTCATGTTTACATTACCCGTATATTTTCATGCCATGGATAAAATATCTTTAACACACAGCTAAACTTCTCTTTTAAAACAATATTATACATCCCAGGTAGTAACTTGCTATTCTTCTGATGTAACTTCTTTGTGTCGCTGAATGATGGACACATTGTTTATTTTCATAGGGAAATCTAATCGTGTAGTAATAAGGACGAAAAATGAGGGTGTGATTTTATTTGGTCGTAGTCTCTAATTACAGAGTGTAACGCTGACACTATGGACCTAAGAAAACAAAAGTGAACATTATTTTCAACATTGCCACAGGCTCATTTATCTTTATTTTAGAAGGACAATAAATGATGAACCTCGAATTGGTTTGTACCGATTAATATTAATTTTTAATTGATGAGGAATAATCGGAATTTGGACAGGAGTGAAAAAAAATTACATTCGAATGTCGCTAGCGTTTCGGTTTATTTTAAACATTCCTCAGAGGATTCTTTAAAAAAACATTGTGTTACACTATCTCTTACAAGTATCAAACAAAAACAAATAACAAGTTATGATCATACAAACTATAAATTAGTACATACCGATGAGACAATCCAGTAAAAAAATTCCAGAAGAAATTGTAAATTACAAAATGAGTAACTCATTCGGATGAATTATTTTAAATGTTTTAAAATTATAGATGAATAATACATTTCAAAAATGTTGAATTGGAATAGTAAAACTTACGGAACACACAAGAGCAGTTGAAATTTAGTTGTTACTTTGTTGGTGAGCAGCGAGTGACTGGATTTACCTAGTACAGTACAATACAATTGAGAAAGGGATACGTATAACAAAGATAATAATTTTACCAACCTAGTGAAGTGAAACAACAAAAAAAAAAAACAAATATATTAAGATCAAATATTAAACTCTTTTTAGAATATTTATATACAAATTACTTAAATTTTCAATATCAGTTCTACAATTGATATTATTAGGATCTGTCGTTATATGTAACATCTCCAAACATAATCGTTTCTTATAATTTTGTTCAATTTCAAGAATTTCAACATTTTTTTTTCAATCATAGGTGCGTTCGGTAATTCCGCACTGAACACACTATGTGCACGAAACGCACTTTAGTCGTTCGGTAATGTAGTAATTTTAACACTAATTACACCAGAAAACGTACGGTAAGTCCCGTGCAGTGTAGCTAGTGCTCACACTACATGCCCTACCTCGGAGGTGTGTGCACGCGGTGCGTTTTGGTAGTTGGCGCGTAAAAGTTAAATATAAGTTGTGTTTTGCAGGAAAATGGCTGAAACAGGTATTTATTATATATGTGAAATTTGCAATTTCTCATCGGAAAATGCGGACGAAATGATGCTTCATATGCAGAATCATAATGTTTCAACAGGTATGACATTTTTTCTAATTATTAGGTTAGATCACAACATTGGATAATACTAAAATTAAGTACGATTATTTATTTGCAGATTTTTTTAATAGCTTCAAAACTGTTTCTGTCTGTAGCAGTGATATCGATATAACTACTAATTTGCAGGCTGGGTTAACCAATAATTGCGATGACATCAAGTGGTCTGCAGACAAGACTCTTATTTTTAATAGATACCATCAAAGAACATGATGCTTCATTTAATAATGAAATTAAAAAACAAGTGTGGAAAAAAATTGCTGCAATATGTAGCAAAAATTTTGCTACAGAGGTTTCAGCTCTTCAATGCGAAAATAAGTGGAAAGGACTAAAACGAACTTACAAAAGCATTTTAATGTGCAATCAAACATCAGGAAAGGGGAGACGCAGATGGGAATTTTTTGATTCCATTCATAATTATTTACACAAGAAACCAGAAATAACACCGATAGCAACCTGTAGTAGTTTGAAGGGATTAACTACTTCAGTTTCAGACATAGGTCATCAAAGCTCTAGTTCCAACGTTACAACCAAAGAGGTATGCCATTCAGACTCTACCTCCACCGGTTCGAACAAAGAGGTAGTCCAGTCAGATTTACAAGAAATGCAGACCAAAGAGGCATTTGAATCTTCCTTCTCACGGAAGAGGAAATCAAAGATAAATAAAATTGACGAAAGACACCAAGAAAAAATGAAGAGACAGGATCGCTTTCTTGACCTATTCGAGAAAATGATAGAAAAAATGTAAATTACTGTTAGGTATTAAAGAATATTTATTTTTTGTTATAATATGTAAAACTCAAAATGTGATTCATAGAATAAATATTTATTTTTCCATGTGCAATAATTATAATATTTTTGTGAATAAAAAACAAAATATTACATTTTTATTTATTTTTATTTTCCAAAATGTTTATTCATTGTTCCTTATAATAATAGGTAACGCATTTACAATGTTATTTCTTTTAATTATTGCATTGGCATTATTTTCACCTACTATAATATCCATTTCATTATTGGGAATGTTTTGTCTTTCTTCATTAGCTTCTACATCAATATTTAAAATATCTTCCAAGAAATCATTTTCTATTATACATATATTGTGAAGTATGCAAGCAGATATTATTAGTAAGCATATTAAATCTAATCGCACAGTTTTCAAAAATTTTAATCGTCTAAATCTTCCTTTTAATAGACCAAAAGCATTCTCAATAACGACACGACTTTTGCTAAGTATTAAATTATAATTTTTCTGTCGTAGTGTTAAATTTCCGAAATTTTTGAATCCTACCATCATTGTTTCAGTTAATTTATATGCCAAATCGCCAATTAAATGGCTGTCGTTTGGAAAAATGATCTGTTTCCTTATTATACCCTTATATAAATCAGATCTTTTAAACAAAGTGCAGTCATGAATAGAACCAACTTCTCCAGTGTACACATCGGTAAATAATAAATTACTATCGCATACACCTTGCAATAGTACTGAATGATAATTTTTTCTATTGACATATGAATTATGATTCAATTTAGGAGCAGTTATTTTTATATGTGAACCATCTATCGCTCCAATTGTACCTGTATCCAACAAGAACAATTAAAAAGTTGTACGTATATGTTCATACTTCTCATCCTTACCTGGAAATCCTAAAGCATTAAATTCTCTGATAATTTTAGCAGCTCGATCATTAGTTGGCCATGCAATTATAGAATATTTTGTATTTACTTTCAATAATAAATTACAACTTCTATATAATACATCCCAGCAAGTTGATTTACTTATCCCAAATCTATCTGCTACGGATCTGAAGGAAATATAATTATAAATTACATCTGAAAATAAAATAAACTCTGCAAAATACATACCTGAAACTTTCCATGTTACCTAGACACCAGATCATAATCATTACTTCTTTCTCTAATGCCAAAGAAGGATGTCCCCTACAAATTTCATTCTTTCTGCAGGTATTCATTAATATCAGTAATTGTTCAAATGTTGTTGGTGACATTCTAAAATGCATTTTGAATTGTCGGTTATTCATATTGGGTACTGTTACTTCCGCATAATTATCTATTTTTTCTAGTACATATTCATCTTCGTCTTCATCCGAATCGAAAAATATATCTTTACTCCAGTTCACAATAGCATTAATAATTTGTTTATTCATTTCCTATATGAAATATATTCTCTATAATATAAAAATATTGTGTTCAAGTAAATGAGAAAGATGTATTTACTTATTAATGTACCTACGAGAAGACAACGTTACAAATAACTTTTTCAATCTGACAGAATCGTTAGAATGATTGTTCGGTTATTCGCTTTACGCACTGAACACACCGACGTCATGTGACCGGTACACTACACCTTCACTGCACGACACTAAAATATTTTGCCGAACGCAGCTTATATTAATCTCAAAACGAGAAGTGTCCTTTATCGACTAACCTGAATCATCTTTTTGAAATTGTTCACACTTTGCTTATGAAACATTTTTTGTAAATATGATTAAAAAATCATTCTAGGTGATACTACGTAATTTGTATTAAACGATTTTAAATCATCACATGGATGTTTTTCGTTAACATAAGGTGCGTTCGGTTATATGTGTTGTGCTGTGCACGAGTTGTGTCACGTGATCACTGTATATTCTATGAAGATTGGAATTAAAAGAACGAAGAATGCAGCCTACGCGTTTGATACTTTCATCACATAGGTTTAAAGGAGGGAGCATATCAAACTTCACTTAGATATGTTAAGGCTAATAACAAATACATGTCTGAATATGATTTAAATAATACCATATATATTTAACATATTGGAATGCAAAAATCTATATGGTTTTGTCACAATTAATGCCTTATGGCGGATTTAGATGGTCAAACGAAGGCGAAATTTTGAACTTTGACGTTTGAAAAATTGATGAGAAATCATCTATGGCAACTTTGAAATAAATTGTGAAAATTTGTCAGCCATCGGGATTCAAACCCGAGACACCTACCTTGCCGGGATAGAGAGAGAGTCTGTATCGCCTCTTCAACAAATGGCAATCGTGTATCACATGATGTATTGATTTCATTTGTTGTGGGCGCAATCCACTGGGCAGACGCCGCGCATGTCCCAACAAATAATAGCTTTTTACATTTAATTATTATTGGTTTTCCTAGCCTATTTTAGCTTTACAACCAAGTAAGTATTTTATTTGGAAAACATCCTTTAAATATTTACAATTATTGGTGAACGAGTTATAATTATGGGTGAAAAATATGAGTTTACATGTTTAGAGGAAAACGAATGAAAAAACCTGATTTAGATGAATGACCTTACAACTAACTGAGTGACGGTGGTGCTATTTACAGTGCGGTTATAATTTTCTAGAGGTACTTATGATCTAATGGAATAAGTGTAATGTTTATGGGCAATGGGCTTATATATATATATATATATATATATATATATATATATATATATATATATATATATATATATATATATATATATATATATATATATTGAGGTATGCACTTATTTACTAATGAAATATAAAATGGTGTTTATTTACAATGCAGCTATGATATATACATTATTTATTTTTTATGGTTATATGGTGCTGTTAGTATGAAATTGTTAGTGTGCGGTAAACGATGATTACTCTGTATGTTAGTCATTTAAATGTTATATAAGTGAATAGATGAGGCGAATATTGTGAATTTGGTGAATTTGACTTAAACACTTGTCGCAGTGGCAAGAATATCATTTAGAGCTCTAACTGCTGTTAATAAGTTCTCTAAGTTAATTAGATTATTTAGTCGTTTAATTCTTGACATTAGGTCGTTTACTTTTTCTGTACCACTACCGCTAGTGCTGGAGGTGTTGGAAGCGGCTGCTGGTTATTGAGTGACGATGGCGGTTGTTGTCTGTTGGGGGGTGGGTACTGTCCATTGGGGGGCAGGCGCAAATTGTCTCTGTGCTGTTCGCCAGGGGGGCAGAGGCGGCTGGTACCTGGTGGCATGGGACATTGGGGGCGCAGGCTGATTTCTGGCTCCAAAGGTTGGCGGCTGGAGTTAGCGCTGGCACGAACCTGTGGGCGGCAGGCTGCTGTGGCTGAGGGGAGTGGCGGGACTACTTCATCCGCAGCCTAAATGGGTAGACCAGGCAGTCTACGTTGGTCGGGTTTGCACGCCACATTTGGCGGGCAGGCCAGGGTCTTTGTCGCAAGCGCGGGTCTCGTGTGTGGCGGCGCACTTGAGGCAGTGTGGCTCTCGGGCGCAGTTAGTCGTAGCATGGCCCCAGGGCTGGCACCGGTGGCATTGCGTGAGCTCTTTTTTACTTTTTACTGCCAGGTAGAAGGGTCTGAAATTAGTGTTCATTAGATATACTTTATTTACTTTAATATTGTATTGTTGGGTGAAGGACTCTAAAACTTCCTCCGGGCCTGGTTTGGGGTCTAGCCCCCGAAGTACGAAGGCATGGGTTTTGTTTCGTTGATCTGCATACATGTGAAACTCTGTATTTTTGCCTTTAAAAAGCTGGACGAGATTGTCTTTCTCGTCCAAGTCGTTGATGAATAAATTTGTGTTGTTTTATGTGTATTCCTTTTTTGGCTATGTCATTAAGTTGTCCGATGAGCTCATTGTGTGCTTTTGTTTTGCCAGCCAGTATGATGAGGGCAGGGGCACGTTGCCTCGTCAGCATGGTTTTAGGGCCGGCTTCATCCTCTTCGCCTGACGAAAGGTCAGTGTCTGGGTGCTGGGAGAGGGGCTCTTATCTGTTCATCGTTCTCGTTGTATGCGTCTGACCATAGAAAAGAAATACTATATCTATAATAGAAAGCGCTCTCTTTAACAATCACGTGACTTTTCAAAAGGTAGCGACCGTAGAGACAAAGTGTGCGTTCACGGGAGCTAAAGTCATTTTGGCGGGGCATATGTACGGTATTCTTGATTTAATTAATAGAATGACGTATCACAAGAATCTATGTCAAAAATTCTTTCGATATTTCAAACAGAGTTTAAGAATTAAATACGAAACATGTATAATTTGAAAATATCAACTGCAGACCTTCAATAGTATTTCTTAGTAAACATTTACATATGAAATTGATTTTCTTCAAACTAAACATGAAAATATATAAATTGACTAAAAATTAAAAAAATTAACACGATATAAAATATGCTATTTATTCATTTTATTCTTTTCTCATTTCTGGTGATACAATGTAGCTGACATTTTTAATTTATCGTTTGATACTATAGTAAAAAAGAACAAGTAGAAGACTCACGTCGTCAATAAATATTACTAGATAATGACGTCACTTATTACTACGTATACATGGGGTACTAATTTATTCTAGAAAATGTAATGCGTGTTGCATAACTTACTGTATACAATACATGCATGTAAGTAATTAAAATAATTAATAACAAAACTACTATTTTTGAAAATAATCATTTTCTTGTGTATATTTATTTTTATTTATTTATTACATATATTTGGATATAATTATGTAGAATTTATAGTACATATATGTATGTACTCAACATATTTCACCATAATCAATACAATACATATATTGCTAGATGCTGTCTTCCCAATTCCCGACGCCAAGTTTCCCGGTCATACGCTAGATCTTCTTCCTGGTTTCGCTGTCTCATTACTCCTCGCCAAGATTGGTCGTCCTCTCTTCTTCTTCTTCTTCCCTGGTGGTATCCACTGAAATATACGCTTTAGCCAGCTATTTTCCTCCATCCTCATTAAGTGACCAAACCATTTTAGAACAACAACTAAACTTTTTCCATCGGTCGTGGTATTTCGCTTAACGCTTTTCACGTCAGAATCTTGCCAACTTCGTCGAGCGGAACCCTTCTGGAATATCCAGGTTTCATCTATGAAAACCATTTTATGCGGAAGTAGTGGGCTATTTTTTAAATTTATTTGTTTGTTTAAGGACAACGCTTCATTAGCTTTTAGTGACTTTTTTATTTCCAAATTTTCCAGAAAGTCTAACACTCTACCATTGTGCTTGATGTGTAAAATTTCAAAGTCTTTATTTACATCGAAAGTATGGCCGGTGTTGATAAGGTGTACTGCGAAACTTGACTGATTGTTTTGAAATTTTACACTTCGCGCGTGTTCTTTGAAACGGGTAGAAAACGTTCTACCTGTCTTACCGTAGTTACAGTCGCAATTACCGCAGTTTAGTCTATAGACGCCAGATATCTCTATTAGTGCTGTCTTGTCGATTTTTTGACAGAGTTCATGTTTTAAATTTGTTACGCGTTTGAATACGATGTCAACGTTATGTTTATTCAGCAAATTTCTAATTTTGTAGCTCACTTTACCGTAAAAGGGGAGGCCTATGCGAATGGGGGGGGGGGTTGTTATTCTATGTGGAGGGTGTCAGCAAATGCTTGTTTGAGTTGAAGGTTGTATTTTTTCTTCTGTATAAGTTTATTGATGATGTTAGGTTGAAATTGATTATATAAAGCTATTTGACGAAGAACTTTAGTTTCAGATAATATGTCTTTCTCGTTTAACCCGTAGGTAAGCATTCTATGAATATGACAGTTAAAAATGGCGAGTTTATGTTGTAAACAATGGTTGGAGTTGTTGTTTATGGAATCTATAGTTTGTGTAGGCTTTCTGAAAATGTTGTAGGTTAGCCTGTCATTAGTCTTTGTTAATTTTAAATCTAGAAAGTTAATAGAGGCGTTCCCTTCGATTTCGATAGTGAAACTTATGTTTTTATGGATCTCGTTTAACTTGGTATGAAAGTCGTGTAATTCTTCTATTGAACCTGACCAAAGGCAAAGTATATCATCTACATAATGGTGCCAAAATATGACTTTATTAGTGAATTCTTTTAGGGTGTTGAATATTTTAGATTCGAAGTCTTTAAACATTTCTGCTAGAGAACCAGATAAAGGAGAGCCTATTGCTAAACCATCTACTTGTTTATATATTTTATTATTAAATTTGAAGAAATTCTGCTCCAGCCAGAGGCGTAATAGGTTCAAAAAGCTTACGCACCAAGGAGATTCATCCAACACGTTTTCCAATAATTTAACTGTTTTCTCAACAGGCACGTTAGTAGATAAATTAGTGACGTCAAAAGATACTAGTATTCTCTTCTCCAAATCTGTCACATTTTTTAATTTGTCAATTAGGTCAGCTGAGTTCTTAAGTGAATATTCCGAGGTAATATTAAAGTTCTTATTTAGAATAAAATTCAGTTCCTTAGCTAGTCTATGTGACGGTGAATTCACGAAGGAAACAACTGGCCTAATTGGGTGATTATTTTTATGAAGCTTGGGAAGTCCATACAGAAAAAGGATTGTAGGATTCATAGCAATCACATTTTTGATTTGGAAAAAGTCTAAAAATTCTTTAGACTTTTTCCAAATCATATAATATAATTTCTATAAGTTATATTTCAATTTATAAGGTTTTTTTCAGGTCGATGACGTGAGTCTTCTGCTTGTTCATTTTTACTATACATTCATTTTTCCTTTTAAAATATTGTTTATTTCCTTACAGTAGGAAAATTATAAAAATTTAATCGCAGAGTTAATTGATTCATTTAATAAATTATGTGTCACAAGAAAATATGTTCTAGTATAATGACACTCAACAATTTTTGACAAAATTAAGGAAACATTTGTGACACATATTGTTTATATTCGCATGAACTATGTTATTTACATTTTTAATTAAATTAAAAAAACAATTTGGTTGGTTGTTTCAGTGCGCCTATTTTGTACGATCGGCACAATACCAAATTACTCGTTTGTTGGTTTGTGATCATATCTTGCCGACAAACTTTACACCGAAGTTTTTTTATTAAACGTTTGGCAATATAGCCGCAAACATAATGGCATGTTTCATTAGCTAAACTATTGTCTTCCTGGGCACGAGTACTCGGTTCTGCTCGTGGTTCTGCTGGATCTTCTTCCACTGCTCGGGTCTGGTCTTCTCCTGGAGTCTGTTGAACAAAACTCTTCAACGTGCTAAAGGCTTTATCCGATTCATCCTTCTCACAGTTCGCTCCGACGGAATGAGGTGACACAAAATTACTCAACAATAAATATTTGAATGATGCTCTAAAACTTGCTGCGGTAGGATTAATGTTCAGCACCATGGCTCCGTGTTTGTCCAAAATAATTCTCTAAGTGAGTCTTGATTAAAATTACGAAGGCAAATAAATTTAAAACCTAATTTAAATAATTTGGAACACATGTATTTTAAACATTTTAAATTTAGAATCCAATTTTCTATTGACGGTACAACTTTGACCTTTTTAGTTGATAGACAAACAAACAGAACAGTCGATATAATTTTCAAAGCATCATTCCAAAAATCAATATGTTTTGATTTTTGTGTCGTTGCATATAGCAGTAGCTTACCATTCTTAGGATGAATGGAGGCACTGTTAATACTGTCGAAGAGTTTGTCCACCAACAACAGAAAATCTGCAGTGTCCGTCGCAGCTGGATCGATAATCTCGTTTACATGTTTACCTAAAAAAGAAGCCATAAGTATAAAATGTCATATTATTAGAAATATGTTGGGTGCATGACAACTTAAAATATTACACGGCTCAAATGATAGCTGGTAAGCAACGGGCAAGACATAAATATATCATAATCATTACTGATATCTGCGTGAATACTGGGATATTATTATTAATCATTAAAATGTTAAATTTGCAAACGAAAAAAAAAATAAGCTGCTAAACTTATCAGATAATTTTCTCATAATCGCTGATACACGCTGGCTCATAACTTGAGCTGCATAGCTCATCTTCATTTTCTTAATTTTTTTTTTATTGACATGGTATTCAGTAAATTTTGGGCAAAGTTTAAAATCATTGTCAAGATTAACTTTATCTAAATCCAACAATTGCTGAACGTGATCCCACTTTGCACATTTTTCCAATCCGTTCTCAAGAAACTTCACATCTTTGTTTAGCATATTATTTCGTTTAATTATTCGCACCAGGGCTCCACTTTTAAATTGCGAAGTTGTAAAAAAGTATGCAACTGGTTGTTTGTACTTTCTATTAATTCCACGTACTATAAACACCAAAGCGTGGTTTGGAAAATTGCCCGTCCGAATTCCGCTACCCTGATCCTTAAAGCCATCTACTTCATCTTTATATTTGTCATATCGCAGATTTGCTGCAATAGCAACTTCATAGAACAGAAGAACACAATTTCTGTCTCGTGCTTTTAACTTTTGTACAGTCTTCTTCAAATTATTTATTATTTTGGTGTTAGCTCCGGTGATAAAAGGGATTTTTGTCAATAATGACATTATTGTCTTCCTTGACGGCAGAGCAAACATCCTTGCCAATAGCCGATATCCCTTGCCACTCTGTTTAAATGGAGATAGTGCCATGATTTTATCGTCTGTAGCAAAGCGACGACCTTTCGGTTGTAACTTTTTGTTTCTCTGTTGACACATAATGAAATTATATGTTGTTTTGTCCACTTTGTCCATAAGATTTTTCATAAAACCAGATTCTGAGAAAGACTTTGTTGCATTTAATCTGTCTTTAAACGACAAGCACCGTGTCTGCAGTTTCTTTTATGATTGTCGCAGCTGAAGAGCTGTCTTATATAAATATTACTTCCTCGGTGTTAAATCAATACGTTTGGAAACGTTGATTTCTTTCGGCAAATTCTTCGCTCGAGTACCTAATAATAATAATACAATAATAGTACAATTGAAACACCACATTCCAAGATTACATGTCAGGGTCGTGGGAGGAATGTATGGCAGAGTTAAGCATACAATTATATTTCCATGTTAAGTATCCATTATAAGAAGGATTAAGGAATATCTAAAAAAATTGTTTCACTGAGAATATAATAAGAAGATATACATTAAATAAAGATTACATACAAATACAAAGTAACCTTTATAATACGGACTAAGAAGATATCGAGGATTATATTTTACCATCACTATAATTCTAGGCATTCTCTTAAATTTCTATAAACTTATAACACTGAGGTTTACTGAAAATCTATAAATGAATGTCTTATAGATGTCAATAACCCGGTATTCACTGCAACTGTCAATAACTCTGTTGGTCTGTAAATTCCTCTTATGAAATCTGTAACGTCATTGGAACCAATCCTTATAAATCATAATTTAATAAATTTTAATATAACAACTTATAATTGGCACACCCAGCAATGGGTAATATGCCGTGATTATAAGAAGTATGTTTCATTATGAGATGTTAACTGTGAAGCATTAATAACTGGCCATTCCTACCTATTAGTGTGCCATTAAATGATGTTGAAATTTGATGCCCAATAATCAGCACAGGTTTGTTTAGTTTTAACAAAAGCAGTTTTATTTGAAAAAGAAAGTGAATACAATAATTGGCTTCAAAAATACAAAGTAATTTGAAAAACCAGGTACGCTATAATAAGTGACGACACCTGGAATTACAATGATCAGATCAGGCGTCGTAAAAAACAAAGTACATTTGAATTCGGTAAATAAATAATTACCTGGTACGTATCGCACAATACTTGACGAGCTTTTCTCAAGTTTGGAGGGTCGGATGGTAAAAATACATTGTCGAATTAGACCGATTTTGCGACTGATACAGAAAACACACAAAATGTCACGTTTACCTTGTCGCGGCCATGACGGAAAACGGAAGTTTAACAAGAAAGAACGCGGTACATAAATTTGGCTCGGTGCCAACCTCAGGGTACAAAAACTTCCAACATCGTATTCGCACTAATGGTTTGGGTGTCGATAAAGAGGGATTCTGTATGTACGATTGTGGTAGAAGAAGATAATGATTAAACTTCAACAAATGAAGACGAAGTTTAATTAAGAACTGCATGTTCAATAGTATTTACAACATTCATTTTACTTGTTAACGATTCTCCTATGTAGCTATCTGCTACTGAAGTAGATTGCCATCGCCCATGGCGTTTAGTGAAGTAATGTCAGCACCTGCATCTACTAAATTAGTGGTAGATAAGCGCCTAAAACAATGTCCGGTATATAATTCGGGTTCTTTCAAGTGGAGATATGTGGTAATCTGCTTCGGTACGCTTGCAATTTTGTTAATGCCAACGGGTTGTCTTGTACATTTTTCATGTTGATAATTAAGGAAAAATCGATGTTGGTGTACAACTGGTGATCGAATGGTAGCATATTGTTTTTGTAAAAGTCAAAATTTGCCAGGGATTGTAAAAGTCTTTTAGTTTTAGTGTCGGGTATATTGATAACCACAGCTGAGCTCAAGTCTTTCATATTATCGATTTCTAATTGTGACATTTATGTTTCCTACATGCGCCAGAGATTCTAATTATTAAACTTACCTGTAAGAAATACCATAAAAATATGATTGATTGAAAATGACTGCTTTTTACTTAAGTACCTACTTTTGATAACAAGTATTTGTCATTCTCTTCAGAAATGCCTTTAACTTTATATACTGCCATATGTCTACAACTTGTTGAATACTGAGAGTAAATAATAATTGAGTATATTGTCCATAGAGAATTGAGGGAAACTTTTTTAGCTTGTTCACCAAAATACGCTAATAAAACTTGTTCCGAAAACGATGATTTTACATCATTTTCCTTAATATGTTGCAGTCTGGAGGTTTACTATCTGTATTTTAATTTTTTTCCAGGTCTACAATTTATAACAAAATCTTAAGCTAGAGTAATCTTTTACGTATGTTAGGATGTAGGTGTCAAATGCTATTTGTTGCACTTGACTCCAAACAAAAGGCACATCTTTCTTAGTTAAAACAGTTAAGAAAGTAGATAATATGGAAAAATTTGGAATAAATCGTATGTAAAAACCAATTAATCCAAGAAATGATCGGAATTCGATTACATTTGTCGGAGGTTTTAAATTCTGAATAATTGAATTTTTTTAGGGTCCGGCTTAACACCTTCACCTGATACAATATGTCGTAAATAATTAGTTTCTTTGACCATGAATTTACATTCAGTAGAGTCTGCGTCAAACCCGTTAAAACTGTATACATTAACTTTCGTTGTAAAGTTTCTGAAGCAGTGAATTTTGCTAATTGGAAGGTTTTATTGGATAAAAAGCTTCAATTGTTGTTAAAGTTGTTTATTATTATAACAACCAAAAGACGACGTTTCGGCACATGGTTATGGCCATTTTCAAGTCTGATACAAAAAGGAAATTACGAATATTATGAATTAATGTTATTGGAAATATAAACTTACCACATAAAGTGAAATTTACATTCAGTCAAGTTTTATTGAAATTTAAGTTACATTATAAAACGAGTTTAATATTTATTTTTTTTTAAATTACAACCCATAATTGAGATTGATATTTTGACAACCGCCTCCGCAGGTCGGTGAGTCAACGGCGACTGAATATAAATTTTTACAATTCTGTACACGAAAGTTAACAAAAGAACATCTCATGACATCTAATGTGAAAACAAGAAACTGAATGAATTATGAACTTTTACCCTTAACTAAGTCAACCACGAAATACAAAAATTATCTAAATTTTAGGGCTATTGAAAAGTTTGATATTTGGGTATAAAGATTTGGATTGATTGTAATCCGATTTAATGTTAATAGTTTTATCATCTAAATTAATATAGCAACATACATTAACCTTTGTCAAGTACTCGGGCTGTTTGCTGAACCAAACGGCATCCGATTACATTCATAGTGTTCCCAAGGTACTGAAAATATGTCTCCTCGCGGACGCGAGATTCAATTTCAACCTGCCAGTTCCCTTTCGTCAAGTCGAGTTTCGTAAATCTTTTCGCTTCTAATTGGGCAACAGTTTCCTGTAAGTTAGGTAATAGAAAAGAATCACGTTTTGTCACACTGTTAAGACCGCGATAGTCTATGCAAAATCGTATTTTGCTTTCCCCTTCTGCTACTTACTTTTCCACTAAAACTACAGGTTTGGACCATGGTGACACTGATGTAATCCCATCTTTCATCAATATGTTCTTTAATTACCCCCGTGTCAATGCTACTAAATCTGAAATTGGTAGCACACATGCCAAAAGTGCCGTAACTAAAGTCATACGCACACTCAACTCAATTTTCTGTGAATTGACATTTACCAAATTCAACTGAACATTTGACCTATCATTCTCTCGTTCAAATATTGTTCTGGCTACTAATAAACCATGAACACCAATATTGTTAGGCTCAAGACCAAAGAGGCCCATCGGTAAAGATTTTCCTAATTTTCCTGAACATAAAATTGTATGACTTGAAGGGATCTTTAGATCTTCACATAATATTACGTAAGATCTACGTTTACTACCTCATATTGTTGTACATTTACATCGTTTACCTTTTCGAATGCCATGTCCTTTATTCCTTTGAATTCTAGATCGTATACACAAGTTTCAACTCAGCCTGCACTGTCAACATTATTAACAAATGCAACTAAATTTGCATATTTCTTATTTACAATAAATAAAATTTTACAATTTTGTGTAATTAAATTTTTAATTTTAAAATCCATTAATGCTTCGTATTTATCTGATGTTTTGGTTAAAGGTTTATTTAAAGTAAATACCAAACATAATTATATTTAGAAAAAAGGACAAAACAAAATCATATAAAAATTAATAATATATTTAGTGTATTTAAATTTTCTAAAACAATAACCGTCGTGGGTTTTCAGAAAATCTATAGGTCACTTCTTCCTCTATTAATTTTGTTCACTTCATAAGTTATACCATAACTTATCTTCAAATTCCACCCCGTCTAGATTGTAGAATTTAGAGAAGCAGCTTGTTCTCATTTTCAAGTTTTCAGTCGTCGCATCTAGAATAAGGTAAGGATGTATAAATAATAGGGAAAAAGCCGGTAAATTGTCCTCGGTTTTCTAAAGCTTATATAAATGAATCGAAATACGGAATAAGTAGTGATCGCTTCCAGTACTCTTCTTCGGGGGTACTGGATGGGTTAGAACGGTGCTGTTGGCGTAGTATAACTATGGGTGGCTGAAGTTCAATTAATGTATCCTCAGTATTCTTTTTTTTTTTTTTTGGCAGAAAAATAAATATCTTTCATCGTTGCATCAGCATTTTCTCGATGAGATTTCACAACAGATCCAAATTTATTTCTTGCAGAATTATATTGTGGAAATTTAAGGGGAGGGGGACAACTGCCCCATCTTGCGTACACCCATGGTAAACGTGCGCCTTTTTAGCATAACGAAAACATCTACCTTTCATCTGTGGGTAATCACTAATAATTTTTTTCTGGTATCTTGTTGGTTGAGTACCTGTCTTCCGTGATTCTGTCTGTCTTTCTTCGCTGTTGTTTCTATAGTACGTACGGGATTTTATAATTAGTCCGCTAAAGTCTATTTTAGCATGCGTGCGAGCGTTTGCTTACACAACTCAGCGTATATTAGAGCTTCGTCTAATGTGTCAAATTACTTTAATGACAAATTTCATTCGCCAGACGAGTGTCCATTCAGAAACATCAAATAGTATCGCCGGAATTGCATGCTCATTGCTTGTTCACCTGGTGTCAAAGCAATTGGATATACTTTTCAATTTCAGTTTCTAATCGCATCGAAAATTCGCGTAGAGGTTCGTCTTTCTGTTTAATTAATTTTTTGAAATTCGTCTTCGGTTGTTGTCTGTCGTTAACCAAAGATCAAATTTAAGCAATACGTCATGTTTCCAAAATTGTTAGGTCGTTTATGAGTCGGAAGTGCATAATAATAAGTCTCTAGCTTTTCCAATGAGCTTCATAGTGATTGCTACAATTTTCTGTCTGTCCCACTTAGAACCATCCGCTACAAAATTCACGGTAGTTAAAAATGACTGTAAATCTAATCTTGATTGAGTTATTGGCTGCGAATGCGCTAGGATCAGTAAACACTGGCATTTCGTTCAGAACACCGATACTATTTCCGGGATAGCAGGGCTTGAACTTGGGTTCTTGGAAAGGATGGAGGCGTGGTTGTGTTAGGTGGAATATTAGTAAAATATATATTTGTAAAATGAATGAGAAACAGCGGGGGATGGCGCAGTTGGAAAACCAGGAAGAGCATAGCTTGGTACATAGATAGGCATAGGCGTAGGAAAAGGGTATGTCGGGAGACAATACGGATTATACTGTGATACACGGTAACTATAACCAACTGTACTGACTAAAAAAATATTTTATTGTCTAACATGTTTCTTATCAATATTAATTACTACAAAACATCTTCCCCTTCCTTAATTAATGGATATTGAAAATTTGTAAGAGCTCAACAAACTTAGAATACGTAGGACGATAGTGGTATCAATTTGCTGGGTATTTTGTTTAAAATATCATAACACTTAATTCGTCGCATTGCACGCTCCACATGTATTCGAGTTCTAGATATTCTTTGAGTTTGTAATACTTGCTCTTCAGTGAATTGTGGTGTTGTTAGGAATGAAGGTACGTTTAAATTAACTCCCTCTGGTAGCAAATCGACAATTAGAAAATCTTTCTCAGCGATTACTAGGTCACCAGGGACTAATTTTTATGCAAGGCTACAATGTTCAACTAATTTTTTATCCGAAGTTGAACCGGGATATAAATTACTTAAGTGCAGACACCATTTGGTGCAACTCCTATCATTCCCTTCAATGCATTCATGTGCTTATAACTACTATATGTCAGTTGTTGTTTCCTCATGTTTTTTGGAGAATTTGCTTAGATTTCAGTGCAATCTATAATAATCCTACAATTAGTGAACGTACAGAAGGCAGAAGGTGAACATAATTTATTTTTATGGTGCCCTGGTATTTCGTTCATCAACTGTTTGGAAATAACTTCATGTAAAGCATGGGTCCATGTGAAAATGATGTTGGAGACCGTCGTTCGACTAACATTAACCCTACATGCTAGGTCTTCATGGTTTAAGTTGAGCCTTAATTTTAGCAATGTTAACATTAATTGATTGATTTTAGATATCTCAACAGCAGATCAGCCGTAGTAATAATAATTTAATTCAGAATTATCAATTAAATAGAATAGTGCCATGAAAATGTCTAAGCCTGTGTACATAAGTATTCTTTTATCATCTGATCCCATGAAAATGAAACAGATAGATTTTTTTACTTGTGCACTTAATTCCGTAACATGCTAATTAAGAAAATATATTTCAGCTTCATTCATTGCGGTGAAATGACATTCTCTAGGTTCCTTATCTAGCGATTTAAAATTAACTGCAAGCTCGGATGTACCGGCTGTAGAAGTAGAAGTGTCCGTACAAGCAGTTGCAGTAGATGTTGGAGTAACACATTTTTCTACTGTGGATGTAGACGGTACACTTAATGTTTTAGGCATGATCGATATCGATTATTTACTTGTGGATGATCCTGGTAGATTCAGTTCGGTCGCTAATGGTACACATTTTTTGAAGGGCGATACATGCCTACAATATGGTACACGGTATTAGTTTTGTATTCATATACATATAGATAAATAAATATGCACCTTCGTTTCTTTTTCTCAAGAGGTAATTTAAATAACTTTTCTTTCTGGTGTTCGTAAATCGTTGGTCGATTATTTCTGTCAACATTCTTGAAATGGCAATTTCCGACTAAAGAATATTTTGATGGTTTACGGTTTTCAAGTTTGCAAAAATATTTCATTGGAAATTAAACTAAACATAAATCGTCTGCTTTAATTTTATTACCTTAGTATTTCAACCATATGACTTTCTCCTTTTGTTCTTTTGGAAAAACAAAGAAGAGACATCCATGTTTAGTGCTATAATGCTTGCAACCTGGTGCGAAACACATAACCATCTAAAATGTAAAATAACATGGCATTTAAAAACTAAATAACTAATCAGTCATAGAGATAATAGTTTTAAACATTTTTAAACATAGAATTTGTTTTAAAATATTATATTAATTAATGTAAAAGAAAACTCAAAGTTGAAACAAAATAACCTTACCCTAAAAAATCTAAAAAAATAAATCTTTTATTTCAGAATATTTTGAGGTCATAGGATTAAAAATTACACTTGGGCCGTTTTCACCAACCCTGGTTTAAAAATTAATAATGGATGGAGTCTAAGGTTAAATTTAACTAAAACTATTATAATTACCCCTTAACCTTAAAAGTAATTTTAATAAAAACTAGATACGTATTACGAGAACTAAGATCTCATCATCAGTAATACAACAAGTGAAAAGTTAAACAGAGTAGTCAAGATTACTCAACATGTCAACCATGCCAGAGGTCCTAACAACAGAGTTTTTATTAAAATTACTTTTAAGGTTAAGGGGTAATTATAATAGTTTTAGTTAACCATGGTTTAATATTTTATTCCGTAGATTAAATTTAACCGTAGAATATATTCCAGCTAACGGTCAATTTCGATATCACCAACCTTGGTTAACGCTAACAGCCGGTTAAATCGACAGTTAAAATAACCCATCTTATTTTGATGGAATTAATTATTTATTCTACAGTTAGTCGTACTGCTGAATGTTTCACGTGCTTCGTATATTATTTACTTACATCTCTATTCCATTATATTATAAAAATTATTCTTATTAGTAAGTGTTTGACGATGCATTTTGATAGAATATTGAATATAAATGAAACTGAATTATATTAAAGTGATATAAATAAGGTTATAAATACAAAACTTGATAAAATTAACTGTAGTGTAGAAAAAGTATAGTTTACTAAATGTCCTCAGATTCCAGTTTATTGAGAAGTGACTCAAACATGTCTCCATCTATAAGGTCATCATCCAGTGATGAAGAATTTGTACAACAACCTAGACAACGAATAATCAGAGACAGGAGTAATCCATTTGAAATGTATGACGATGTCGATTTTAAAATACGCTTTAGATTTTCTAAACAAATGGTACATAGATTAGTAGAATTATTGGGTCCTTATATTGAACCTAATGACAGAAGGAATTTTTCAATAAGATCTGTTACACAAATCCTGATAACATTACGGTTTTATGCGACAGGCTCATTTCAAATTGTGGTTGGTGATCACTTCAATGTGTCTGTGTCATTTGTTTGCCGAATCATTGATAGAGTATCACATTGCATTGCTTCTGTTGTGTTTTTATTAGTGTCTTCAGGTCGTATATTAAATAACTGACTGTTATATTGCATAAATATAATGTTTATTCTAATTTAGGACATGTGCTTGTCCTGTTGCTATATTTGGTTATGAACGAGGCTTATCTTACAAAACTTGTAGATGTCTCTTATACTTAAAGATACGTTTACAACAACATTAAAGCACAATATACAACAGCTTCATTGTCAAAACGATACATTAAAATGCCAGAAACTAGACAAGAAATACGAGCAATCTGTACAAATTTTTATAATATAAGAAGATTTCCTTCTGTATGTGGTGTCATAGATTGTACGCATGTAAAAATACAATCGCCCGGCGGAAACTGCTGAAATATTTCGAAACCGCAAGGGATTGTTTTCAATCAATGTTTAAGTTGTTTGTGATGCTAACCTATGTATTCGAGATATTGTTTCTCGTTGGCCAGGATCTACACACGATAGAATATTCAACAATTGTAGACTAAAAGCATGTTTAGAACATCGTCAATTCGGGAGCAGTTATTTGTTGGGAGATAACGCTTATGCGTGTAAAAAATATTTACTGATACTAATTCTTAATCCCAGAATAAGAGCTGAAGCGCGATAAAATGAAGCTCACATACAAAGTAGAAATACTGTTGAAAGAACGTTTGGCGTATGAAAGAGAAAATTCCCATGCTTGTCCATTGGGATGAGATTAAATATACAATAAAACTTTAAGTTATTGTAGCAACCGCAGTATTACACAATATGGCAAGAAGTAATGAAGAATTAGAGCCAGAGAATTGTAACGAAGATTTAAATAACGACAGAGAAGAAATAAATGAAAATATTGTACAGAAAGGTAATCATGGCAATCAAAATTATGCTGTAAGAAATGTGTTAATAAATACTATTTTTTCAAATTAAATACTATTTATTATTTTTTTTATATATGTAAATATATTTATAAAAATAAAATACATTATGTAAAATAAACAAAAATATAAACTTCAAAATATTGTACATCCATCACACAATTAGTATTAATATTATTACTGCTACATATTTCCATATTGCTTTTCTTTCATTGCAATGTCTAACTTTTTTTCTTCAATTTCTAATTTTCATTTTTCATTTATATTGTGTTGAGTTTCCCTTTTAAGTAACAAAATTTCCATTTTAATATCATGAATTTCTTGTTTCTGGTTCTTGGCTATATTGTTGTCATTTACATTAAACCTTCTGCTTCTTGATTTTGGAGCAATTTTGGGTGTAATAATATTAATAATTTCGGGCAATTCATAATTATTATCACCAGCAGGTGTGGTAAGTTGCGGGTCGACAGTATCGATCAATAAAATTTCATGTGTATTCTGTAAAACAATAAAATTAATTTTGGACATGGTCTCTCGTATTCTATAACTTACTGATGAAAAATCAGTATTAGTTTGATCAGGTGCTCTACCAGATGTTAATAATTCAAAGTTCTCAGCGCCCACCTGTGTATCTATAAAAATTCAATGTAACTAAAAATATTTCATTAACTGTTTTCTTCATTTTACCTGTTTCATTGCTGTCGTATGTGTTGGACAAGCTGCTAATATTACTTCCCAGCATACTAATAATTCTATCACCTACATTGTCTAATTTTTTTATATCTTCCTCCCCCTGTTTTATAAAGTTCGATCTGTAAATATAAAAATTCTATAAATTGCGCCAGATTTTATTAGTCTATCTGAATTACCGTATCATCAGCTTTTTCTCGTTTTGCCCTTTTTTTCAATGCTTCATATAATGTTTTTAATTCATGTGCTGTTCTTTTACCATTTTCTTGTACTGCATTAAACTCATCTTGTATTTTTAACCATATATCTTGTTTCTTTGTACTATTCATTGAGTCAGTTTTTTTTATTTTCTGTTACATGTAAATATTTTTTTTTACAATATTTAATAGTTTTTCCTTTTCTTTTTGTGTAATCTTATCTTTATGATCCATTTTTTTTTTGTAATTCAAAAGATATCAAAACAATACAACAAACAATAGATTTACAAACACTAATCGTATATAGTAAACAACTGTCAGTTACAGAAAAAAGTAAAATGCAGATAAAACAGGATGCTTACGAGTATATGTCATAATAGCTATGTAGCCATCTAGTTACAGATAATTAAATTATAAAACATGACTAACTCTCGGTTAACTGACGGCAAAAAAGGTTGGTGAAATGTAGGAATAAAATAATCTGTAGAATAAATTTAACTCACTGTTGGTTTAAAATAAATTGGTGAAAACGGCCCTTAGTTAAGTAAATTAAATCTACTATATCACTTACCTTCAAAATAATTAAAATATATTAAATATTGTTACGATTGTAAATAATCACTTTACAATTAACTAAAAATAAGTTTATTAAAGAAACAAATACTCTAACAAAGTACAACGCAAAAACAAAGAATGCTACTCCGCATACGTCCGCCTCACTCACCCGTCGTCTGTAGAATGCTCGCTGTCGCGCTGGATGTTGCGCAGCATCAACACACACACAGCCAACGCCTGCTCCGCCCGGTGCTGCCACCTGCCTGCTGTCTCCGAAACACCTCACAACAATTTTCGTAAGAATACAGTTCAAAATACAGAGATTTTTATGTAACGTTAATGCTAATCTTACGAATACAAAAGTTTGTTTGGAAAGTATGCTATGACCTTCCTCAACAAACGTGGCGGCGTGACGTCAGCACTTCCTTGGTTCATTGCAGTGTTGTGCCACCTATGTCAATGGGGTATGTGACCATATTCGAATTTCAATATATATGTCATAAAATATAAAAACAAACTACTATAGCTTTTTATTATAATAATAAAAACGAAACATTAATTTCTAATAATCTTGTTATTAACAATTTACTGTTTTGGAGAAGGGATATATGCCGTAAGTATGGTAGAATCGTGGACAAAGACAAATAGACCGCGGGAAGGAAAGAGACAGTTATAAATCAGCCTATCAGCGCCGCGTTTATGTTGTGGTAGGCGTGACAGGGTGGGGCATAATCACATCTGGCTATAACTATCTCTTTCCCTCCCAGTCTAACCATCTTTTTTCAAGCTTCTACCATTGATACGTCACAAATCCCTTCCCCAAATTTTTAATAATTATTTTCTCGTGAAGTACGAATAATTAATCGATGTAAAAAATACTGGTGTTTTATTTTTTTGTCTAGTATCATATTATGTAAAAATAAAAATTTGGTCACATACCCCATTGTAATAGATTTATTATATTTCAAAACTTTTTATTACACTATTACATTGCCATCAAAATCTATTACCTTTTTTTTAGAAATGGAAAAATCAAGGATTTTGTATATTCAATTAAAACACAATTCTTATATTATTTGTATACGTATATTTTAAAGAAAATAAATATAAATTATATTTTTATAATTAATCAACATGAAAATAAATAATAATTCTTATTGAGAAACATAAATATAGGAAAGAATACTACGGAACAAATCAGCTTTGCTAAATTGTAATGTCTGCTTCCAATTCAGTCACAGTCTCCTGTGTTACATTTTCATTTTTGTTTGTATAATATAATAAATTATCAGGTGGAATGAATTTGTGGCAAGTATTATTACCTCCTTTTAATATTTGTTTGGTATGCAGTAAGGCATCGCAAGTATTAATGTACAACCGATTTCTGTGTTTTGTTTTCAGTAAACTCAGCTGCGAAAATATTCTTTCAGCAGCAGCTGAAGAATGAGGAAGACATAATAATCCAGATATGATACTTTTCAACTTTGGAAACATTGGCTCATCTAAACTATTTTTCATTAGAAAAATTTGTCTCCAAAATTACAGAATCGTAATTAAACATGTGCTTGCTCTTTTTAAGCAGCCGCCATTCTGTGTTAGCTTTTTCAATGTCTCTTTGATCACATAAAATAGGAAACCTGTTAAAGACAGGGACGAGTGACAGAAAATTGTCACAAAATACTATGTTTGGATCAAGAAGTTAAGCTTTAAAACTGTCGTTCTACTAATAATATTAATATGTGTATGCTGTTAGGCTGTTATTATGTTATCAATTAAAACGTAACTCTTAATCTTCTGGAATCTTGCACCATTTAACACATTTCAAATATTGAAATTTAAATCCTTAACGCCAAAGAGAATAGTAAATATCTCACATAAAACAATCGTAAATTAATACTACACGCCAACAATAATGTACAAAAATGGCAATATGCTTTACATGTCCAAACTAGATGTTAATACACTTCTCTGTTGCAACAGGTCAATACGTGGGACGTACAACCGAATACACTACGAAAGGATGACTCATGCCATCTAGTGTAAATATTAACCAAAAAATTGTTATAATCACACAAATTAATATTACACTGTTTAGATAAAATTCAATCGGATATTGTGAATAATTACTGTTTATAAATTGAAGTTACACTATATAGTGTAAATATCAACACTAATGGGAGGAATAATAGCAGGAATGAAGTCTAAATTTGTTTATTATTTAGTCTGAGGCCAACGTTTTGCTGCCACTTACATCTTCACCAGGGCAAACTCGTGAAAAACAAATAAAAATATGAACACTTGTTTTGTGATTAACAATGAAAATTGTTTATACTTACAGACTAAGGTGTTAAAAAATAATAAATGAATATAAATATATTTGTATAAACATAGTGTTATCGTGGAAAAATAAAAATTGTATGAAAATATTAACAATCGTCATTCAGAAGACTTAAAATAGTTTTTGTTAAAATGACGATGTGTAATTTTTTTTCTTTAATAAGAACTAGATATTACTTGTTTGAAGAGCAGGAGACATCCTTATAAAACAACAAGACAAAAACAACCAAAACAAAAGAAAAAAATCCTATGGCACAATTCCTATTTTTATTTTGTTTTACAGAGTTCTTCTTATGTTCTGTTATCCTCGTTTTTAAGTGTCTTTTTGTCTGACCTGTGTATGTATTTGTACAGTTATTGCAGTTTATTTTGTATACAGCGTTTTTTTTTGTTCCGTTATGTCATTTCTATCCTTAATTTTTCTGAAAAGTAGTCTTAATAGTATGACCGGTTTTAGCGTAATATTTATAGGTAGATTTATATCAAGCATCTTTTTAAATTTCGCTCTAAAATATCAGCGTTGGGAATTAAAACATATTTTTTTGGTAAGTTGTTATTTTTATTACTAATATTGTTTGTCGTTCTGTTGAGGTTTTCCCTGATGAAGCCCCCCTCCATGCCTCTCACCACCTATCTCCGGGGACTTTTAATATGTTTACCTCCTAACGACTCCAAACAAAGCCCTGAAGTCAAAAAATATGACATCCTCCATGCATTCTACATCTACACACCCCCTTTTGAGCGTTCATTGACTGAACTACATGTTGTTCATTAATTTCGAGTTCTGTATAATCATCTATTTCAGTGTTAAACAGTTCTTCAGCGATACCGTTGGGTCAGTTTTGGGATTGGAATCATTATTGCGGACGATAAGGATTGGATGTCGCGCGTTGTGTCTTCGACTGCTTGGTGCTGAGACTCATAGGCGACGGTTTAGAAGGTTTAAAAACATTTTATTGGGATTGGTTATTGGATTTGACAATTTGATTATTGGAATAGTATTTGTTGAAAGATTTATTATATTGTTGATTAGTTGAGAATTGATTATTAAGTGGGTCTAAAATTTTGAGTGTTATGTGAAGTAGGTCTGTACATTAATTGAGGTTGTTGTCCTTGTCTGTATTGGGTATGAGTAGCTTGTTTTTGTTTAAGTTGTTGAATGTGATACGTGTTATTCTTGAATTGTGTATTTGCATGTGTACGGCTGTTTCTATTTGAAAATCATTTGTTAACATGTTTAGTGCGTTATTCATACCTTTCGGGTCTTTGGTTCTCATAAGAGTGCCTAATGGCTCAATGAGTCTACGAAGTAATATTCTACGAGAATAATTTTGAAAATACCTAATTAAAAGAGCTCTAGCGGCTTCGACAACTTGGTTATTGATATAAGAAATTTGTAAATTTAGAATGTGCTGAACACATAAAAATCAAACGCTGTTTCGTTTCCTTGCCGTAATTCTGATGTTTTAAGTATACAAATCGCATTTATCAGAGTACGTATTTAATAGTGCTTATTTCAAGTCTTCCCACTTTCCAACTGTGGTACTTGCAATGTTTATCGCGGCATCGCCTTTTATTTTGGCAAGTATACTAGACATCAAGAATTCAGTCTGAAAATCTGCCGTGTCAATCAAATTATAGAATTTTTTCACTAATTTTTCGCAGATTTCAATGGTTAATAATTTACAGTCGCCATTAAATTCAGGTATCATCCAAATAATGCTTTTCTAATTTTGGTGGGGGTACAAATACAGCTTCCTGCGCTTGTGTTACTGGTGGTGTTTTTGTTTTGATAATTTTATTTAAACTGGGCCTAAAACTAATTTCAAAGAGAAATTCGGGTTCTGAGTCAGAGGATTCTTTGGTAGTATTTGGGATATCGCGATCAGAATCTGAGTCTGAGTGCTATTGATAATTATGTCGAATCCTGGTGTCAGCTCTGAATTCGTCAGGGCTTGGTTCTGCACGTCACGATGTTCTCTCGATGAACTTGGATTCGTTTTGAGACCTTTTCCTTTTCCTTGTTTCTTTTTTCCTTCTGGTTTTCGGTAAATCATTGAAGGAAAGCGGATTTTACTATGCGCGGAAATTCGCCCGAAAATAATCCGATTCGACTGCGCCAGTTATATTTTGTAAGTTATAGTTGAAGGTTTTTTTATAAAAATATTATTTATATATAATATTGTGATCGTATCCAAGGGTAAATTTAATTGAAGAAAGTTCATCGGATGATGGATGTAAAGGAAGATAAAAAATTGTTTCTACATCTTCTCTTGCAAACGTTTCGGTATTTTATTTTACCTTAATGAGTGCGTTATACGAATGTGTGCTGGGTTGACATGGTTTACCTTACACTGTAGCAGGAAAATTCTTCTGTTCTTCTGTGCCATGAGTTGCTTAAGGTGATTTGACCAGGCCTTGAGCAGTTGGCATGCCTCTTCTCCAAATTGAAGTAAAATGTCCTCATAGAAACCCATGTTGTCGAAAACTATTCCCGTGAATATATGTATAATATTGTGATCGTATCCAAGGATAAATTTAATTGAAGAAAGTTCATCGGATGATGGATGTAAAGGAAGATAAAAAAATGTTTCTTCATCTCCTCTTGCAAACGTTTCGGTATCTTATTTTAAACTACTGTAGGGCCTTTATGGAATACTCTAGTTCTTAAAAAAAATATGTTCATGACTTACCTGGTGTGACTAAGGATACATAAAATATAAAACATTGCAAATTTTGATTTATAGTTTCATATTTATGTATGAAAATAGGGAAAAAAATCAAATTTGTTTATTATTTATTTATTTATTTATTTATTATTTGGGAAACCAACAGAATAAATCCAATATTATTATAGTTTTTATTGTATGAAAAATAAGTTAAAATAAACCATAAATTAGGTAAAGGTCACACTGCATCGATCAATATCTATCGATTCACGCACATTGACTACCATCAACCGTTTTTTCTTGTGACTGGCCACCATGCTGCGCCAAGTGGAAAGAAGTGAAATGCCATTTTTAAAATTACCGCGTATTCTACCAATAAATGTTGCTACCAACGTTTATTGGTAGAATAGTATTTTGACATTCGTCGTTTGTTTTCAACTGATTTAGAAAAAGAGCCAATTTATTTGTATTTAGAAACTTGAATTTACATACAATGCGGGTAAGAATAACTGAATATCGTATTTAGACTTTCTAATAAGTAATAATTCTTATTTTCATCAAGATGACATTGATAGTGAGGAAGAAGCAGTCATACTGTATTATATGTGGAAAAGGAGAACAAATCGGTACCGTACTATTTGGGCGAGAGAATTTTTTTCCAATCGATCTGCCAAAGTAGAATTTCAGCACTTGTATTCGCAATTATTGAATGATGAAAAATTTTACAGTTATTTCAGGATGAAAAAATCTAGATTTAATTTATTATTTGAAAAAAATTAATACTATATACGAACCAAAAAGTACCAATTTTAGAAAAACTATAGTGTAAAGGAAAGATTAACAGTTACTGTAACACGTTCACTACCCTTATAAAAAGAAAAAACCTTCACCATACACCACTCTGTGAAAATGACCACACAGTCTTGTTTTGTATAAGAATAACCTATGTAAGTGTTATTGATTGAACATTTTCATTTTTTTTCAGTTTCTGTTGCCGTCACATATATGTGACGGTGGCCTATAGTCAATTTTTTTTTAAATGGTCTGCACGACTCATATTTGCGACGTTAAAGAAAACAAGTTTGAATTGAAAATCAGTGTTTATTCCAGGAAAAAAAGACAAGGAATATGAGAAATGTAAACTTATTGTATTATTGCATTACTTATTACACTTGTTGCAAATAAAAATAAAATTCACACATGGTACTGTGCTAAACAACCATCAACACGCAGTCCAATTGGATTTCCTTTTTCGTCCTTACATTCACCACACACAAAATAGATGGCTTTACATTTTTTCTCTCTGGTGGCAACTGCGTCACCTCACTCTTTTGTTTACTTTCGTTGGGAAGAGTTGAGATATAGTTGGTGCCTAAACATATGTAGATTACAAATATGAATGAGATGTAGTTGCGGCGACAGTGGCATAGGATCGGTCCTCCTCGATTGGTCATGAGGCTTCCGCAGCTCTCCGGAATACGGTGGTGCCAGCGGCAGCGCTGCCGGATGGTACGGCAACGCCTATCTTCGAGGCCGCTGGTTTATTCCTCTTGGGCGGGTTGCGCGGGGACGTAGATGGTTTCCTTTTCTCCGTAGTGTCTGTGGTCGGCGTGTGCCGCTCTGGAAGCAGGTGGTGCCCTTGCTGTAAGTGTTCCCCTTCTCCATGAGTGTGGATGTGGGGTGATGTCGGTGGGAGAGGCGAGGTTGTGATATCAGAGGCAAAAGGTAGACCGGCTGTGCTGGTCCCTGGTTTTGTACTTTGTACGGAGCCTTGTTTAAAAGAGGTTCTCAAGTCCGTCGCTTTCTGGTTCTTCTTTGCTGTATCTAGGTATGCTTCGTACTCTTTCTGCTCCCTTATATACCGAAGCAGGTGGCATGTCAGCCCGGTCGCTTTCTCCAGCTCTTTATAGCTAACCAAACCTTTCGCTCGCTTGGCCTCGATAGCGGCTATCTTGGCCCAGAGTACTGGTTTCGGGTATGGTAGCCTGGATTCTAGCTCCTTCACGTACTCATTGTAACGAACGCCATGTTCGTGTTGACGAACGGCGGCGAAGGTAGGAAAATACATCAGGCAAAATTGGCACTTGGAGGTGTCCCTGCTTCCACAGTCCTTCTGTTGACGTGCGAGACTGCTATTAAGTTGGTACACGCGCCCACATTGTTCGTAACCGAACAGATCACCGGAAGATGTGCCGGGTGCACTGATGGGTGCAGTCCCCTGAGAGCCAGAAGGGTGCTTGGCTCGTGTGCTCGAGGCGGTTCCCGAGGACTCCCCTGACTGCGTCCCTGATGGGACGGGTTTGGCCAGTTGTGTCTGTGGTGCTGGCCTTGCTCGGGTCGCCGCGGGTGCGGCTGCCGTGGATGGTACCGTGTTCATAGCCTGGTTGGTGCCTTGGGTTCCTGCAGGTGAACCAGCGGACGAACCCGTGCCCGCTGGAGTCCGAGGCAACTTCTTGAAGCCAGGGCCATTCTAATCAGGCGAGTGTGCGGGCTGGTAACCCGCACCACTTACCCCCTGCTGGTGGTGCCGTCACTTTGGATCAAGCGCAGGATGGGCTTTGACGGCTGCATGCTCTGGCTGGTCGGCATGATGTGGCACATGGGTAGGGGTTTCGCAACCCCAGAGTTCTGGCGTGTGTCGATCCGATCAACATTCGTAAACAACAGCGGCGCCACGTGTAGCCTGCTGATCGGACCTGAAAGAGAAGAGGCTATGTGGGTACCCGCGGGTATCCTCGCTTTACTCCCCCCTCTTGCATACTACACTTGCACCCGGACTAGACGTAAGAGGACTAGCCAGGTAGAGCACTTAACCAATTAATGATCAACCAAAGTGAAGCAGCCGCTATGGTGTGCCTCCTTCTCGACTGCCTGTGTCCCCTAGTCAGTGCACTACTAACAGCTAACAGATTAAGTACGGAGGCCAGTCCTGAAGACTGGCCTACCTATACCCATCGTGGGTGACCGCTTCGTCGGTGATCGACGGGGTTGTTGCCTCCCGCCGACAGCATACTGATTTTGGGGTGGCGGAAGTTTAAGCTGGTGCTGCCCAGTAAGTGTACAGCTCGGGGAAAAACGTACCGGGGTTGAGCCGAGTACCCGTCTTTACCATACACCTACGCCGGTACAGCTATTCAGCTTCGAGCTCCTGTTAGAGCCATCGCCACTTTCATTCGGATCATAAAAGGTTGGTTGCTGGTATTACCCTTGCAGGTTCACACTCCGATGTGTCTTGCGCTCTGATTTTGGGGGTCCAGCCGTCCCTGAACTAGACGGATCGCTTAAAAGTTCCCCGTCGCTGTCAGGAATATGGCTGGGTCTGCATCTGCATCAGTGGGCGATGGATCGAGAGTCCATAAGAGAGTCATAGTTACTCCCGCCAGTCGACAAGCTGGTGCAAATCCAACAAGATCTCTAAAGTTGTCATCTCTATAACTTAGATATGTCTTCTTCTTCCCAGTGACTTTTTGATAAATCCAGTTTCCATTCCAGAGACATACATCCAGTAAATAGAAGAATAGATATGTACCATCTGATGGCCTTTCGAGGTGTTGTGTAGTAGGAAACCATTTGGTCTGTTCTATCTATGCCTGACATGAATCTATTATAGTCTAAAACGATATTTGGCTTCGTAAATTGTTTACCTCTTCTGTTAATTCCTTGGGCCATTTCAAATTTATGTGCAGTAGCTCTCTCTTATCCTTACACTTGCCTATAACCCTGCCCTTTCGCCTCCAAATTGTCTCCTTACTTTTCAATTTCTTGCCAGTAACCACTTTAGAATTCTTCTTCCTGATTTTGCGCAGGGTTCCAACTACATGAGTGTCCTTCTCCAACATTTTTGCAGCCAAATCCACACTGTTGTAAAAATTGTCCAAATATATGATATGACCTTTGTTCAAATAGGGCTCCATTAGTTTTTCCCTTTCCCATAGTAGACTAGTAAATTCAAAAGAAACCCGTCAGGTGTGCACAATTCGTATAACTTTATTCCATATTTAGCAGCTTTGTTTGGGATATACTGCCGAAAATAAAGTCTGCCACGCCACAGCAACAATGCTTCATCCAGGGATAGTTGCTGGCCTCGATAGAACACTCTTCGAATATTTAGCAGAATATGCTCGATAACATTGTTTATTTTGTGCAACCGGCTGGTCTTCTCATCAGTATCTGAATAAAAACACAAACATCTCAAAATTATATGAAAGCGGTTGCGCCCCTTAGTTTTGTTGAATATTGGAAGGTTATAGATGATATCTTTAGACCAGTAGTGATTTATACTTGGCATTTTTACACTGCCCATAGTAATACATACACCAAAGAATGTTTTGAGTTCAGCAATAGTAATTTTTTCCCACTTACCTAAATTAGATTTTCTTGAGATGCCTTTTGATAGAAAGAGTTGTGCTTTACTGTTTGTCCAATCGACAATTTTATTTAGCAAAGTATCATCAAATAGAAGTTGAAATACTTCGAGAGGCGTGCCAGTGGCTGGTATGGGGACTTAGAATCCCTCCTGCCCTGTAAAATCGAACAAAACAGAATCTTGTTCGATGTGAATCCATTCGTCGTCGTCGTCGTCGCCTACGCCACTCTGGGGCCGTATTTTCGACCCTTCGTAATCGTCAGAGTCGTGCGCGTTCGTACGCATAGCGAACGAAATCAGTAAAACGGTATTCTCGACTCTTCGCATCGTTACGAATTCGTGCAATCGCTTTCGTGTTCAAAGCGAGTGGGTAAAAGCATTCGTCTCACCGGTTGTCGAGTTTATTTGCGCCTTGTCTTTTAAAAGTGACGTGTAATCAGGTGTTGTCATAGTGCAAATTATTGTAATATTATTAATGAATGAGCTAAAAAAAATGTTAATGAAGAATTAGATATATAATAGATTTGAAAGAATATGTTGAAGAGATGAATAACAGGGATATGGAAAATCCTGTAGATGTTCTAACAGATACACCATTCAAAAAATTATTATGTTAGAGTACTACCTAAGAGATTGTTTTTGTTTTATTTATTATTCAGCGTAGATTGGCACGAAAATTTATATTTCTGCCTATAGTTATATTTTGTGATGCTTTCTCCTTACAAGTTCAGCCTTTTTTAAATAACACATTTATCAGACTTCATAAGACAATGTAAAAGAACTGAATTTGTTTTGTTAATAACTTGACAAATTTACAAAATATTTTATTTATTATTACACGCTTTTTGTACATTTTATGTATATAAGCGGTGATTTAATGACGATGAGACAATTTTCTTACATATTTTTCATATCTTTGCATTTTGTATTCGATGGGAATGAAGATAAAATTGGGAAAGACACACACCACAACCATACTTTACCCGGGATTCGAACCCGGAACCCTTGGGTCGTGAGTCAGCTATATTGCTCACTACACCACAAAATAAGAAAATATAATGAAATGATATATTATTAAGAATAATAAACAATTTTTTAGAATACATAGTATATAATTTCTGTGTATATATTTTTTATTACATGAAAAACCAGTACCATTGAAGAAACTCTATAGCGGTACGATTTAAAAAAAACTTAGCAAACTTTTTAAAACATCAATATACCATTAAGCGTAGATACAAAATATACATAAAATAAATATTGACAAATATATAGTGCAATAATGCTAGTTTTACAAAAATAAATTAGTATATATTTCGATTTAGTTCGGTTTCTTATATGTTGCCATGTCTGAAATACATATTGGTAAACTGTAATAATATATTGCATAATAAGTTATAAATTGTTTTCCGCTATTAGAAATTAAAAGTATTTGAGATTTTTAACATTTAGAAAAAAATATTTTTACATTTTTCCAATTTTTTATAGCTCCTAGAATACAATTTAAAACGTTGGATATTTCCTTCCATTTAGCTTGCGCATTTTTAGATGTAAAAAATGCTGTATATTTACAACTTACTAATTTAATGTTTTTCTTAATTAATTCAATATGCGCGTCTTTGTTTCTCAGATATTTTGGCAATGTTTGTTTCCATATTGATAATAGTAAAAGCTAATCACCCAAAAAATAAGGACGATTCAAACAACACTTAACCATCCATTCATTGAAAACCGTTATGCAACTAGCAACACGTCCAATGTCCAATGCGACGTTGCTAAATATTAGCGTTCGTCTAAAATGCGAATGCGCGTGTGGCGACGCGAAGGGTAGTTGAGAATAATCTTCGTGCTTACGCATCGCGTTGTACTTCTCGTTTCGCCTTCGCATTCGCGCGAAAGCGAACGATGTCAAGAATCGAGCCCCTGATCATTTTCCTCTGAATTATTATTTTCCAGGTTAGCACTTTCCAAGTTACTAGCATCACTGCTGCTATCATCGCCGGAAGACGGGATTGCAGCCTCAGAACTCGAATCTTCATATTGCTCTTCCCATTCGTCTTCAGAAAATTCCAAACCGTAATCTTGTATTTTCTGAGCTTCAGCACACAGTTCTTCATCTGTTAGTTTACGTTTTTTGGAATCCATGGCTATTCAACTCGAAAATTAGTCGCGAATACACTCAGGCGAACATGCACTGCTGCTGACATCAAAACAACATAACCTGAAATTATGCTGTGAGACCACGCGTCGCACATGTGTGCTACACGTTTCTACAGACCACCACAAAAGCTCGAGCAGCTCAGTACAGACTGCGAGGTAGTATACGCAATTGAAAATGTCCGTCACATATATGTTATGAGCGGTAGCCAACGTGTTTAGATACTTAGCTACTGGGGAATAATTTCGATCCTTATCATTTCGCTTTCGCATCAGCCATAATTGTATAAGCGGAATTATTAATATGCTACGGCTAAAATGATAGTGACAAAATTGATGACAGTGACAGATTTGACATTGACATATTTAATTGACACTGACAGAACAGGAACGACTAGACATATATTACACAGACGTTCCATTATTGTATGTATGTATAATTTATTGTTTGTTAGAAATGTACATTTCTTTAACAATGATTGGCATTCAAAGAAAAGAGGACAAAATTTTCATATAAATGAAGAATATACATAATCATTTAAAGAGAGTTAATACAACACAATATATAACAAAATACCCAGGCATAAATTACAAAAAAATCCATAATACATTTTCAAAAAGATTTACATAAATACTATATATATATATATATATATATATATATATATATATATATATATATATATATATATATATATATATATATATATACCGTGTGTCTGTCTTAAAGGTGTACATAGGAGATTAACATGGGAAATCAGTTTTTTGCAATTTTCTACTCTCCTAATTATTTTAAGCAAAAATGCGTCAAATAAAAGTTTTAGAGCATAAAATTCTGCATCTAAATCAATAAAAAGAATTACCTGTCCATGCATTGTAACGACAGAAATTAAATATGAAAATATCGAAAATTACGTTGAAAATATCGATTAGCCATGGAATTGAACAAAAAATAAATAAATGCTTGACGTTTTATCAAATTGTCAGAAACGTCAAATGAGTTAACTTTCGTTGTGACAGATAAAACGTCAAGCATTTATTTATTTTTTGTTCATTCCCATGGCTGTCGATATTTTCCACGTAATTTTCGACATTTTCATAATTAATATTTGTCGTTACAAAGCATGTAAAGATAATTCTGTTTATTGATTTAGATGCAGAATATTATGCCCTAAAACTTTTATTTGACGCGTTTTTGCTTAAAATAATTAGGCGAGCAGGAAATTGTAAAGAACTGATTTCCCATGTTAATCTTCTATGTACACCTTTAAGATAGACACACGGTATATATATATATATATATATATATATATATATATATATATATATATATATATATATATATATATATATATATATATATATCGCACCCCGGCAAGAACAGTGACATAATTAAAAATCACAGTATTTGAGATATAACTAATAAAAGAAAACTAGAAAACTTATATTGAAATAGTATAAGCTTCTTTTAAATTTCAGATAAGTATTTTTGGCAATGAATTCTACTTTATTCCATAGAATATTATTATCAATCTGTAAATCAGCTACTGTTAAGTATGGGGTGATAGCAGGTGAAAAAAAGTGACGTCTTTGAGTTATGTCACTTTTCTTGCTTCACTGATTTTTTTTTTTTTTTGTTATGACCCCTGAAGTAATACTTATGTCACTTTTCAAGCCAAAATTATTATATTTTTTACTTGTGACTTTTGACCTCAGTTAAGGTAACTACTTAATTAAAAAGAATAAATTAAATTTGAACTAAATGGTTATATTTCCTTATTTAAAATACAAAATATTAAATGAAAATGAAGTAATTAGTAAACAATTTACATAAACATTGAGTCATAAATGGGCTTATACAATGTGGGAATACTTTTCGCCGAGATAAGGGATTCAATATGAGATTTCTTTAAAGCAGAAATGTCCATTTTTTTTTTATATGCCGGAACGCATTTTATTGAAGAGATGCACTCTTGCTTTCTCCTGGTATTATTGACATTAATCTGCGCATATTCTTTTTGTTTGTATGTCGTTTTCACAAAAATAATACCGGGGTCAGTCTTTTGCACTTTTATTACTTTAATGTCGCTTGTTTTTATCTGTTCGTTGTTTGATGTTTTGTTATAGTTTAATCCTATCTTCTGGGAGAGTTTTTTCAAGTCTATAAAATCTTCGTGATTCAGTTCTGTTACTCTATACGGATTTCCTGTTTTTCTCGCAGACCGAATTAATCTGACGTAATCAGTGGGAATATAGATAGGACCCGATTTAAGAGCTCGTTTAATTGACTTCTCTATGACAGAGTGCACATTGTCCCCTTCATTTTGGGTGTGACCCCTGATCAGAAATTTATGTGTGATCGATTTGACTTTAAATTTTTGCACAGCTTATAGGTACATTCCCATTATGAATTTGTTCTTTTGCTGGCCGCAACAATTATCCGAGTAGAGTACAATTTCAAAGTTATCGTCGTTTATGGCGTTAGCTTTTTCTTCTAAGTATTTCAGAACGCAAGAGCCGATTTCTATGGAACCTCTATTTCCTTCACCTTCATGCCAAAAAAAGCACTCGACGTAATCTGACTGAAGTTCATTCACTGTTAAGTTGTAGCTGTTGATTTTGCTTTTATAATAAAAGGTAGACGTATCCCCTCTTGGTGCTGGCAGCACCGCTTGTAGATCGTAAGTGGCGACTATAATTTTTCCATCGCTTCCTTTTGCTTTGTTTTTATCCTCTTCTTTCTCTGCTCTTGACAAAACTTTCTCCATTAAATGTTCGTCATATTTTTCCTGTATCGCTCCTTTTTCTTCTTTCCTTGCGTTGTTGTACGAGCTGCATAAGTCGCACTGATCTTTTTTGGGGGTGAAAAAAGAGATGTTAAAGTTGCTGTTGAAAATTCGGGAATACATCGTGAGATTTGCATAAGGAACGTTTTTTTCAATGCACTCATTTTTGTAATCGCGATGTAAATCAGCCAGGCTTTTTCCACCTTCTATAAACTCCCGAGTAGATTGCGCGCGCAGATAATGACTGTCAATTCTTGGGATTGTATTAATATGAGCAACGACACCATCTTTTATTGCCGGATCTACTTTAAAATGGTTTCCGTGTTTTCCTCTTAGGTCTTCTTGCAGAAACCCTTCGTTTAATTTGGCTATCACGGTCCTAATAGGTCGATCATTGATGTCCAGCGTGGCCTTGAAGAAAAATTTGCAAACACGTACGTGAACTTCGTTGATTACGAAATGGAATGCATGGTTACATTGGCGCCTACTTCCTTCTCTTTTGTACTGATACTGAGGTTTAACGGCGGTCATACATCTAGAGATAAATTCTCGCTGCGATTTCAGACTATTAAGTGACCAGTACTTTTTAAATATTGCGAGCCTTTTATCTTCTTCTATTTTGCTTGAGCATTTTAGTTTGCATTTTTCATTACACGCTGGACGTACCTTTTTCGCCGGCATTTTTGTTTTGCGAATTGATGATGATGTATACGGTTTTCCACTATTTCGGAGAAGTTTCGCTTTAGGCTTTATCCACTTATCCGTATTTGCTTTCCTTTTCTTACCTTTTTTCTTGTTATCTGCTTGAGAATTGTCTGATTCTGCACCCTCTGTCTCGTTAGTAATATTTTCATTTTCTTCCGATCCTGATGACTCCGACGCGTTTTCATAATCAGAATATGATGATGGACGAAAATGTGGATCTAAGTCTGAATCATCCACGGTTTCATCTTCTGATTCTTTTTGTTCTGCACATGATTTAACCCGTTGTAACCTTAATCGCCTTGTATGCTGATTTTCAGTGCACTGCCATCTTGAATGTGTTCCTTGATCTTCTAGTACTATTTCATTGTTCAATTCCATATCTTTCGTTGCATTTTCTTGTTCTTGAGTTTCTTCTTCAGCACACTCCCATCTAAAATGTTTTGTTTGATCTTCCTGTACTGTTCCGTTGGAAAGCTCCGGCACTTCACTCACGTTTTCTTGTCTTTTGCTTTCTTCTATATATCATTCTCTTCACAAATCTGATTTTCGTCATCGTTTGTCTCAGTTTGGAAACTTTTATTGTCGGGGCTTCTGTTAAGTCTTACGCTTTGTACAGTGTTCTTCACTTCACCAATCAAGGCTGCCTTAGACTCCATGATGTTCAAAACAATGCTTTTGTCAGATACTAGTCTCGTACGTTTCAATTGCTCTAAATTCGACTTTTGTCTTTCTTCAATTTCAGCAGCAGCAGCTACTACCATTTTCCAACCTCTGCCTACCTTGTATCCTTGATCTGGGTCCATAACTAACCTACAACAAACAAATTTTAAGCTACATTATTTGATACACAACACAAAATACTAACACTCTCAGTCAGGAAAAGTGGCACAAAATCAAATAAAACAGTACAAGAGAATAGGTTTAGTGATAATTGATTCAAGAAAAGTGACACTTTTGTCTTTATGACGATATTAAAAATTATATTCCACTTACCTTACTACACGAAAACTGTCACAACTCGAAATGTGTCGTTTTTCTTGACCGACAACTTGCACACCTTCTTGCAACACTGAAGTGACACTGTTCTTGCCATGATGAATATGAACTAGCGTAAAAGTAAAACTGACACAACTGCCCTCTGGCAGATGAATTGCGAGTTAGAGATATGACGTTTTTCGTGCACGCGGGGGCACACCATACGTATTTGTCACAGACAATCTCAAAATGGGCATTTTTTGAGTTGTGTCACTGTTCTCGCCGGGGTGCGATATATATTAGGGTGGGTCGAAAAAAATAGATTTCGTTCTCTAGGGTCTCAAATCAAAGAGTTCCATCCAAAAAGTTGTGGAGATGTGCTGAAACATTTTTCTGATGAATACCCAAGCAGCACCGAGCACCTCAAAACGCCGTTTTTTGCACTTTTTTTAGATTCTGGCCAATAACTTTTTTCAATTTGCTTCAAATTGGCTGATTTTTTTTCTGGTATTCCCAGATCTATACCGAATAAGGCAATATAACCGACATTGGGGTTTACCCTTTCCTAAAGGCGAAGAAAAAATCCTCAATGTACCCAAAAATATACGAGCCACATTTAGAAATATTTATATCAACATTAAATAGGCTATAAATATTGGATTTAATTAGGTGCTGCCATCTATCTTCACATTTATATGATCTGAAACTATTCTTTAGATCATACAATTGATGAATCTGATGTTTTGGATGTACACAGAAACAGAAATACGGACGGAATAACAAAATACCTGAAAACCCTGATTTTTGGGTACTTTGAGGATTTTTGTACTATTATATGGAACAAAATTCCCAGAATATACAGCTGCACAAATTACAAAAAAATGTTATACATGTTTATATTTAATTTACATAATATAACAGTCATACTGCCAAACAAAAATGAGAATAAATTTCACATATCAGATATGTTAAATATCTTGATGTAATTGTTTCATGTATCATCATTACTTGTTCGTAATCCAGCATCCAATATTGGTTGTTGAATATGATCAAAACAGTAAAGGAAGAGACTTTAATGTCACTAATGTTATTATACAGGGTGCAAATGCAATAAGTGCATTAAATTTATCCAGTAATATAGCTCGTCGAGAGCAACAATATTTCTTAATAACTTTTTCTCGAAATCGCATATTTTTTTTAGCATTTTTACCACCCCGTAAATTGACGAGTCGTTCCAAATATTTTTGTGATAATTGAATGCAATAGCAATAGCTATGAAAAATTTTGTTTTAGCAATTGACAGTCCTGTCAATTGTTCCAATTAAATTTTGATATTAGTACTAAACTTGTTTATAAGGTAAAATTCTGTCAAAATGCGAGTACACAGACATTGTAATTACTTACCTATGATTTTTTTTTTTTTTTTACTCGTATCTGTACTACATTTTACTTGACATCACTGTTGACATAAAGACAGTGTCATGGAGTTGCCAACGCATTTACACGGAGCGTTTCCAAATCAGCACCAAATCATTCTGTTCTTAATATTCGCACATTTGTTAATCTTGTACATCTTTATCACATCACAATACGGAGTGTCACATATGACAATTTTGAAAAAAGCAACAGTTATATCCATAGCATGTGCAAAAAGTTCTATGTTTTCAGCACATAACAGACTTCAATTTTGGGAATGGCTCATAATGATCATTAATGAGACTGAATTTACTTGGTAAGGTGTATTTATTATGCACTATACACATCTCGACAGACGAAAATGCTGTAAAAATTTTAATTAAAAAATGATTGGCCAGGAACAATAAATGGACGACTATTATTGGTACTCATGTACCTCTTTTAAATGGACAAAAGTTTGTACTTACATTTTTTGAATAACGTATTTAAACTATTATGATTTGTCGACGATAAATAATCATCTCATAACCTAACAACTATGCTTTTGTTCTTCCTCGTCCCTCCTTGTCTTCCTCTATTCACACTATTCACAGGTGATTAAAAACCCTGGTTTAATACACAACTTTATAATTTTGTTATCCAAAATTTAAATTTCTTTATTTTAAAAACTGTACCATTACGTATTAATTAATAATAATGTTATTTCCCTTGATTCGTTTATTAATTACTGTGACTGTAAGTGTAACCGATAACCGACAATTTTTGAGCTGTTTGTGTCCGACTTGAATACGGCAGCATTTGTTCTCCCAGGAGTGCTTGATTGCAAATCAGCTATGAAAATTTCAATACGTAGCCCGTTATGTAGCTGTTCTTATTGTACGTAAACGGAGTTTCACACGTCGATTGGCGCAATTCTGACAACTCTAAATTGAAAGAAACTACTTCTTCTTCCGTACTTTCGATGTTACCCTCCAGAAATTCTCTTAAATTAGACAGAACGCCTTCTGAGGCATCCTCTTCACAATTTTTTTCAAATCTTTTTCTCGATGTAGATTCAAGGGGGTTGGATTGATATTCCTTGCCCCCTGGTTTCTTGCTAATTCGAAGAATTTCTTCAGCGGATCCTGGTTCAAGTTTCTTGTAGGTAAATATTTAATGTGTTTACTAACACTCAATTTCAACCACAAATATTTCACTGCCTTTATGGTTGAAATAAAATTTCTAATTGACGGTGGCACTCCTTCCCTGGAGTTTCTGCATGCAAATTTCACAGTCTGTAGCACTGCGGCAGCTTCTGCCCAGAAATTAATATGTGTGGAAGAAGAAGACAGTGCCATGGTCAAGAGTTTCCCTTCTGTTCTTCGAGACCAGCTGCTGCTCAGGCTGTCAAACAACTTATCCAAGAAGAGAAAAACAGTGCCGTCTCTTCTGCGGATTTGTCGACAGATGTGGATTCTGTAAAAACAACAAATTATTAAGAATGTTTAATATTGTATTATATGACATATTTTCAATTATACAAGAAAAAAGCCAAATTGCTGTGCAAAATGAATTACTTTCTAACAGTAAAGTTTATGCTAATGCACTGTCAGCGTTTATTTAAAGTTAATAATTGAAATATTATTTATTTGAATAATGTAAGTAGTTTTAAATAATACAAATAAATTACCGTCTAGAGCCACATGTCGCATTGTTGATCCCACTCGTTGACAGAACACTTGTGTGCACAGATTCACACGTATCTTTTGTTTATAGTAGGATACATGTGTCCTTTTGTTAATTTTGGGAACAGCTAAAATTCTTGCACGCCTTTTGTCAAATGTCCTTCCCCCAATACGGCACATCATATTTTTTGTATGTAAATTGTTTATAATCCCTTTAAAAATGTGGACATGAAACAGTGCAACAATTTCTTTATTGTTTACAATGAACACCTCCCCCTTCCATTCTATCCCTTTCTAATTTGCAATAATTTTGCTTTTTTCTTTTAATGGCTTTATTGCTGCTGCATTACTTCTAGCTTGGTCGCAAACTGTTGCAACTACATTCAAACCTGCTTGCTGCAATTTGTCAATAATTTGAACAATGAGTTCAGCCAATTTATTACTTTTGGTTGTGCACTTACAAAAGCTGAATGACAATGGCTGTTTCCAATTTCTGAAAATGCCTTGCACCATAAAAACTAGAGCATGATCAGCTAACTCTTCTGGTTTCTTTGTCCCATCGTCAACAAAACCAACTATAATTCATGAGGAAAAGTAGGCCTTAGGTTCCATTTTTTAAATGATATATATTTATTATATAACTTTATTGGACGTTTCGGACTTATTATTTGTCCATCATCAGCATATAAATTACAATAGTGTAGTGTTTTACATGTTAAAAATTGAAGATACAATATTTACATTATTTAAATGCCGTCCACACTTTATCAAGAAATGTAAAAGAAACTTGAAGTAAATGTGAATGCCATGACGGCGAGCTAAGCAATATAATAATAATAAATATATTATTTCAAAAATGGAACCTAAGGCCTACTTTTCCTCATGAATTATTCATCGTGACAGTTCCCAAATTTCAAATTAAAAAAAACAAACAACTATACTATCATTTCTCGCGTCATATTCTAGATATGATGCGGTTTCTGTCCTTCTTTTTCAATTTCCATACCTGAGTCTTTAGTGTACGGAAAACTTGCTCATTAATGTCAGCCTTCAAATTCAATCGCCGCAGATATTGAAGACCATGCTGCAACAAGGAGGTAACTGTCTTTTTATACATTTTGTAGTAGAACAAAAAAATGTTTATTTAATTCATAAAAATAGTAACGTTAATTCGCTTGTACTCGAAGTTTATTGATACCAAAAGGCTATTTTATGATCAAGAAATACTAAGAAAGTTTTATGCATTTCAAAACAAAAAGTAAGAAAGATGGAAGATACCCCCTTTTTGTTCCCAATATGATAAAAAAAATGACGAACATATTTTCAAAATATTTATATTTGAAAAAATTTGTTACCCAAGTGAAGAGTTGATGATGAAAGGGTTGAAAAATTCTAGGAATAGTCCTTTTTTTCACGTTTAATTTGATTATTTACTGGGTTTTAATATAACCTCGACCGGTTTCAGTTTAAAAAAAAAACCATCATCAGGACTAGAGACTTTTACAATAAAAGAAAATACAATATTTTTACGAACACATTAAAAGTTTTTTGAAGTAATATCAAAACTTAAAATACAAAAACAAATATATAACGAAATTGACATAATTCTAGGCGATGACTTTCTCACAGCCATTGACAGAAAAGTATTTTTGCGAAACGTCAATGTGTATAAACCTTTCGAAGGCAACTTCTGAAGTATAATATTATACTTCTGATGATGGTCTAAGAAACCGAAATCGATAAAGTGTCTTAAATAAAATTTTTGTGAAACTTACACCGTGTTTTTCTTTAACTAATTTCTCTTTTTAGCAATACACGTTTATTTTAATAAAATAAAAATAATTGTGACAAATAAAGTTTGACTTTTCAATAAAACTTTTTCAGAAGTATCTCGATTACAAAAATTTGAAAATTGTATTTTGGTAACTAGAAGAGACAGCACCTATATGCATTTTTTTGCTTAAAATGACCTCAGGAATAAACTGTTAAATTTTGTATTAGTCCTGAATTACTATATTATATATATATATATATATATATATATATATATATATATATATATATATATATATATATATATATATATATATATATATATATATATATATATATATATAGGGTAATTCAGGACTAATACAAAATTTAAATCATTCAAATAAAAGTTGTAGTAGATAAAGGGGACATTAACTTATTGAAGAAAATACTTTTTTAAACCAGTGGTTCTAAAACTATAACAAAGTTATATATTTTTTAAATGCGATAGTATATATTTTTTAGGCTCATTCGATAGAGTATTTTTTTTCTGAATTCAACCATGTATACGATTTATATCCTTACATTGTAAAAATATTGAGAAAAATGTAATTGGAATTTAAATAAATTTTATTTTATAGTTATATTTCAGTAGGCTAGAGAAAAATAACAGAAAGAAAAAACTATTTCACATACACGGAAAAAACGACTTAAATGTTCTTAATGTACAGTTAAATATGTCAGGAAAATTAGTCATTACTGACAGGTTATTAAATGCGGATATCATTCTAAGAAGTGAGGCACTGACGGCTGAGTTAGTTCTACAACAAACAACACTAAATCATTTTAACAAACTTAAAGAAGAAGCGACATTTACTAGTTACTTTATGTTAAGTAAATTGTTCCATCTTTTTTTTCTAAAGTATCTATCAATTGGTTTACACGTTTGGCTATTTCATGTAGAATCATTGCTATTTCTGCAATTCCGATTCTTGATTCAGTCTATCCATTATTGTACGCTTGCAACGATTCATTACTTGCTTGTCGAGTTTTCGTTTTCAATTCTACAAATATATAAAATATTACAATAAAAATAACATCATTCTGTACTATAATAATTCTTACTTTTTTAAGTGGCGTTCCTGTTTTTCCTTTTGGGTCTTTCGTAGTAATATCTTCAGTATTTTATTCGTCTATCGTTTCAATTTCCTGTTCAAAAACGAACGTTATAATTTATTCTTAACAATACACATATGTATGATCAATAAATAGAACACAATGAAAAGAGTGATATTAAAGAAATGTATATAATTACTTACAAATTCAACCGTAGCAGCAACAGTGTGTTGAAACTACATCACCTGCATTTTCTTCATTTGGATCATTGATTGTATTTTGAATAGGTACAATCCTTAGTTCAACTATAAGTTCTACTCGTCTACCCTGAACTACTACAATTCCACTTGATTGTAGATTTTTTTCCATATCATTGAAAACTTTTTTCTCTTCTCTAGCTCGTTTTCTGACTTGGTCTCTCCACTCAGGAAAAACCTATAAACACATACACACATATGTATACATGTAAATATAAAACTTGTTATATTATTTAATTGAAATCTACCTTTTCCCTATAGTCCATATCTGTCACCAGTCCAACGCCCAACGACCATACACACTAAAAGAAAATAGATATACTGACCTACAGAAGGCGTACTCTGTAGAAACGCAAGGAGTTTAGATGTACAACTACCGCGCCTTGCGGACGCACCGAGAAATAAAATTTTGTGAATGAATCATGATGTATTAACACTGTCGCGGACACTGCTTTTTTTGAAATGCCTTTCAGAAACACACTATTTTTTTATAACGTTATTTGACTCAATTTCATTACATATATAAATAGTGATCACATTTTTTAAATGATTGCCCTATTTTTGCCAAAATGGCATGTCTGCATATGTAGTCATGTCCCTACAAATCAAAATGTCTGCAAAAGCAGACTTGTCCCTTCATTTGGATTCAACAGTTTACCTTTAAAATAATATATTGGGGGGCAAATAAACTGTTGAAAATTGAATATTAATATTTTATTATAATGTATCATCAAATATAAAATCGGAAATAACTACTACCGCCTTTGTCCACTAATCATCATCATCATCATATGACATATTATTTTCCACACCGTCATCACTGTCTTCCACATTTTTTTCCGAGCTAGAACTGTTGGATATGGCTTCAAAATTTGGGTCCACAATACTGTCATTGCTATCATAAGGATCGCTGTCAGTATCCGTACATTCAGATGGGGTGGGCACTTCATTGATCAATCTCCATAAACGTTCTACAATTTTGTCCATTCTAATACAATTATTGCGTTAATTATTTTATCGAAAATAATTATTAAATAATTAATTAACTTCTATAAATAACAAAATTAATATTTTAAAGTATTTTATTTAGAAATAAAGTAAAGGGAAATAGCATGCACACTATTCTCTAAGTCCTACTAACTTGCATGTAAATATGTCTGCAAAAGCAGTCGTGCGTCTGGGATTCCATTCATTATAACATGAAATGGAGGGGGGTTTAATTTGACCTCTATGTATATATTTGTTAGGGGCTATGCGATTTGTAGGGACACAGACTAGCTAGCAACATTATTTTAAATATAAAATTTGTCTGCATATGCAGCCATGTGCATATCTGTGGCTTTTGCTAATGACTGCAAATGCAGACCTGTCCCAACACATTGTAGTCTAAATGACTGCAAATGCAGTTTTTGTCCGCGAAAGTGTTAATATTTGATTTAAATGGAATTTCAATAAGGAGAAAAAGGAAACAAATTGAGAACTGTTCATTTGATTTATTTGTTATGCCATTTTTTACAATAATTAGTAGTATTTTAAATTACAATGTCATCTGAATTTTCTTTACAAATTTTTCCTGCTATCACATGATTAATAAGTTTCGTATAATTATAAAATAAAAGACGTACAAAAAATTCGCGACACTCGTCGTTTAAATTATGCACGAAACAAGTGAATACATTATTAGGTATATGTTTTTTTATTATTCTAATAATAATTTTGCTTACTAATTTATGACAGTAATTTTTTGTTTTCATTGATCAAATTTAAACACTGTTTATGATGTTGGAGAATATTTCGTTTGGGTAGAATAATGCGTTTACATGGTATGCCCTATCTGAAATAATAGAAGTAGAATTTTTTTCTCCACAGGTCATACATTTTTTAATTCTCAATATTTTTTTAGTTACATAGCCAGTTATATACTCGCTAGCACCTGAACACTCTGTTGCAGCAGTTTGCACTAGCGCTTTTTCTTCTTCTATTGCCACATGCTGCTCTGTTTCCTGGGGAACATTGTCCGTAATAAAATGTTGCAGCGTTGTCAATGTTCCATCAGTCTCATCCTCTTCGCAATTAGCACCAACGGAGTTCGATAAAACAAAATTGTTTAACAACAATGCTTTGAAAGATGTTGCAAATAACGTGGCTGTTGGATTTGTACGCCGAACACCGTGGCTTCTGATTTGTCCAAAATAGTTCTTCAGTGGGTCCTGGTTGAAGGCTCTTAAATTAATTAATTTGAAACCTATTTTAAATAATTTCTCAGCCACTGTTTGAAAACATTTCAAATTATTTATTGATGGAATGGCCGTTTCTTTTTAAGTTTTAGGACATACAAATTTAACTGTGCTTAACCCTTTGTGTCACAGAATATAAAAAAAATGAAAAATATAAATTATTTTAACTAAATATGTTTATTTAAGTATTACAAGTAATACAATACAAAAAAATATTTTTTAAATATTTACTTTTAACAAAAATTGTATTTGTTTACAGGTTACATGGTGAAACCACTATGACTTACATGTCAACAAAAAACTTATTTGTATATATGTATCAAGCAAAATTAATTTTTGAAACTTTATAATAAAAACTATATTCATTTAGAATGAAAGTTTGCAAAACAATTCTTATCAAAATTAAGGCACAACCCAACGTCACACACAGAACATGACCATTTTGTTCTGTGGGGTTCCTTTGTTGTACTGCAATATATACAACGCCGTGATGAAGCGCGAATTGGTAAATGTTTAGCTTGATCGGTTCTCGTTTCGGGAGGAATGTATGGCTTGAATTTATGTTTTATAAATGATTTATTATTGCTGGGACCAGGAGTTCCTATGACGGACTTGCATTGAATCAATCCAGTTACTAATCGACAACGAAATTCTTTCAACTTCATATTGCTGTTCAATTTTTTTTTATACAATATGAATGAATTAACTATTGTGCTGTCCACAAAGTGCCAAAACAGTCGATGCCACCATTTTCTGCTTTTGCCGTCTATTGCATATGTAGATTTTAGCATGTCAAATTTATCGACACATCCCATGCCCTGTCTGTAATTATAAACAATAGCAGGGCACGATATTTCACTGATGCTTCCATCCTTTTCCCTTCTTCCTATTTGTATATTTTCAGTTGGTGAATCAATCGTTGACAATAGTTGCACTACTCTTTTATCTTTCCATTTTATACAAGAAAGATCTTTATTTTTTACGGCCCAATCCGTATCTCCACGTTTCATAATTTTATCATCTTTCAGCTTGGGTAGATTTTTTCTGTTGCTACGAACTGTACCACAAGAATAGATTTTTTTGCTTTTCAGTGATTCCATCAGTCGAACCGATGTGAAAAAATTGTCGAAAAAGACGTGGTATGCTTTTCCTTGTAATTCTTCCGTCAAGTCTTCAACCACTCTCTCCCCCAAACTGTTTTCAACTTTGTTATCTTGCTTGCCAGTATAAATCTGGAAATCACACATATATCCTTCTTTATCTGCGCGAACCCATATTTTATAACCTCTTTTCACCGGCTTTAGTGGCATATATTGCTTGAATGATATCCTGCCCTTGAACTTTACCATACTTTCATCTATTGCTTGGACTTTAGTCGGCTTATAAAATTTTTTATAATTGGTTCTAAGTTTTTCTATATACGGCCGAATTTTGTATAACTTATCGTAACCTGGAGTATTTCTCTTTGGCATCAAAACATTATCGTTTAGATGCAAATGAGCGAGAAGAAAAGAAAATCTGTTCAAGCTCATTTTAGAAGAAATATATTGATCTCTCAATTCCGTATGTGAGGACCACATATCTTTATAGCTAGGAGTTTTTTTATACCCATTAGTATATTTATGCCCAGAAATATTTTTAATTCATTTTTATTAGTTGGTTGGAATTTTTTTCCACTTTGAGTACAATATAGATTAGTTTGAAAAACAATCATATCAAGTATGTCATCATCAAACAAAGTTAGAAAAAAATCCACTGGTTGTTCTAATCCATCAATATTCTGTGGCCCCACATCTTCCAAAAATGGTTCTACTTGAGAAATAAAGTCCTGTTTTTTCTATATATTTCTTACAAGTACAGCTAGGGGTAAATCATCTTCGTCTGAAAAACTCTCTGTGTCTGTTTCATAGTATTCATCATTTTCGCTTTCAATATTTTCTATAGATACATTATTGTTATTACATTCATTTTCACTTTCACTTTCTTCAAATGAATCGGATTGACCATCTGACGGAAGATCATCTAATAATTCATATACTTGTGAACATGTTAAGTTGCTAAGTTTGTACATAATTATTTCTGGAATAGAAAAATCTCATTTTAACTTTTGTGGCAAATAAGTCATAGTGGTTTCACACTGAAACCGCTAATATAAATTGACAATGACAGTAATTCATAAAATATTTGAATAATCTATTATTAAACTTTTATTTATTAATGTTTTCGTTATATAATTAACAATAAACCTACCTTTTATAACGTTATTTATAAGTAAATAAAACATCGACATGTGCGTAACTTGAAATGTCAACCAACGTAATATTTTAAGTCGGTATTACCAGCATTTGTCATGAAAATTACTGTTGGTACAAAATTTTCCCGATAGATGGCATCCAGATATATTCTAATACAGCATGGTTTTACGGTAGAACCACTGTGTAACAAATCAAAAAAATAATAAAGCATGGTTTCACGGTGAAACCAGTTCTCCGCAAAGGGTTAACACCTTTATAGCGTCATTCAAAAAAATTGGTGTGTGTTGATCTTGTTGTCATCGCACACCGAAAAGATGAGAAATTTTATAAATATATAACTGATATGTTTATTAATATATAGGTTCAGTAAATAATTATGAAAAAGAACTTCACTTCTAAATTGATGAAAAAAATCTTTAAAACATTTTTAAGGTGTACTCACTTGAAAATTCGGCTAGTCGTCTCATTATCGCGGAGACTCGTTGACTCATGACTTGAGCTGCATGGCTAACTCTCATTTTCTTTATCTTCATCTCAAGCACATAGCTTTCTCAGTTTCAGACGCAGCTTAAAGTCAGCATCGACCGCACGTTGATATATTATATTAAAGAGATCTATGTCGCGCTATTTCGCTGTCCTCTTCTTTTCGTTTTGCATAAAAACGGCATTTTTATGCATTAAATTATTTCTAACATCTTTCAAAAGGTGTGGCGAGTCAAACAGGTGAATAATTGTCGTCGTCGACAATGTACCCCAATCCTCTGAACTCCTTGCCCTCTCTAACCAAGTTATTGGTGGTCTCCTTTTTTAAGTAATTAATTGCAGCATCATTAATTTGCGCTTGATCGCAGACTGTAGCAATAATTTTTAAACCCGTGCTTCTTACTGCCCGAATAACCTGTTTTAAAAAGCGCACTAAATTTACACTATTCGTTCCACTTGTAAAATAATATGCCATGGCTGCTTAAACTTTTTCGATATTCGACGCACCATGCAGTGCTTTCAAGTTATTTGTTTCACATACAGATATAACAGCACTCCTTGTGGTGTTGTTGAGAACTATATTTGACGCGCTTAATCTTGAATGTTGTATTTTTTTACTTCTAATTTACATTTTGAAAGTATTGTCAAATTTTGCAATATATATATATATATATATATATATATATATATATATATATATATATATATATATATATATATTTATTGTGATCTCGACTGATCAGTTAAGATAACAGTTAAATGGATAACGGTGTAGCAGTCAAGGAGATGGAATTTTTGAAATCAATACACTCTTTTAAGTTATTGCCAAGCTTTCGGAAAATAATTTATTCCTTCATCGGGGCACTATAAACAATATGACAACGATGTTATTTTACAATATTGTACAAACAATGGTTACAATTTTATTATATTTAACTTACTACTAGTTGAGGTTAAGATGAAAGCATTACAGCCATGTAAATCGGATCTTCGTTGGAAAGTCGAAATGTACTCATTTTAAATAAATATTTTAATTAATTTTGCAACACAGTTTTGATATTGTTTTAACAAAATGTACGGAATTTAGGGTTTTTTTGAGTCGAAAAGGTAAAAATTATTGTTAAAATTGATTAAAAATATACACAAAACTTTTTTTAAACACCTAAACTTTTTACATGTGACTGGAAAAATTTTGCGACAGAAAATGGCGTAACACGTAAGTTGACGGATGTGCGGCCTTGTTGGGAAAAGCGCGGCAATGTTTGAAAAACGTGACGTTGGGTAAATTCAGAGGGATGGGTTTAGGGGTTTAGTACCCAGTCATCCCCTAAACGCAAGAGATGCGCATATTGATAAAAAATTTGCCTTTACGCTATTTAAGTTGCCCATCATCACGGAAGCGTTGTCAGATGTAAATCCCAAAAAATGATTTTGAGGAATTTTATATTTTACAAAAAGAAGTTCTTTTATTTTTTCAAAAATATTACTTCCATTGGTCTCAGATTTAATATTAATGCAAAATGGCGATCTTTTACTTTTTTTCGTCATCATCATAAAATATTACTGCTATTACTAGACATTTTTTTTACAAAAATATCTGTTGTTTCATCAATAATAGTAGAAAAATGTTTTCATTAATTTCTCTAATATTATTTCTATTGTATATGGTCCAATCACATCTTTTATAAGATTTGTTGTTTATATTTTTGGCGCTTCCAGAATCTGGATAACACGACTGTATTAATTTCGGTAAATGATCCATTACGGTAAATAACAAATTACGTTCTGCAATAAATACAGCTAATTTTAATTCTGCTATTTTTACATCGTCATTTAATCTAACTAGTTGAGAATTATTAATACATGTGTCTCTTACCCTGGTTTCTTGTAGTTTTTTGACACTTTTTGTGTAGGTCTGTAGATTCATATCTTCTTAAATGTTTTTTTCCTCCTTCGATATTTTTCTTGCAGTATCTACAAATGGCTTTATTGTCTTCATTTTGCACTCAAGAAAATTCTTTTAACCACTGTTCCCGGCATTTTCTTTCATTCCATTTTCTTTTCTTTAAAGCAGATTGATTTTCCGTGTCGTATGCATCGTTCATTTTTATCCCAGTATTACTATGTGTTTCTTCAGGAATTTCGTCGTTTTCTTCTAAATTATAGTGTTTACTATTTTAATTTTTCGTTCCTCTGATCACATATCTAGAAAATATTAACCTATTTGATTAATCAGTTAAAAATTTAGTAAATAACTATTAATTGAACTCTTAAAACTGCTCACGGTAACTATACAAATAGTTACAGAAATTCACTGTTGAATAACACTCAAACAGTCTTCAGCACTTAAAATTTTATATTTAGAACATTGTATAAACAAATTCAAAATAGATTAGAACTTCAGTTTTTATAGTTACCTACTCGCTTATGTATACAGTAAATAATTACAAATATTTCATACGTCTTACCTGTCCATTATTAACACGGTTTTTATGCCAAAATTACAGAGTTCTCATCTTCGACTACGACCCAGAACGAAAACAAAAAAACGATATAAATATACAATTCCTGGCTATGTGTATGAATCATTACGATAATAACAAATGAAGTTAACAGCTGTCTACCACAGAAAGATATCTTGGATGAAGCTAAAGTTAGTCCACTACTATGTGTGACGGCGTCATCCGCGTCATTTATTATGCTTTTTCAAAACTATGAATTATGAATAAAAAGTACAACATAATTTCAAAATTGAAAAAAGTAGTATCACCGTACCATCGAACTAAAAAAATATCACAGTGACAGCACTGCTGATGAGTTTCTGTAGAAGATCTTGATTATAAGATTTCATCGTAATAAATTTGAAGCCACGCCTCTCTAGAGCATTGTGTAGCGCGGACAAGGCAACCTTGATAAATGGCGGATTAGACACGCGTTTATCACCTGAAAAGAACTGAATTTTGGAAATTTTATCTCTGGCCTCGCGCCAAAAATTTAAATGAGGTGATGCCTTTGTCACTCTATGGGCTAATGTTTTTGCCGAATTGAACACACAATTAAGAGATTCAAACAAACTGTCCATAAAATGAACAAATTCTGCGGTTCCAGCTGCGTCCATGGCTTTAGCGGTACTTAGTATCAGATGGGATGCAACGTGGTGGCCAAGTTTTTGTGCGGCATACTTTATTTAAGGTGGATTTATGCAGCCTACTTTTTAATTTACTTTTTCTTTTACTTTATAAAAGTTAAATGTGTGTTAATATATGTACTGCTTTATGTGCAAACTTTTAATTTTTAAGACCTTAAGTTGATCAACATTCAACTTAAGACCGTTAAAGTAAAAGAATATCACAACTGCGCATGAGATCCACTTCACAAACGTCAGCATGTTGTGTATTTGTTTTTGTGTGTAGGTTTTAGGTTATGCAAACGAAAAATCAGTAAACAACAAGTTTGTATATAAGATTTAATTCAAAAATATCCCCATTTATATAATAAAACAGATATTTTATTTAAGGATAAAATGGCCAAAAAGAATGTTTGGAAAAGTATAGCGTCTGTATTAAATGAAACTGGTTAGTATATTTACTTACTATGTAATAATATTTTTGTATGCACAAATTATTATATTCTTGTCCATTTTAACAGGATATATTTATCTATTTACATTTGCGACTATATGCCAGAAATGTCACATCTGCGTATGTGTATTGAAAGGTTTAAAGTAGCTGCATAAAGTACCAAACTTAAAGTAAAAGTAAAAACGAAAAAAAAAAGAAAAAGTAAAACAAAAAGTAGACTGCATAAACCATCTACATATTAATCGTTCATAAGTTTCAGATTGTGTTAAAATAAATTTGTCAGAAATTGTTTGACGTTTCTTTTTGTTAAAAATCAACAGTCCGGGAAACGTTTCTAGGCAACACTTTCCGGCCCCGGTACTGTAATATGCCATTTCCCGGAATCAAATTAGCAACGTAAAGCAATATGCAGAGGGCAGTATGAAATAAAAAAAAATATTGTTTTATTTACTTTATGAACCCTTGTTGTTACAGTATTATTAAATGTACCCATGTGTTTAAAGTGCTAATTGATTCACTATTTTGAGTAGAAAAAATTATAGTAAGTCCTAGTTTTGATTGCCACTAGCAGCCTGTCATTCAACATACTTTTCACTTTCATATAAATGCTCGTGTTTCTTACCTGGCGTTGCATCTTAAATTCAAACAATAAGCGCTATTTGGTTTACTTTATGTTCTGCAACCATTTCCTTGAAAATGAAATCCGGATTTAAAAAAAACGATAGCAGAAAACTTGAAAGTAGCAAATTTTGGAGTAGAGTATATGTGTGAGGTAGATGATTAGGTCGTTAAAAACTTGAATATTTGAAATCTAATGACATTTTTTAAACTCTTATAGGCCCTATTATAAAGTTTTAAGCTGTAGTTTAATATAAATAACAAAATGACCGAAATAAGCGATTCTACTATTTTTGTAAAATTTAATCTGGGAGCTTAAATAAAATTAAGATTATTGTTACTATTCATTTCGTCTATCAAAAGTAGACTAATTATGCTCTTCCGCAACACCAGCTTTTGCTAATGTTGATAGATGTTAATAGATGCAGTTAATACAACATTCTATATATTTTACAATATACTTTCGCATGTTAGAAAACTAAAAGCATTCAAACAATTTGTTTTATACCGTCCATTGTATACTGCTTTACGTTAATTTGAGTTCGGAAAATGGAACATTACAGTACCGTGGCCGAGAATTGTTGCCTAGAAACATTTCGCGGAATGTTTTTTTTTTAACTAAAGGAAACCAGAAGCATCAACTCAATTTCTGACAAATTTATTTTAAATAATACAATTTGAAACTTATGAACGATTAATATATTACGACAAAAATTTTCACCAATTATAAAAGTTCACATTCCCCATAGGTAGTTACTGTTTCTTGATGTTGATAGACTGAAGCACATGTACGAGTAGAAAATTATAGACTTTCCTTTTCGAAAACTTAGTGTAGGTTGTAAATAGTAAATGAATGTGGTATTTTTTATATGATATTTAAATCAAAGAAATTGTGAAAAAAATACTAGCCGGCGGGATATGAACCTGCATCCTTAACATTTGTACTGTTACGTGCTACCAATTGCACCACGGCTGGGCTGCAAATCCGCCGGCTTATACAGTCTTTTCGTTAAACTCATAGGCTTGTATGAAATCCGCATCACATGTAGGTGTGGGGTACTCTAACCACTACATTTAAACACCTGTGAATTGTCAGATACATTCGCACAACCTTGTCAGGAGTGTATTGCAAATAGTAAATGAATGTGGTATTTTTTATATATTTCACTGTAGGCTCGCTATATTTTGTAGAAATTTCACTCGGTAAATCAGAAATGTTACAAAAAGAATATGCAGCTGTCATTTTTGACATTTAAGACAAACAAAACAAAACAAATACGCACAAATGTCACAAATTCAAAGATGATCTGACCTAAGTTAAACAGACATGTTTTGAATTAATATAAATTTTTAAAACACGTAGACAGTATGAAATAAAATGTTGTACGTCATACGGCTGTGAAGTAGTTTTACGGTGCTCTTTTCGAAATTCCCGACTCCTTCGTAGCCTCGTCCGTAAACTTCTCATTTGTATCGTAATAACTCATTTCCCAGCCTTACACCGTCAATAACTATTACTGTCTTCTCAACACCAAAATGTCTGAAGTTATCATGATATTCTCTTACTATTTGGTGTCTCTTCCTTTTGGAACTACCCATCTTAATCCTGATGTGATACTTCGGTGTACTATGTCATCCCTCAATTTATATTTCTTATGTATTTTCTGTTCATAATCGGTCGTTGGGTTTTAAGTAATGTCTCTTATTAGTTTCAATTTAGTGTTTGTCATTTGTCCCGCCAAACCCAGTCGTCTATTTCTATATGAAGTATTTGCAGTGGTTCTTCACTTTCAATTTCTGTTTCGTCTGGATTTCGGCTAAGTGAATCAATATGTTCCATTTTAATATCTGGTCGATACTCTACGGTTAATGAGAATTCTTGCAACTGTTGCCACCATCATGCAATTCTCGGGAGAATATATCTTTTTTAATCAGCAGTTTTCAAATCGTTGCAGTCGGTAACTATTATTGAATTCTTATGAAATATATTCTAAATTTCTTTAATGTTTCTAATACGGCTAAAGTTTCGAGCAGCGCATAAATTAAAATGTATAAAAGAGTATAATACGCACGTACAATACCATATAATACGTGGAAGTATAAAACTATATGTATTATACATGTTATACAATATATGTATTGTACATACATGATATACATTTTATACAGTTCATGTTTACACCACGTATAATACTGTATGAAAATTAAATATACGTATATAATAACAATCAACACTAAATATTTTTATACTGTGCAATAGGTATAGTACCTTTTATGCTGTATGAAATGTATAATACAATAATGTATTATATAGGTATAATAACATACATTTTATAAGAACGTATTATACTTTGTACACGTTTTATAAAGGATTTTTGTACATGTAATGGATAAAAACTTTTATACACGTATTTTCCATCCCTGGTCATATGAGTGGTAAACCTTGTTTGTTTTTCTACTGTAGGCCGATTGTAAATATCTATTGTTGTTTTTGTAGTACGATACCTCCTAGTCTAGTTTTACTAGATTCATAATCTACTTCAATTTCTGCTTCAGGATTATACATAGAGTGTTAATACTGGTTTATTGCATAAAATTTGTTTTAATATCGCGAACGCAGCCCGTTGTCTTACTTCCAAATCCAAGGTTATGATTGTTAGTTAGTGCAGTTATTGGTTTCACAATAATTGCGTAATTCTTTAGAAAATGTCTAAAGAAGCCGATTAAACCAATAAATTGTCTGACGTGGTGTTGATTCTTGATTAATTTCAAATCCTAAATAAACGATAGCTGTTTTGAAAAAATATTTGAGATTTAAAGTTAATTTAAGCGTAGCGTGTCCAATACTTTCTTTAAGTTTTCTAATTCTTCGAAATGATTTTCTGAAAAATTATAATAAATATTCTGTTACAGATAACAAACGCAAAGAAATAAATACGTACTTTTTCATATTAATGACATGAATTGTCAATAACAGAAAAAATAAGGGCTAGCCCCGCTTCATTCACCACCTTTCGTCTAAATATGGGCACCAAGTTCTCGTCCGATATTAATTTAGTATTGCATTTAGCCAAATTAACCAACAATGATGTTGATGATCCTAAATGCCTGTCCCTTCTTAATTTCCTTATTCCTAGAACTGTTTCCAGATCTACTGCATCCTTTTATTTACCACTCTCCCGTACCAACCTTTTAATATCTTCGCCAATACATCGAATGTGTCACATTTACCAAACCAAGTTCTCTACTGTCGACATCTTCCGTTCGGACTTTAAAACGTTTAAGAAAAACATTATTAATTATTAAATGTGTTAATGTGTATAAGTTTTGCAATGTATATGCTTTGTATTTGTGTTCTTATGCTATCCAGTCATTGGGCTTGACCTGTTGGATAGTCTATTCGTAAATAAATAAATAAATATCAACACTAAATCTTGGCGCTCATTTGTCGCTGACTAGGAGGCGACTTATATCCTCCAAGGTGGGTGGGATTGGAGGATTACGGCGCCTACGACCCGTACGCATAGCACTAGATGCTCTAGCGTAACCATAGGACGTAGCAGCATCAAGATTCCTAAAATAATTATAAGCATATGAGAAAAGAGATACATGTATTTTATATCGTTTCATACAAACACTTTTAACTTTATATTCTCGTGATTTACTAATTATTCAACTCTGCATTTTATCCACGGTTACACTCTCGGAATAGTATATTCTACAACAAATATTGGAGTATGCCTTTCCAAACGTGTTGTAGACTATACTTTCTCCAACAAGATTTTAGCAATGTTGCCTTTTTCGAGAATAATTCATTTTATTAGGAAACTTACAATTTAACATAATATTAATTTATACATGTCCACAGATTGCTTAACACAATACATATATGTCTTGATTTATTTGGTAATAATTGGCGTACATTTCATATCCTCATTACCACTTGACATTTTTCTCTACAAAATGTTATTTAGTTAATTTTCTAAGTAATATATTATTATTTAGCTAGACTTATTGCTGTGAAGATCCCCAATAAATCTGTAAAAGTTAACAGAAAACTCCAACACTGTTTAAAACTTTACTGATTTCAGGATATTAACCCATTGTTTACATGTACAAAAGTAGGCTGGTAACTAAGTAATAACTGTATCTGTACGGTAATATTATTACCATACTGACTTATCAGCAACAATCTACAAAATGAAAATAAAATAAAAAGAAAGTATAATGGTCTTTATTAATTCATACAGATAATATTAGTGTACCTTTCTAAATACGGTTTACTTTATTCTAAAATAATAAACATGAGGAATAAAGCACATAATTTAAATATTTGTCATATTGACATATGTCAAAATAATTGTTCTGTTTACCATAGCTTTCTGAAAGTAGTATTAATGAGTGAACAAACCACGGATGCATCACTTGATCTAAGTTCGTCTTCATTTGAGTGGCCTGGAGCATTGTCAAGTACGAGTAAAGCTTTTATGGGCAAGTTGGATCTGTTCATAAACTTCTTCACTTCTGGGACAAAGTCTTTATGAAGCCATTCACTAAATACCTCTCTTGTGACCCAACTTTTAAATTGGTTCTTGTAGCAGACTGGCAGACAAATATTCTTGAAAACTCTGGGATTTTTAGCTTTACCAATCACTAACAAATCCAATTTGTTTGTTCCAGTAGCATTTGAACACGGCATAAATGTGACTTTATCTTTACTCACTTTACGACCTGGTGCGCTCGCTTCTTTAGAGGATACGAATATTTTATTGGGCAACAGTCTCCAGAACAGACCACACTCGTCTGCATTATAGATTTGGTCAGTAAGAAGACCCTCTACTTTGTCTTTAAAATGCTGGATAAATGGCTGCACTGCAGATTCGTCGCTTGACAATTTTTCACCCGATATGGTTAACATACGGATACCAAATCGCTTTTTAAATTTATCCAGCCACCCATCACTGGTACGAAAATCATCTTTTTTGGTAATTTTTTTTATAAATTTCGATTGCTTTTGCTTTCAGAATTTCTCCAGATACAGGAGTGTGTTTAGAACGCTCTTGCATGAACCACATGTAGAGAGCGTTTTCCATCTTTGGACAATCACCAACTCTTAATGTTTTACGCTTTCCCGGTCCAGATTCCATCGTCTTCACTTGGTCCACTATCTCTTGTTTTTTTTTTTCTTCTTAAAATCGTGTATAGTAGCACGCCCAACTCTATATTCTTTTGCCAACTTGCACATGTTTTCTCCACTATCTAACTTCTTTAAAATGTCCATTTTATCTTTCAAAGCTAGAGTCTTGTGTTTCGGTTTACTTGACATTTTTAAATACACTATTCTCACTTGAAAACAGCAGGTAAATATGTACGCACGTGCACGTGATAAGTTTTGTGGTTGTGGCGCGGGGAGTGCCGGATTACTGGACGTGTCGGCCTATTGATGTGCAGGATTAGTGAGATTTATATATATATATATATATATATATATATATATATATATATATATATATATATATATATATATATATATATATATATATATATACAGTCAATAACTTTAATATTCGGACAAGGTAAATAAAATAATTAGAACTACAATTATATTGGCAGTAACAATAATTTTTGTAACATTTATTTAATAATATTTTGACATCTTTAACAAATAAATTTTTCATAATATATGTAAGAGCCTTATAGTTCTTAATAATTAAATAATAAATACATACAAATAAAACTATCAAAATATGCATAACAAAAATATTCGGACAAATTTATGAATATATACTTGTATTATAATAATAATTAATAATAATATTAATATTTTGTGGGATTCCCTTTCTGTATAATAACGCTTTCCAATCGTCTTGGCATTGAGCAGACTAATTTTTTGGTATATTCCGCACTTATTTTGGCCCATTCTGTCGTCAATATTACTTTTAAATTTTGTTTATTTGTAATATTATGTTTCCTTACTCGGATATCCAACTCGTTCCATAAATTTTCGATGGGGTTTAAGTCTGGAGATTGTGGAGGGGTTTTCAACACTTTGGGACAGTTATATAGCAACCATTCATTCACTATCATAGCCGTATGTTTTGGGTCATTGTCCTGATAAAATTTAAATGTGTCCAATATACCCATTTGTTGCGCACTTTTTTTTAAATCTTTTTTTAAAATGTTCAAGTAAACTGTTTTATTCATAATTTCGTCAATGAATACTAGCTCACCTACTCCCGACGCCGACATACAGCCCCAAACCATAACTGAGCCACCACCATGTTTAACAGTTGGTCGCAAATTCTTTATTTTCTACTCTTCATTCGGCTTTCTCCATACCATTACTCTTCCATCCGATCCAAATATGTTAAATTTACTTTCATCTGTAAAAATAACGTCATTCCAATAGTTTTCATCCTTCCCTACGTAATCTTTAGCGAACTTCAATATTTTCTTCCTATTTGTTTCATTAACAAATGGTTTTTTTCTAGCTACCCTGCCGTTATACCCGTTTTCTTTTATAGCTCTTCGAACAGTTTGTACACTAACTGACTTAGAACACTCTTGAAGCAACTATGATGTTAGTCTAGGGGCGCTTATTTTTGGATCCTGGCGCACTTTCTTCAAAATATATCGTTTATCACGTTCTGTAAGTAATTTCGGACGACCTTTTTGCGGAATGGATAGTATGCGATCCTCATTTTTATATCTTTTAATGATATCAGCCACTGTACTTTTACTTAAACTTAACAATTCTCCAATTTGGCGATAAGTTAGACCCTTTTCATAGTGAAATATTACTAACTGTCGCTTATCAAAACTAGTATTTTTACTTTTGCGCCCCATATCGACGTATTGTCTCGGACAGCTCGACAATAATTGAAGTAACAGTCTTTTTACTACTATAAATAATAATTGTGAGATGCTAAACAAACAAGTTCATCACTGTCCGAATAATTTTGTTACCTGTATTTTGATAGTTTTAATTGTATGTATTTATTATTTCAACATTGAGGACTATGAAGCACTTATATTTTGGTAAAGTTATTTTGTAAAGATGTCAAAATATTATATTAAATAATTATTGCCAAAAATATTGTCACTGCCAATATTATTGTATAGTTTGAATTATTTTGTTTACCTTGTCCGAATATTAAAGTTATTCACTGTATATATATATATATATATATATATATATATATATATATATATATATATATATATATATATATATATATATATATATATGTGTGTATGCATGTATGTGTGGATCCTCCACTCTAACTCAAATACTATCATTCAGAAAATTTTTAAACCTTGTATTTCGAAGTTTTTCTGTAATGGAAAGAGCCCATTAGATTTTGGTGTGAATCGGATAACCGGAAATAGCACTTTACTAGAAGCTCAAAATAGTTTTTTTTTTCGGAAAATACCTTTAAATGTTATTTTTTCGAAATTAATGTTATAAAAATTAAAGATTATTAAATTTTCTACAGTTTTGCATTAATACTTTTTTTGTATATTGTATGGATAAATTAATAAAATTATCTATTATTTAAATCCCGGTGACTACGCGTTAAACAAACAAAACTCCTTGGTTGCGCAGTTATTCAAATGTATGTAACTGAGAGATAAATGTCACTGCCAAAGAACTAATCATTTCAAATTAATAATAGTAACGTTTTAGAAAGACAAAGGTAAATAGAACAATAGGAAAGGAAATCAGTACAGTTTCCAGCATATGTAAATATGTAGGTATGTATTTAGATTAATAAAAATTAATGTTTCGCAAAAACGTTTAAGCTAATTCTTATTTTTGGATTAGTGAATTCTATTTTATCCCGGTATTTAAAATTTAATCTTCACTTTATTATCAAAAAAGGTTCAACGTTCAAAATTAAAAATGATTTACAAAAAGTACAAATTTATTGATATAGTACATTATTGTCACGAAATAGACAAATTTAAATGTTCCAATCTTAAGCTGATATTAGAGTACCGTGAGGACAGCAGAATAAACTGTCATATATGGTATGATACTGAGAATTTTCGATTATTTAATCTTTATTGAGTTTTATTTTTATTGAAAATAATAACCGCCTAATATAAATGATAAAGTTCTTAATTTGAGCAAATATTTTTTTAAAGTAGGCGTCAAATTGTCATTTATTTGTATCATTCAATTTATTTTATTGCATCGGAATCACAGTCTTTTAACAGAGAAATTAACTTCAATCCAATGCAAGAACTAAACTTTCTGGAATTTGGAAAAAGGAAAATTTCTCTTAGCTCCACATAACTATTAGCAAAACTTAACAGAAAAATGACCATTTCGAACTATCGCAAAAATCATCATAATTGGTGATGCAGTCATTTTTTCACATAAAAAAAGGTTTAAACTTGAAATGTTTTTTCTAGTGCCTCAACCTCTGGCTGAGGAGCTCCCAGTCATGAATCTAATTTAGCACGCGGGTAATGCAACACGCAGGAACGAAATTATCGCATAAATTGTCTGGATATTTTTAGCAGCTTTCTATCACATGGCAACAACCATTGCTTTTAATCCATAAACTTAGTAATTTATTTTTGCATTTTAAAACAAATGAACAGAGACATGTTACATATTGTTGGAAAGAAAAAAACTGGTGTAACTTTTCAATATGGCGTCCATATAAAAATTAAAACTTTCGCATCATAACTCGAAAATATACAGTATAAAGAAAAGCTGAGCTTCGAAAAAATATAAAAAGTTCTCGAAAGATGTGCAAACCAAAAATCCAGTATTATTTAACACTTAGGCCGAGTATTTCAGTAGAAGGTTAAACCAAAAAATTTTGGTCAATCATTTTTTTTATTGGTTAGACGTATTTCAGTTTCCAGTTAAGTGTTAAACGAGTTTATTGTGACCGAAAAGTTAAACCGGCATGTGAAGGTAGGTTAATCTAATATTTCATGGTTAAGTCATGCGCAGAATTTTTTTTTTGATAGTTTGGTTATGTGAAATACTGAAATATATAATTTTGACGTTTGCGGATAGCACAATGGAAAATTCACGTTCTAAAAATTTCACAAAGGACGAAATAAATTTATTAGTTGAAGTAGTAGGTGAGAAACGAGATATAATAAAATGTAAGAAAACGGGGGTTGTAAACCACAAGCAAAAATCAGCGGCTTGGATAGATATTATGAAAAAACTTAATGCACATTCTAGTCGTGTGCCACGAACAGAGAAAATGTTAAATAGAAATGGGCAAATATAATGAAAGCAGCCGTAAGAAACCATGCCGTAGATAAGAAAAAATATCAAGGAACTGGTGGTGGTACAAAAGAAAATCCAGTAGAAACACCAACACAGGCTATCATTATAGATATTTTGGGGGAAGGATTAACGGGAATGCCCTCTGAATGCGATGGTGATTTTCCTGAGCAAGGTACAAACTACAATGTAAATTTTGTGCATAATTTTGTTTTTTAATGTAAACAATAACAATTTCAGTGACAGAAGCAAGCTGCAGTTTCGTTGAGAATGTAGAAAGAGAAGAAATGATCATTGATGGTACGTTATTCTTTTCCTGAAGAATTGAATGATGTTGATTGATATATGTTTTAGCTTCACTCATAATCGAAGGGTAAGATGATGCTATACCTACTCCACAGCCAGTATGCACTTTAGAAAGTGAACCAGACTGGGCAAATTACACACCAAAAATGTTAAAATCCACACCATTTAAGCCATTACAACATGACAGGAAAGGTAATAAGCAATCAAACTAATAATGTTGTTTTTGCTATTATATTTTTAATTGCAGCAAGAAAAGCCACTGGTGCAGACACCAATATAAAATGGTGTAATCTTGCTAACAAAAAACTGGAATTAGCACAGTTTAAAAAACTATATATGGAGGATGAAGAAAAGAGTAAAGAGGAACTTTATAAATTAACAATAATCCATATGCAGGAGGAACACGATCAAAAAATCAGACATCGAGAAGAATAACATTTATTGATATTAAAGAAAATGAAAAATAATTTAAAACGAATTATACATACATACATGTACCTAATACTAATCATTTTTAAATAAAGTATTAAAATAGTTAATAACAATTTTGAGGTTAAGAGGATCCAATAATTTGTTCTATTATGGATGATTGGGCCTTAGGAATCCATGAATAAATGTTCATACGTCGTAGAATGTATTAAAGAGACATTTATTGAACGTTTCGACCGTACACAACGGTCATCATCAGCTACAATTAAATATACAATTTTATTTCTTATTTAACAAAAATATTTATAAAAATGTAAATAAAGTCAACTAACACTCACCAATTCACAATCTAGTTGATCGATAAGAAGTAAAACAATCCTGAAACATACTTAGGATTGAGGCAAACTTGAGAACAAAAGTCAAGAATATTAAAAACATGATATTCTCTCTGTGGAAGTTGGAGCGATTCTGAATTTTAACGACGGACGACGGAAAGACAAGATGGCGACACCGACAGACACGCCAACACAAAACTGTTTTATAGATAACAAGAAAAAGAGAAAATAATGACAACTTCCTATTAAACAAACCAGCCGTCAAAATACAATATTCAAAGAATGCGCCAGAATTCAACTTAGAATCTTCTAATAAAATTGTTCATATGTTTCAGATTATTTTTGTAATCAGTCTGAAAATTAATGTTACGGTGTCTATCTTTATTAATGTAGAAGGCTTCTTTGATGAGTCTATTATGATAATGTGGTTCAGTGCGAATAATTTGTGTGTCATTAAACTTAAATTTATGACCAGTTTCTTGATTATGTTTAGTTAATGCACTATGGGAAGGGTTTAAAAGTTAACAATGATATTCATGTTGATAAATGCGCTTGTATAGGGGCTGTGTAGTTTCACCTATGTAAAATTTTCTACATGAACCACATTCGATCTTGTAAATGACATCTCTAACATTGTTTTTTTGTATTTTATCCTTTAAATTTGTATGTAAGAACTGAGTGGTGGCTAACAGAATTAGCTATTTTTATATTACATTCTCCTAATATTTTTCCAATGGCTAAATTTGTATCAAGGTCATATGGTATTTTTGGGAAAACTACATTGCTAGTGGCTATATTATTATTATTTTCTACTTCATTCTCCGACTGCGTTTCAGGAATGTTTAGTTTTTTAAATCTTTTATTAATGGGTTTATGTAAAAGAGAGATCGGATAACCATTATCTAATAAAACTTTGTATATGAAACTTAAATTTTTTTGATGAAATCGGCCGTTAGATAATAAAAGGGCTCTATCAACTAAGCTATAAATAATGCCAATCTTGTAATTAATATTAGTGTACGAATAAAAATTTAAATAACGACCACTAACAGTAGTCTTTCGAAACCAATCAGTTATTATTTTGTTACCTTTACGTATCAGAGTGACATCTAGATAATTAATTTGATGATTTAATTCAAGTTCTAATGTAAACTTTATGCGTGGGTGGAAACTATTAAATTTATTAAAAGTATCAACTATGGCATCATTTGACGCGATAACTAAGCAATCGTCAACATAACGTTTGTAATAAAGAATGCAAAATTTAGGGTCATTGACAATGTCTTTTTCACATTTTTGTAAAATTAAATCAGCCAATGAGCTTGAAATACTAGCCCCCATGGGGGATCCATCAATCTGTTTATAAATACAACCATCGAAACTAAAAATTGAGTTTTTGAAACACAATTCAATGCCCAAAATAAAATGTTCTAAATCTAAGTCTGTAAAATATTCAAATTCGGCCCATCTGTCTTTGATACATTCTATGACTAGACTTCGAGGGATGCTGGGGTATAACGCTACTACATCTAAACTGAACATTGAGTGGTTGGGCGGGAGATCAATTTTAGAGATGTCGTTCACAAGGTCAAAAGAGTTTTTTAAAAAGAAAGCAGAATTTGATGTTACTTGTGAAATAATTTTCCCAAGAAATTTAGACAATTTGTATGTTGGTGTGTCTATCATTGACGTAATCTGTCTCAACGGTATGTTGTCTTTATGTATTTTCGGGTTCATGTACATTTTACCGATCCTTGGATTATTAATTTTTAATTCGGGCATATTAATGATCTTTAAATATTCTTTAGTTTCATTATTTATTCATGGATTCCTAAGGCCCAATCATCCATAATAGAAAATAGTTAATAAGTTCAACACGAGTCCTGTTATTATTAATCTGAAGATTCGAAGCATCTATACGAACGTTTTTTACAAAATGAAAATTTCTTTCCTCAGCATCATTCAGCGCAGGTGGTTCAGCTTCATTATTTTTAATAGCAATATTGTGTAGCACTGCTGTAGCAACCACTGTCCATTGCACTTTACTTAAATTGGCATTGATACCATTAGATAAAATCGGAAATCTTCGTTTCTAAACTTCATAGGACCGTTCCACTGGATTTCTTGTTCTAATATGGCTTTCATTATACAAATTTTCAGCCCTTGTGGTAGTGTCTCCTAATGGCGTCACAATATAATTTTTGTTTGGATATCCAGAATCCCCCACAATAATTCCGTTGTCCATTTCATTATTTTCTAGCCTACCACATAATCTCGAATTGTTAAAAATTGTTGAGTCGTGTACTGATCCATGCCATCTTGAAACAATGTCTAATGTTCTTAACGTAGAGTCTGTACATTTATTAAGAAAAAACCTTTTCTATTTCGAAATATTTCCGCATTTCGTCCACCTATACAATATTATATATATATATATATAATATTATTATTATTATTATTATTATTATCATATCGTACCTCCGGGGAAACATCGACGTAAGTGCAAATTTGTAAAATGCCGAGAATTCATGTTTGAAGTTTTTAGAATACTTAAAACATAAAACAAAGACAATACAAAATATTTACTGACTCTTTAAATGTTTAATGATATTCTTTAATTTGTTTTGTTATAAGTAGGTATACTGGCACTTGAGACAACCCCCACTCCTTGCTATTGATTTTATACCACGTGGTGTATAATTAGGTACGCTGAGGTGCGAGGAGCGGTTTTGATTGGTTGGCGTAAGGTATGTGTGAGATTGACCACGCCCCCGTTGAGATTGATCATGCCTCTTGAGATAAGAGAATTAGATTTGATTTGTTGGCGTAATATTGACAGCGTGTTTGTTAATATGTGCATATGAATGCCATCTTTCGGGTAAAGTTATAAAATGTACGGTTGATAATATAGTTATTTGTTTAATATGCGAGCATGAACGCGTACGCCATCTTTTGTCTAAAATTTATAAAAATGTGCGACTGATAATATAGTTATTTGTTTTGTATACGCAAGAAGAAACAAAAGCAGAAGAAGAAGAGGAAAGGAAGCAGAAGCAGAAAAAGCAGAAGAAGAAGAAGCAGAAGAAGCAGGTGCCCCTTTGCAGACTTCCGGGGCAGGTGTTAATTACAGGTGTGCTTGACTGGTTCTGGTGCAGATAAGAGTAATGACGTCACAGATAAGGCCTGGGGACTTTTTTTTGAGACAGTGGGAACTTTCTTATCAGCGCGGCATCGTTTGATGTTGCCGACTTCAGGGCAAGTGTTAATTACAGGTGTGCTTGACAGAAAAAGAAGCAGAATAAAAAGCCAAAGAAGAAGCATAAGAAATGAGAAGCAGAAGAAAAAGCAAGAAAAAGGAGAAGAAGAAGAAACAATAAAAAGCGGAAGAAGCATTAGAAGAAGAAGCAAGAAGAGATGCTATTATCACTTAAGCAAAAGGAGAAGCATTAAAAGAAGCAAGAAGAAATATTCTTAACACTTTTTAGGAGATTTAGCAAAGTATGCAGCTGTACACTTACTTTTCTCGAATAATTCATAACTTCCATTATTTTTATGTCCCCAACAGTTTTTATCTCAAGTTCACTTGTATGGGTAACATCAAAATCAGGTGGTACATGGTGTTGAGTAATTTCAAGTAGGATCATATATTATATTATTATGTTCAATCCAAAAAAAAAAAAAAAAATATTTTGTAATCTTAGTTCCATTTGAGTAAATCTTAGTACCAACACATATTTTTGTTAATATTCCATATTTTCCAGCTACTTCAAAGAAAATTAAACTTCCTGCAAAACAAGCACCACTGTAGTTTGCCCGAATAAAATTTTTGTTCAATACAATATTTACCTCCTAAATAATTACCACAGTTGTTTGCCCGAATAAATTCTTGTTCAATACAATATTTAATTAGGTTAAGTTGAACGTATTCTCGCATTAAATTAGACATTCTTATACGTTTGCTCAGTATAAATGTCGGCTAAAGAATAATTATTTGTTGACATATTTTCCTTATACTGTTTTTCATTTTCCCTATACTATTTTTTTTATTAATTTTTTCCTTATACTATTCTTTCCTTATACAATTTTTTCTTGTTTTCCTTATACTATTGCTTAGTAAATTACAAAAATTTGAAAGCTTAATTTTATACCCATGCTACGGAATTGAAATAAAGAATGATTTAGGAATAACGAATAATAAAATTAAATTATAATTTAAAAATAATATATTTAATTATGGCTAAAAAGCGCTAATTAGCGCATATGATTGTGATTTAAATATGAAAAGCAAATAAAAACTGGACTCCTATAAATTTTTATCAATAACAATGTGAATAATAGTACAATACAAGAGCTAATAAAAATGAGAGTCTAACCATTTATTGCCTAGTAGATTAAAATTATTTGAAAGCTTAATTTTGTTATCTGAGCTACGTAAAAGAATGCCTAGCATGTATACTTTTAACAATTGTATGTTTTTAAAAAAAAATTTTGCTCTAACCATTGTAGAATGAATAAATGAAAATATTACGATGATATTTCCGCATTGTTCTGATAAAAAATTTATTGCAGATAAAAATCCATAGGCGTAGACAATTATTTAATTTTAATATGTGATTTAAAAAATATGTGTGATGAGTGACACGTCGCCCACTCGGTAATCGCTTTAGGACGTAGCCGAACGTAAAACCCATCTAGCTTCTACGCCTATGTGTATGTGGATTGCATTTATTGTGATAATAATGTACTGTTGGCTTCATAATTTAATATTTTTTACTTATTTGTTATTTGTACAATATTATAAAACATTCTTAACATAAAAATTTACACGCAAAATTAAATTATAATTTAAAAATAATATATTTAATTGTCGCTAAAAAGCGCTAACTAGCGCATATAATTGTAATTTAAATATGAAAAGCAAATAAACTGGACTCCTATAAATTTTTATCAACAATAACAACGTAAATAATAGTACAATACAAAATTGCTAAAAAAAATAATATAAAAATAATAATAAATTATAAAATTAAATTATAATTTAAAAATAATATTCTAATTCAATTTTTCTATGTAATGCACCAAGCATAAGGTTTTTAAGCTTTTGCTTAATAATATTCCGAGTACTAATTATATCTTTTGTTAATTCTTTCTTCATTTTTTAGTTTTGTCTACCAAAATTAATAAACTAGCTTTAAACAGCTATTTGGGATAATATTTAAAACAAGTGGTGAAACAAAATCAAGATCAAACACCAGGTTCAGAATAAATGTTTAAATTAACTTGTTGAAACAGGTAAAACAATTGGTGGAACAGGTTTAAGGTCACACACCAGGTCCAAAATAGGTTTAAATTAACAGGGCTGTTACTTGTTGAAAGAGAAAAAAACAGACCCAGTAGTAATAACTAGCTGATAACCAGATAAAAAACAGATCTGATAGCTGGATAAACAACTCAAAAACAGATATGATTAAATTTAATCTGTTGCTGTTTTATTGAAGCTGTTCCAGATGTTGTTATTATATAACCAGATAAAAAACAGATCTGATAGCTGGATAAACAACTCAAAAACAGATATGATTAAATTTAATCTGTTGCTGTTTTATTGAAGCTGTTCCAGATGTTGTTATTATATACTGATAAAAGCCTTTACGATAACGCTTTCTTTGTCAAAAACCATAAATTCGTACTTATTACACCAACAAAAAGAACAAGGATCCTTAAAGTTTTCATATGACATATCTGTATTTACGTGATCAGCATATACATGCTTTAAATTAATATCATCTTGTTTTAATAATATTAATAGATTAACATTATCCCGTATAATATGTTTGGGAATTCTGGTATAAGTCTGACATAAATAAAAAACAATCTATAGCCTTATGGCGATCCATGCAAAAGTATTCTTTAATTACATTTTGTTTATCGCACGCTACATCATCATCAAATATAAACACATAACTGCATTGCGCATTGCACGGCTTTTCAATATCTACATTTTCATTATATGCAAACTAACTTATTCCTTCAATTGGTTCTAGTAACATGTTTAAATACTTATATTTAGGTTGGAATAATGATTTTGAGTATTTGTATACATTCGAAAAACATAGACCATGCTCTATAAGTGCAATCATAACATTTGTTTTAATTATGTATAAATTTTTAAATTAATATATACTTTTAGATAGTACAATGAATAATATACGGGGTTAAACCCCCAGAATATACTATAACCATAGTGGACGGGTTAGTGTGGGGCACGTGTGGGGTGAGTACTTTTTTTGTTAATTATATAAATAAAAAATTTATAATGTATTTAACTGTTTTTATTTAACTCTGAGTTTTATTAATACCTGTGACGAAGTGGCCCTTTTTCTAGTAAGAATACTTGGGTGAACTATTTATAAACCATAAAGACACAGTTGACACTTGAAAACCCAAATCCGGTGTTGAATGTTTCATCCAGTTGTTAAAGCTGATGCGAATGATTTTAGTGATTCAGTCACACATTTTTCTCGTAAATCCTGTAAAGTATAACTAGTACTATCGTCAAATAAGAACAAGGTACTTACCTGTGTTTTAGTCATTCAGGGGATAAGGAAACAATTGTTGTAATAGTTTAACCTGCAAAGTTAATCTCATTAGCAAAGTATAATAAAATGTTTTGTGTAACTTACCGATAATGTAATGAAAACGATGGGCCGTCAGCCCACACGTTTGGCACAATGTTTCCTGGTATTGTAATTGTTTTTGTAGACACTTGGTTATAACAATGTAACAACAATACGTTTGTTTTGTACTACGACTTGTAGATTTGACATTTGACAATTGTACTTGCAAATGTCATCACGTTTGGCAGCACTAGTAATTTTGTAAATTATTGTAAAATGTAATTTATTGAAACGTAAATTGTATGGTTATGTAAATATTGTAACTGTGGGGAAAATATGACCATCTATTATTTTTGCACATTTTAATAAATTAAATATTTTCTTTTTATTGTAAAACGATTACAGCGACCTCAAAGTTTTACAAAAGACATCCCCACTAGTGCCCCACCATTTGAATTTTGGCATTTCCACCTCCACCAAGATACGATATAAAAATCACCACATCACACAGACAAATCAGTCTCCCAGAGGCAGTTCAGCTCCTGACTTCTCTGGTTCTAGAGTACTACTCGAGCCGACTTCTTCTCAAGGGTCCGTCTCTGAGCTAATCCGCCGCCGCCGCCGAGAGATAGAGAAGTTTTGTCTCTGAAATATTTCGCCGCTGTCGAGAGATAGAAAAGTTTTGGTGAGTGTAGTCGTCCGAGAACGACACTTAGTCTCACCAGCCGTCCGCTCTGAGAATAAACGTAAAGTCAATTTTCAAGTTAAAGAGTTTTATTTCATTTTTGTTACCTCTGTCAAGTTTGGGGCGCTTCACGGCCCGTAGTCACTGTCACGATAGTCTAGATGGTCATAGGGTCAGGTTTTCCTATTTCTTTATTATATGGTGTTGTATATAACATTTATTATTTAAGAACATTAAACAATTTATATTCTCCACGTGTTTCTGTGCAACCCCCTGGTCTTTTCTCCACTTCGAGCAATCTCAGCACCCAGCCGTTTTCTTTTCAGACACCGCCGCCGCAATATTGGCGCCCGAGCAACCAAACCGCCGAAACAAAGAAGACGACGTCAATATGACGCAACCGCCCCCGGAGGTGGCGTCGCATACCTTATTACACTTTTTAAATTAATACCACGACAAATAGTACAATAAGATTGTATAATTATTTTATTATAATTTTATAACAACAATTAGTCATCACAATATATTTACGCCGCGAGCGTGTTCCTCCCAAATTAGCCATTGTATCGCAATTTTAGATTGGGTATCACAAAACCTGTACCCCCCTTTGGTATTATACCAATAGTGTCTTTTTAAAAAAAATTACGTTGAAACACTTTGTTACACGCACTTGCAACTGTACATGACTCAGTAAAAGGGCATACATTTCCTGTAGCAATTAATTGATCTCTAAATTTTAAACATGCCTGTGTTAAAATTTCAACATCAGAAACACAATATTCTACAAGATCGCGCTGCATATTAAACACATCATTTTTATGTTCGTTGTACCATTTTAAAAAGGTTTTTCGGGCGTCTATTTTCATTGAATCAGGACATGGAGGTATAAAATAAATATGGAGGGAGTCTAAACTGTAAATGTAGGCGAGGGGATTGAGGCACTGTGGGAACGGACGCTACACGGAAATTTTCCCTATTGGAGTGGGGATACAGAGAGGAGGCAAATTCAAATTGTAATTTGGAGTTTTACACAAATATTAAAACTAGTATAATACGAAAAGGAACTAAACGCAAATTTTAACATTATGTATAATATATATTAAAGAAAAATTGGTTTTTGTATACTATTTTGAACTGTAGTGAATTGATATTAAATGTTATGGAATATTTTTATTGCAAAACATGAACGAAAAAACTTTATACTTACGCATTTTACAATTAAACAAAAATTTAATAAACAATTTGTATTATACATAATTAGCTAAAACATTTTTTACTTCTATGGATGAATTCGGAAGAGGGATATTTGGAGTAACATAAAATAAGAAAAATTTATAAAAATGAAAAAATATATATTTATATAAGTAAATATGTAATATATTATGTAATTACATGTAATATATAATATAAAAGTTATTGGCCTTTAAAAAGTACCATTTTATTGTTAAAATTTCTTATATTTTCTGATTTATCTATTTGTTTACGGGATATATAAAAATAACGGACTTTTAAATATTGTTCGGAAATAGATTTTATTTAATGTGTTCTATGGTTTTCTAATGGTGTTTGCTGAAAAATATGCTGGTTCAAATTTGAAAATACAGTTACATTTATAAAATATTTTAAAATGGCAGATGTTAATTTAAAAATAGATTTGTTTTCAAAAATTTTGGAGGCATTTGAGCGCAAAATTTGTTCACTTTTATAACATACTCTAATTACGTCCTCTGAAGGATAAATTAATCCACCTTCATTTTTAACATTAATTAAAGTGTACATATTTTTACTGGTGGTTTCTTGAATCAAACTACTGACACACTCATCACAATTAATTAGAAGTGATAAACGTCTTACTACAAAACCAGCAATATATGTAATAATATATTCCGTAAATTCAGTAATCTTACTGGCATCGAACAGATAATCATGGTCTGTAATAAATTGATCGCAGACAATATTTATATCATCATTATTTTCATCTAAAGTCATTTTTCCAGTGCTGGAATTTATTGTACTAACAGAACTCGAACAGTGCAAAATATTAATATTCTCTAACGGAATACAATTTCCTGTGGATGTTGCTTTTAGATCCGTATGAATTAATATTTTTTTATACGCCGCTTGGAACTGGCGAGACGTCGGATTGTTGTTAAAACCTCCATGTTGTCGAATTACACTGAAAAGTAATTCTATGTGGTCCTGACTCATTTTATATGTCGGAATATATTTTAACAAATTCTTCTCTTTGCAAATGTCTTCATAAAGAGACCTTATATTTTTCATGCATATAACAAAGCCTACAAAAATTATACAAATTAGTAAATATGTAAAAGGATAAAATTTGTAAAAAAAATAATACCTAGAAATCCTGTTTTCTTGTTGGAATTTATTACAAAATTTCCATTTAAAAATTTTAAATTTGAAATATAGAATTCCATTTCAATTAAAAATGCTGCAATCTCTAAATAATTGCTTGAATTTATAGGTTTTTTATATCCATACTGCAACATATTTCTCGAGTTGAATATGTCAAATATATTATTAAAGTTTCGTATGAAATTAACTGTTGCTTGGCTTCCTGCGAATTCGGGTAGTTTTAATTTGTTAGCACATATATCGAGTGCATCGGCAACAGATTCACTAAATAACTGTGTGGCCAGTTTAACTTTCATTTTTTGCTTGAAAAATTTTATGTGTCTTGCTCCTAATTTATTTCCTAAATGGACACCTTCAGCTTCTTGCAGTTCGTGCAGTTTCTCCAAAAATATCCATGATATTTTCTCTCCATTGCCATCGATCAAGTGCTTACAGTCACAGAAACTATTACGAACCAATTTTATCATGTGACACGGGTCTGGGAAAATGAATACTTTTTCATTGCTGTCTTCTGGATAAGAAAATGACGTGATCATATTGTTTGTTGGGCTTATTTGACAACCCAACAAACGCGTCATAGCAAAGTTTGAAGGCGCCCCATCAAATGTGATGCTAACAATCTTAACTCCAACTTCTCGTGCTAATGTTATGCACTGTCGCACCAAATTGCATCGTTGTTCACCAGAAGCACCATCGGTTAAAAAATAGCCCACAGTTTGCATTTATACCCACCAGAACAAAAACTAAAGCATCTTTAGCTAAGGCTCTATTATCTCCTTCAACTTCAGATCCAATGTCGACATATCCATGGAACTTCTTCCCATCAAATTCGACATGACGCCTTATTGACATTTCATCTAACATAAGTGCACATAAAATAATATATTGTTCTTGTTCTACACGATATTTAATTGCAGTAAAAGACTCACCAGTGAAACCCGGCTCTCCATTAACAGATTTGTACCACTTCGTCAATGTTTTCGGGTGAGGTAAACATGAGTTAAATGTTCTTCGTACATATGAGTAGGCCGATGGTGAGTAATAATGTAAATTTAGTGCAAAATTTTCTTAATTCGGGTGTATATTTCCTACTTGCATTTCCTAATTGTCTTTTCAATATTTCTTTTTGAGGAGCAGGTATATTTTGTAATACATCATATGTTTCTTCATTTATAAAGTTTTTCTTTTTCAGATCATTTAAAACGTTTTTCAGAGTAGCTATTTTTTTAATGTTTCTTCTATGTTGTTGCTTCAAAACTTTTATATTTTTCCTATAAATGGAAGTTTTATATTTAAAGTTTTGAAGCATTTGTGCTCTAGATGGTGAATAGGGACGTGTCCTCCGCCGTTCCGGAGAAAATGATGTTGTTTTTGATAAAAAATGACGGATATCACTTGATCCAGGTAAACTGGGTAAATTTTCTTGTTCTGTTTGTACTTGTATGGGAACAACACTGCCAGTAGCAATATCAACAGTACTCGTACTTGCTGAACTTTCTTCAGTGATCCCAGTTACTTGTTCAGTAATCTAGAAAATACAAAGAATATCATTATACTGCTAATCTGCATCAGTAGAATTACCACATTCATGTTATGGAAAAGATGGAGTATATTTAGTTTATACGAGTATACGTTTGTATAATAGAGTAAATAATAACTATAAATATACCTGTACATGTTGATATTGCATCGGAAAAATGGAGGGCACCTTCCCGTTTAACAATTTCGTATAGAAAGCTGATTTTTCAAAGCAGTCCTCAGTGAAATGTTCAGAACAAATCACAGCCGAACTTGACGGAGACCATTTTCTTCTTCCAATGGCGTTTATCCACATTTCCCTTAAATTATGATCCTTTGGAAATCTGAAATTTATATTACCTGCCCATTATTTGCAATAACAAAATCGTCACACACACACTTATATAAAATGTATTATAAACTTATCAAAATCAGTAGAATAACAATATAACTCAAAAACGATACCTATTATAAACCTCAAATCCCAAACGTAACTATAAATTATACGTAAAATTAAAATATACTAACCTATGAAAAGAAATGCGACCATATTCTTTTTCGTGTTGCATCTGTTTTGCAGATTTATTTGCTGTTCTGTTAAAACAACCAACTACTTCACAAGCAGGCATTTTTAGATGACTACAACAAAAAAAAAATAATGAGAACACTTTATTAAATGGCTAAACCATTTCTAAAATATTACCGCAATAATAACTCACCTTATTATATCTAAAAAGCGTAGTAAAATCGCAAAGAAGACAAAAACAAATCATCTAACCTTACAAATCAAAGAAAGCACACGCGTTTTGTTATGATAGGTCATGACAAAACAACTAGCCCATTGGAGTGGGGGCATCCGGCCTCAATTTTTCAGCCGGACGCTCCCTCCATATTTATTTTATACCTCCATGAATCAGGAGTATAATAATGTAGAGCGGGTAGCGGTCCTACATAATTTTCATTTTCTTTTGTGTTAAATAAATGTGGAAAATACCCTTTTTTAAAATTATCCCCCAAACCAAATACTTTTGGTAATTTTGCCAGGAACATAGGAAAATAATTTAAAGAATCTAAAAATTTAATATTTCCTATAGGCATTGATATAATTTTGGTGCCTCTCATTATTAAATCTGGTTTTAAGTCTGATTGTGTTAAAATATAATTTAGCACAAATTGATGATCAAACGCCTGTCCGTTGTGCGCAATAACTACAATATTTTTAAATTTTTTTCGCATTTGAAGCAAATGTGTCATAAAACCTTCAATTACTTTCTTTTTTAGTATTTGTAGTCTAACCCCACAGTTATCGCAATTTATATTTGTTGTAAAACATTTATGGCAGCACTGCTTAAACACACACAAATTGGGTTCATGCTCGACTGTGTGCTCATCAATAACTTTTCTTTTTCTTTCAAGATCATAAAATATAAAAATAAAGTTGCCTGTTTTTGGAGAACCAGTGTCTGGCTGCATATAGCATAAATGATCTCGCGGGACATGTTTTTTGCATATTTTACAATACACTTCTCCACAAACATGTAATCTCCCCGTTTGAACAGTTTTCTTACCAATGAATTTGCCCCTTACACCCATATTTATAATATTTTAAAATAAGGCGACACGTATTTATCTTTTAACAACTAGATAAAGAATAACTAGTAGGAGTTTAATATCGGTATATAACCGGTGAAATCAATACTTTAACGGAAAAGAGATAATATTAGGCGAGCACTGCTGATAAGTCCAAATCTGGACGTCTTTACATAAGACTCAATGTTAATTTGGTTTTATCTGCTATATGTAACATTTTCCCATTTAAATACATGTAAATTAAAGAACACATTTTTATACTATTTTTCCTTATTATTTTTATATTATTTTCCTTATTTTTTTCACATTTTTTCCTTCCTGCTGTTTTAATATATTTTTTGCATATTTTCCTTATACTGTTTTTCTAAGTTAAGGACTAAAATAAATAATCAAAAAGTAGTCATTCAATTTTCTTATACATAAGCCATATATAAAATTTAACGCAAAATTAGAAAAACTATTTTAATAATTTTATAACAATTATGTTACTGCTTTTAAATATTTTTAGTTAATCTCTCTTACAGCTTATTTAATAAAAATTCATAAACGTACAAATTATTTGCCTCGCATCGCTTGCGGAGATTGTGTATCATTTTACAACCGAACGTAAATCCCATCTTTTGTTCTACGCCTATGCCCCCGTTAAGATGTCATAATAGTTTAATGATGGTTGTATAATTTTATATTTTTAATATAAATAAGTAAAAATACATTCTATACTAGTAATATATTTAATTAGTAGTACACTTTTCGGTTTTATATGCATATTTTTTATTACAAATTTTTATTGTTTTGTTTCATATACTTATATTTTAGTTAGTAAAAATATATTAATGTGGCTAATAATAGTACAGGTAAGTATATTAATACATTTAATAATTTTACACAGGTAACTATTTTGTTTATTTTAAATTTGCTGTCGTAAAAATGTAACATTATTATTAAAGCAATTATAGCTAATAAAAATACATTTATCATTTTTCTTGTTCGTCAGCATTAAAATTAATATTTTTATGTGTTTTTAGCATTTTGCTAATTCCTTAATTGCGTGTATAATAGTGGAGGCAAGTGTATTAATACATTTAATATTTTTATGTATTTTTTAGCATTTTGCTAATTCCTCAATTTTGTTATAAGTAAAAAATACTATGAATCAAAATCGTGCATTTTTAAGTAATTGTACACTGGTAACTATTTTAATTATTTTCAATAAATATGTTAAATAACATCAAAATTAATTTGTAGTCACAAAAGGTAACATTATTATTAAACCAATTATAATTAATAAAAATTTCTACAAAAAAAAGTAGACCAACACAAGGGAGTGTAAAAGTTCTCTTCACAACAATAATATAAATAAATTTTACCACAAAATTTTTTACAGCCAACGTGGGTGTAAAAGAAAAATACATATGAATTTTGAACAAAATCCACCAAAAAATTGACAAGCAAAAATAGTAAATTTAGAATAAGAGAACTGTACGAGTTAAAATTAAAAGCTACAACTCCCAGAGAAGTGCTTCACACTCGTAAACTGGGGCGTGATGCATCCAAAGCAAGGTTAACAATATATTTTCAATAAAAATCAAAAAATATTATTACAACTCACCCAGGAAGATCACTGACCAGCTCACAATGAATGCACAAAGCAAATCGCAGTACGCAAAATTTAGATGAACATGGATAACAAAAAAATGGCAAAAAACGTTAGTTTTTTTTTTGTACAAGAACAACAAACGTCCGAACGCTGTCGAGTGTGAAACACGTCTCTCTTCAACATCCAACACGACGGCACAGGAGACGGATGCGCTCACAGAGACATCGGGCATAAAATACAATTAAACAAATAAATTTTAAACATAAAACCGCGAAACGAAACCAAAATCGTTTCATTGCCCTCTCTCCAAAAAAAGGATACTTAGGTGAGGAGTGAGTCATCAGAAAGATTAAAGGAGGAATCGGGATCAGCGGGAGCAGGCTTCAAGTCCTTGACATGATAGATTCCAGCATTATTTCCATTGAGGTCGTGCAGATGGTAAGCTAACGGGGAAAATTTCTTGAAAACTAAACTAGGGACATAGAGCAAGAGCTGATGAATAACATCGTGATCCGACCGAGAGGACTCGATTTCTACGATAAACTCGATTTCTACGAAATTCGAGCTGGCGGCGATGTTTATTGTAATATTTTGCGTTTCGGTTGTACGCGTGGTGAATACGGTCTTGAACGGTAAGGAAGAATTGACTTAAATCGGCGAGAGAATGGACATAATCAGTATGGTTGTCAGAACAGATATTGGTAGGCAGAGTTTTATAGAATGTGCCCGAAAACGGTACATGTCTGCCGAAAGTTAAGAAGGCTGGGGAAAATCTGTTGACTTCGTGCACGCTAGTCCGTATGGCTTGGGCTATGGCTTGGAGATTTTTGTCCCAAGCGCGGTGGTTATTTTCGAGATAAGAACGGATAGCAGTTTTTATGACTCGATTGGTACGCTCGACAAAATTTACTTGCGGGTGGAACTTGGCATTGTACCATAACTTGGGAATATCATATTTCTTTATGAGATCGGTGAAAAGTTTAGAGATGAACTGTGTACCGTTATCGCACATCACGATCTGGGGGACGCCAAACGGAAGGAAATCATTTTCTTCTAGAAATTTACAGATACGAGGCCCGGTAGCCTCTTTCATAGGTTGGGCGAGTGCAAATTTGGAAAACCAGTCGGCTACCACCAAGAGATAACGGTTTCCCGAAGAGGAGGGTGGAAGGGGTTCCATGATGTCTATTGAGATAGCCTGCCAGGGAAATCGAATGATCTTTTCTTTACCCATGAGACCAGGAGGGGGTAATTGGGGAACCTTTTGTGCTAAACACACCTTACAACGTTTGACATATCCGGCAACAAATTGATGCATTTTCCTAAATGGGCTGCCGTGACGTCATCATGACATCGTAATAAAATGTCTACGAAATTCTCGCGGTACCACTAACTTCCAGGAACTTAAATTGGGCGGCAACGAATATGGAGTAGCTACATTTTTATAAAGTAGGTTATTCTCAACACGCCAGTCGGGATAGTCAGTAGGGTTCAGGGTGACATCTTCCCGCATACGACAGTACCAGTTATCGTGAGTATTAGCGAAATTATCGCGATTTATGATAGAAACTTCGAGAGGGCATCTAGATAGAGCATCAGGGAGCTCGTGAAGTTTACCAGGCCGGTGGGAAATAGTAAAATCAAATTGTTGAAGGTGAACTGACCAACGAGCAAGCTTACCGTGCGGGTCTTGCATGCGAAGTAGCCACAGGAGGGAGTAGTGGTCAGTAATGACTTCGAAATGAAGACCTTCAATGTATGAGCGGAATTTTAGAATGGCAAAGAGTACAGCCAAACATTCTTTCTCAGTGACTGAGTAGTTCTTTTCGGCTTTATTAAGAGTCCGGCTCGCATAAGCGATGGGGTGCTCCTCGTCATCATCACCGATTTGTGTAATTACAGCTCCGAGACCGTAATTGGAGGCGTCAGTATAGATTTTAAAAGGTTTTATAGGCCGACGATAATCAGGGCTAGCAAGAGTAGGAGCCGAAATTAGAGACGTTTTTAGTTGATGAAATGCATCTTCAGCCGCGGTGGTCCATGAAATGACAGACTTCTTGGTTTTACCTTTAATGAGGTCAGTTATGATAGCTGACATGGAGGCGAAATTGGGAACGAATCTCCTGTACCACGAAAATAGACCTAGTGCTCTGCGGACTTCAGTAACAGTACTGGGCCGAGGGAGATTAGCAATGGCAGAAACTTTTTCGGGGTCAGTACGCAGACCATGCCGATCAATAACAAAACCAAGATATTTAAGAGATGATAAACAAAATTCACATTTGTCGACGTTTACGGTGAAGCCGGCTGCCTTTAGGCGATCTAGAACTTTATAAAGAATGGCGATATGTTCTTCGAATGTGGAGGTCACGATGATTAAATCGTCAAGGTAGACGAAAACATTGGGATCTAATTCAGGTCCGAAAACTTCGTCCATCAGTCTCTGCAGAGGGGCGTTGCAAAGACCAAAAGGCATTCGGACGAACTCAAAAAGGCCACGACCCGGAACAAAGAAGGCAGTTTTCTCTCGGGAGAAGGGCGAAAGTGGGATCTGCCAAAAGGCACTTTTCAAATCTACAGATGATAAGTATTTGGCGTTTCCTAATTTGCTGATGATGTAGTCCACACGAGGTAAAGGGTAACTGTCTTTACGCGTAACCGAATTAAGTTTGCGTCCATCAAAGCAAAGTCGGTACTTTCCGGAGCGCTTCTTGACAAGAAGTATGGGGCTAGACCAAGGACTTGTGGATGTTAGTACAACTCCCAAACGTAACATTTCGTCAAGCTCTTGGTTGACAGCTTCCATTAGAATGGGTGAGAGAGGATACTGACGTTGTTTAAGTGGTTTCACGTCACCCGTATCGATTTCATGCTCAACCCTTGTAGTGCAACCGAGCCCGGAAGAACCTAGCTTCTCATAGTCCGTTATAACAGAATTTAGGATAGCTTTCTGCGAGTTCTCGACTATGAACTGCAGATAAGCAAGAAATGTTATGAGGCGTGGACCAAGAATTTTTAGCAAAATCCAATTGGACTTGAAAGCAGCGGCAAAAGTCTACCCCGAGAATGATAGTGTTTGACTGAAGGCACGACAACAAAAGAAAAATGTTTTTCGGTTTTTCCGAAACAAACGGGGATCAAAACATTACCTAAAATGGGGTGAGTTTTTCCGTCAGCAGTGGATATGGTCGTCAAGGAACTGGGCTGGACGTTAAGGTTCAAATATTTTAGTAAGTCATAACCGCGACCACCTACAACAGAGATATTTGCCCCGGAGTCGATAAGGGCAGAAATATGAGTATTTTTGACTGACACCGTGACGTAAGGTCTATCGTCACTACCACAGTTGTGAAAAACGGGAGAAATATTACCCTGATAAAAAAAACGAGATACAACATTTAACCATTTAGACCACTCATCGCGGTGGAGTTTTCCCGCGGGCTTGTCAGCTCTGGGACGGCGAGTGTCTCGTTTGCTGACGAAACCGAGACGCCATACACGTTAATTGAACATTTTGGGCACTGAGGCCTGATGACATTTTTGCGCCCACACGAAAAACAGAACCGATTGAGAGGAATAGGACACTTTGGGTACAAGTGGTCCGGGCTATTACAATTCCAACAAACTCTCGGATTACCCTGATTGACAGGATTCAAAGAGGATACAGTAGGCCGATAAATATTTTTATCTGTGCGAGTCGCAGATTTCGCGACACTAGGGGCAGATAAATCTGGTTCTAAGGTATACGAAGAACGAATTGGCGGGTTTTTAAACTGGGAGACTTGTTGTTCCGTATCTTCAAGGCGTTTACAGACCGATATTAATGTTGATATAGTGACGATATCTTGCAACGCACACAATCTTTGGAAATGTGGCTGTAGGTTTCGCATGATATAAGAAACTCGAGTTTTTTCGTCAGGAGGTTGACTCAGACGCGAAAATAAATTTTCCATAATAGCAATAAATATCTCGACTTTTTCCATGGGGGCTTGTGTACGATTTCTGATTTCATCCATTAAAGCAATGTCATAGTTTGCAGGGAGAAAAGTATGACGAAGTTTAGCAACGAGTTCCGACCATGATGACACCGAAGGGTAAATCATACGGTACCACACAAGAGCGTGACCGGTAAGAAGATCGCCAGCTTGGTGGAATAATTGTTCATGCGACACGCCACGTGAATAAGCGAGTCTTTCTATATTCTCAAGAAATTGATTGAGACCGGAGTTACCGTCAAATTTTATATTCCATTTGTCCACCAGGACCTTATGGTCACAGGGAACCGACCGAGGCAACAAAGTACTGCTAGGGAGACGCGGTGAGAATACAGAATGACAGTTATTTCCGACACGGGGTACGGGAGGATTGTTATTTGTTGGTTCCAAGTTATTGAACCGAATTCTACGGATTTTTTCCTGGAAAATTACGCTGCTTTCCTCAAAGGAGCGAAGTAAAAGAGTCGTGTTTGATGAGGGAGAAAGATTCGTATTTGGGGCAATCGGACTAATAGGGACATCGTCGAAATCGATGAAGTTAACTGATGGTTGTGTGTTAGTTAAAGGAGATAAGGACGAGAGGGCAGACTTGACCATAGAGAGCAATCTCAATAGTTCGCCCTTCCACTCTTGGGGAAGTCGAGATATACGAATTTGCAAAGCTAACAACCGAGCATTTAGTTCTATTTGAAATTGCTCTAAATGTTGCGGAATAGTACTACGAAAGTGCAATATCATACCCGACATCTCCATCAACTTATCCAAACCTGCCTGAGCGTCGTCGATAGGATCAGGACAGCACGCCGGGTCTACTGTGGAACATCCCAGACTTTCCATTTCCAATAGTCCTCTTAAAACGTTGATATTTTCCTCAATTGATCCAGTATAGTTGCCAAGACGGATTTTTAGCTCGTAGCTGATCTCGTCAGGTCGCAGGTACTTGAGGTGCTCCACGGGAAGTGACAATAAGAAAATTATATTAAACCAAAGTTCAAAAAAATAATATTTAAGCAGAATAAAACAGAAGGGAAAAGAAGGGCAGTAGAGCAAGAAAATAGGATTATGATCTAGCGATACCACAATCAACAAAAAAATTTAACTGCCCAAAAATAGTTACTAAGAATGACAAAATTATAAAAGGAGGCCCCACGTTTATTTTATTTTTATTTTATTTGCTATTTGGGAAGCCAACAGTAACCCAATTAAAGGCTTCCACGACAATACATACATATACAAATAACATTTCATATACAACACAATTCACAGTATACAAATACAAATATTACAAACAAATAACATAAATTTTATTCTGCCTGTACAAGTGCGCGCTTAAATTGAGGTAATGTCAAATTAAAAATATCAATATTTTTATACAAATTATTATATTGTGACATTACCCTATTTAATGGCGCATTTTTAAAGTTGTTTGTTTTACATTTCTGTATATAAAATAAGTTCGTGTTTCTCGTGTGTACAGCTGGCGCATGTATATAAACATAACCTATAATACCGTGGTTTTCTATGAAATTGTTTAATAATTTATATAAAAAGAGCATGTCAGCATGGGATCTCCTTAGTTCAAGTGTATTCAAATTAAATTCTATCAGAGATTCATGGTAAGATAAATTTATGTATGAGAATTTATATTTTAATAATGATATAAATTTCTTTTGAATAGACTCCATGAGGACAATGTTTTTAGAGTACAACGGATTCCAAACTTGAGAGGCGTATTCAACAATTGGACGAACCAGTGTGTTATAAAGCAATATAAGTGATTCTTTACGTTCATAAGATTTGGCTACACGAAAGATGAATCCAAGTATTCTATATGCCTTCTTAACAATATATATAACATGTTCATTAAGGAGTAATTTAGAGTCGTATAGAACACCTAAATCTTTGGTTGTTGTTTTACGTTCCAAATTAAGCCCGTCAACATTGTAAGGGTAGATAACAACATTCGTACATCTAGTGTAACTAACTACATGACATTTTTCTATGTTTAGGGATAGATCGTTCAATTTACAGAAATTTTGCAAACGTATCAAATCATCTTGCAGTAGATTACAATCAGTAAGAGATTTGATTCTTTTGAAAAACTTCAAATCATCAGCATAAAGAAGGAAGTCACTATATTTAAAGCATAGACCTATGGAGTTAATATAAATATTAAATAAAATTGGCCCGAAATGTGAACCTTGTGGTACACCCGAGGTCACCATTATATTACGTGATTTGAAGCCGTTGCATGAAACTATCTGTGAGCGATTTTTTATGTACGATTCTATCCACCGTAACAGGGAGCCATGAATGCCATATGAAAGCAGTGTAGCCAACAACTTAGAATGATTAACTCGGTCGAAAGCTTTACTGAAGTCTGTGTACACTACGTCAACTTGAGCTCTGTTATGTAAGTGACCACTAACATATTCGGTGAAAGGGATGAGATTATTTAAAACTGATTTTTTAGGACAAAAACCAGATTGCTGTGGTATTATTATCTTATTTAATTCAAATTTAATTTTATTGACAATCAGTTTTTCAAAAATTTTACCAAACACTGGAAGGATCGAAATAGGCCTGTAATTACGGACATCCCGTTTATTCCCTGACTTGTGTACTGGAATTATGAAGGAACATTTCCATGTATCAGGAAAAACACCATCACGTAATGATTTATTAAAAATCAAAAACAAAGGATAAACCAGGTAATATGCACAAGTTTTTATAAAATACGGATGAATTAAGTCAGGGCCGCCACCTTTTTTTATATCTAAGTTTGAAAGACAGTCGAAAATTTCATCTTCATTAATTACCACCTTGCTAATATTAACAATAGTATTATTTATATCTAAAACATTGTTATTATCATTATTGTCGAAAGTAGTGTACACAGATTCGAAATAGTCTGCAAAAAGATTACAAATATCATCCCCAGTGAAAGCATTAACATCATTGAACTGCATTGAGTTAGGAAGACTATTATCATTCCTAAGTTTTTTGGTGTGGTTCCAGAAAGAGGTTACATTGGATTTCAAATTTTGTTCAATGTATTTCATGTAATTTTTGAAATCACTATCTATCTTATTTTTAACCCTCAGTCGAAGCACAGAAAAAGAATTATAATCATTAATGTTACCATATGCTTTCCATTTTTTATGAAACTTATTTTTTTCTTTAATGATTTTAATTAATGATTTAGAAAACCATTTTGGATATTTATTACATTGTTTTTTATAAATTGGACAGTAAGCATCTAAAAGGTTATACAAAATATCATAGAATGTTTTTAAGTTATCATTTATATTGTGATTATTAAATTTTAAGACCCAATTTATTGATGAGAGTTTATAAATCAGGTTTTCATAGTCACATTTTTTAAAATTATAATTTGGAATAAATTTATCAACCAGCGGTTTAAAATCATTCAGAAAAAAATCAATTTCTAATGCAGGATGATACACATCTAATTTACTAATTGGATAAGTACATTCTGTAATGTTGATATTAAATGAACATAGAACAAGATCTAAAATATTATTTAAGTGATTTCGAGTATTATTGTACTGAGTTAAGTTACAGAGTGACATCGTATTAAGTAAACCGATATGAGTGTCTGATCGTCTCGAAATATGGGGTGTCAAAGTCTGATCAGTGGCAACTATCCATTCAATTTCAGGTAAATTGTAGTCACCGACAATTATTATATTATTTCCAGAGTTATGAAATGTTATATCACTTATTTTGTTGAAATGGCTGTTATAGGTGTCGGTATCAGTTGTCGGTGGAAGATAAACACAACATAAATGGAGTTTTTGAAAGTTTGATCCAGATATGGTCACCCAGATGTCTTCTGCTAATGAACACCACTCTAAACGAGCTTGGGAGTAATATTTTTTGGATACAAGGACTAAGACGCCACCACCTTGTTTAAAATTTGGATTATTACGATCGCTTCTGTAAATTGAGAATTTGTTAGGATCACAGATTTCACAATCACTAATAGAATTATTTAACCACGTCTCACTGAAGCAAATAATGTCATAGTTACTGGATGAAATTTCATTGTATAAGGTAAGTAATTTGGTTTTTATACCGCGAATATTTTGATAGTATATACTTATCATTTTTAACATGATGACTCAATAAAGTTTATTTTGAGTAACTGTTTATTTGAGTTTGGCCAAATCTTTTTCGGAGTTAATAAACAGGACAGGTGAATTGTCCTGTTTCCTAGCAAAAATTCTGCTGTTTCTCACCCAAACATACTTAAAGCCGCTATTACGTGCACACTCCTTAGTTTTTGACAGTAGTAACTTATTTTTCGGGCTCAGGTGGTCGTTCACGTAAATTTTTGTGTTTAATTCGAATCTTAGCTGGCTTGCAGTTAGATTCTTTAGTTGGCGTGCACATGCTAAAAACTTGTCACGTTTTAATCGTGAAACAAACCTAACAATAATGTGCTTTGGTGTGTTTGGAGAATGTTGGAATGGCGACACTCTGTGGATTGCATCCAGATCCTGCTCAATGATGGGACACTGAATTAAAGTACCCAAGTCACATATGGTACTAATTAGGTTTTCTGTAGGTTTTTCTGGAATCCCGATAATTTCCAAATTATTCGACCGCGATCTTTGCTCAAAATCATCAACTTTCGCTCTAAGTGCATCGCATTCCGCCTTCAAAGGTTCAATTAAATTGATCTTTTGTGTCCAGTTATTGATTTTTGTTTCGAAATCATCGATTTTGCTACAACAAAAATCGATTGATTTTTTAAGATCACGTAGCGAATCCATGATGTCAGATAGGGCAGGAGAATTTGAAACCAAAGCTTCGGAAGGGGCGATGCTAACTGGTGTACGTGGTCGAGGTAATGTCCTGCAATTATCGCATTTCCAACAGAGAGATTTGCTTGTTATCAGTGCTTGTTTTTCAGCAGCCGGGATTGATAAGCAGTTGACATGGAAACATAGCTGACAGGGGCCGACACACACAGCAGCAGCCTCTCCTCTATTTACTTTGATGTTGCAATGGTTGCATAATAAAACCATTTTGGAGTTTAGTATGAACAGAAATAAGTAAGAATCTAACCTTGAGGAGACTTAAGCCACTTGTACAAAATTGATGAATTCCGTAGATGACAAACAATTAATAATAATCTGAATAAAAATTACTATTGATCCAAAATCTGCTCTGATAAATGGAGTTTGTAAAATATAACAATAAATTACTATTCGCACCACGAAAACACACACTTTTATGTAAACAAGTTAAAATTAATGATAACTATTACCACTGATTTTACTAGCAAAAGTAGCACAAATGAGACACAACTGAACGAACGAACGAACGAACAATAATCAATATGAGGCGTTGGGCGCCATTAGAATATAAATGTGTGACGTAATGGTAGCAATAATAATGTAAAGTAAAATAAATTTTGGAAGTAATTTTCCGAAGGGAAAATTACTGTCACACACTTACCGCGGCTGCTCAGGTTGGGTTGTGGTTCGCGGGGTCGGGGGTCGCTAGACACAAGAATAAAAAAATGGGCGCCAGTGATGTCAGGAAAGGGAGTGGACATACACACTCAAAGAAAGTTATAGACAAAATTTTATTACAGTGTTAAATAAAAAAAAGTAAAAGTGGTATCCTTTATGCCTTTACAAACCTTGTTGACGGGGTTTACAATTTTGATGGGTCCTAGGCCGATCAGGCCGGAGAGCGGGGAACCTGGAGGCGGAGTAACAATCGTCAGAGCTCCGTCAAAATAGCTGGGCAGACGGACGGACGCCAAGGCTGTCTAGTACCCTACCAATTGTGGGAATTTGTGGGCAACGATCAGGTACACCGCCACGCTCCTATGGCGTCGTCATAGGAGGCCGGCGCCGTCGGCAGGTAGCCGGTGCCTTTGGGGTAGAGGCCAGGGGCGCTGTAGTGTCTCAAAGCCATCCACGTTCCTTTATTTGACTTGGAGCTCGGTAGCGTCGTGAGCGGCCGGAGGCCCTAGTGGTAGGCCTCGACGTCCCGTAGCTTGACTAGACGGTAGGTTCCTCCACTCTCACAACACAATCAACTCAGAACAGGGAACGTATAACAAAATAGGCAATAAAAGATTAAACCAACAATCGAAGTTAAATATACAAGTAGGGCACTTAGACCCCCAAATAAAATCACTGTAATGAAAAATCTAATATGATAATAAATCTACAAAAAAACAAGTCAACAAAAACCTTCCAATTAAAAATTACTTTCAGTTTTTACAAACAAATGAACTACAAAACAAATTTACAAAAACTAGAATTTATAGTGCACTTTTGAAAAAAAATTATAAACAAATCTTGGAAGAAAATAGCTGGCCAAGCTAGAAGTGAAATTAGACACAAATAAATAGAGTAAGGAAGGTAGAGAATAATTGGTTCGTAAATCATGAAATTATTTCAACGCGAGAATTTTGTAAGTGGGTTACACTCGTGGATGCCAACAACCCAAAAAAAAATGTATCACAAAAAAAACTATATTGGCTTCCACAAAAAAAATTAATAGAAAAAAAATAACCTACTACTTACGCATGACTTCAGATCAGCTAAGAGCTAGTCAATAAATTCCGCCATACAAATCATTAACGAACCCCAAAAAAATGGGAAACGATTGAACCGAACCCCAAATAACTGACAAAAAAATTTCTACAAAAAAAAAGTAGACCAACACAAGGGAGTGTAAAAGTTCTCTTCACAACAATGATATAAATAAATTTTACCACAAAAATTTTTACAGCCAACGTGGGTGTAAAAGAAAAATACATATGAATTTTGAACAAAACCCACCAAAAAATTGACAAGCAAAAATAGTAAATTTAGAATAAGAGAACTGTACGAGTTAAAATTAAAAGCTACAACTCCCAGAGAAGTGCTTCACACTCGTAAACTGGGGCGTGATGCATCCAAAGCAAGGTTAACAATATATTTTCAATAAAAATCAAAAAATATTATTACAACTCACCCAGGAAGATCACTGACCAGCTCACAATTAATGCACAAAGCAAATCGCAGTACGCAAAATTTAGATGAACATGGATAACAAAAAAATGGCAAAAAACGTTAGTTTTTTTTTATACAAGAACAACAAACGTCCGAACGCTGTCGAGTGTGAAACACGTCTCTCTTCAACATCCAACACGACGGCACAGGAGACGGATGCGCTCACAGAGACATCGGGCATAAAATACAATTAAACAAATAAATTTTAAACATAAAACCGCGAAACGAAACCAAAATCGTTTCAAAACATAATAAATTAATAAGGAAAGGAAACAGGAAACAGTACAGAATATAAATAAAAAATTATGTAATTTTCAATCCATTTCTTTTATTTTTTATGTGGTGGAGATAATTATTGACAAATATGAATTAGTTTAATATTGATCAGATTTGTTTGTATCTTGAAATTTAAGAGAATAATACACAAATATTAGTTTACTCGACTTATCAGATGTCAAGCGGTTTCTCAGTGTGGAATGTACAAAGGACCAATTTGAAAAAATTCGCTCGAGTTGAGCTGAAGACGCAGGAATTTTTAACAATTTTTTTGCTAAAACAGCTAGATTAGGATTCTTTTTTTCTACCAGTCCCCAAAAAGTTGTTGGAGATACTACATTCTTGCCAAGAAGTTTGCCATAAATGTCATTGCCATTATCATATGCATTTAATCCGTCTAATCCGTTGCTGTCTAATTTATCCAATAAAAAATCGTGGACGGAACTGATTTGGGATTGATTTAGTTTCTGCCCTCTGTACAAAGGATGCAAATAATTTGCAACAAGACTGTAAATATTTGTAGCCATTTTTATCCTATTGTTAATTAAAAGATTTATTTGTTCAAGCAAACTAATGTTCTGTGGAATTTTATTTATTAAATTTAACCACAATTCAGCTGAATCAGCTATAGAAACATTACTTTGCTGGCATTTATTAATTAATTCACATACAGGATTAAGAATCTGTATTAAAGTTTTTATATCCTCTATAAATTCTTCATTATAAAGAAGATGGGTTACTTCTGGTTTTATTTTTACGGAATTTCCTGCTTCTGCCACAACTTTCTTCATTGTTTGTAAATTTTTAATGAAGCATGTACAAGAATCTCTATGACTGCATCACCTAGTATCTGCTGGTAGTATAATCCTTATACCCCCATTTTTAACCAATAAATTTTCAAGATCAGTATGTTTGAATTCCTTTAATATTATATTAAGATTTGCCATAGTATCCTTGTGTTGGGAGATGATATCTTTTGCGAGTAAATTTCCAGTATGGCTACTACATGTATTGTGCCATAATTCAGTTAAACGACCCATTTTGATCATATTGGCAGCGTTGTCGCTTACTACCGCATACACTTCGCATCCATATCTTGTTCTGGAAATTTCAATTGATTTTTCACAAATTTCTGCGAGAGCTTCCCCCGTTTCCCTTGTAGCGGAGAAATCAAAGGACTCCAAAAACATGCTTTGGCCCCCTGCAGTCTGAAGCATTGTTACAACATTATTCGTGTTATTGGCTGAATTTTTCCAGCCATCTATAAGGAGAGTTGTTTCTTTGGCTAGAAATTTTTTGTTTACTTCCATCGTCTTACAGGTAACTTCGTTTAATAAAGTAGATGATAAAGTTTTTCTACAAGGTGGAGTGTATGATGGTCGTATGGTTTTTATAAAGTTCTTAAAGTGATCACTTTCGATAACAGTGAATGGAATATTGCAGCCAAAGAAAAATTTAGCCAGGGAAATATCTATTTGATGTTTATTATCTATTGGCATAGAATCAACGTATGGAGTAATTTTATACGAGTTTGAGTGGCTTCTTTTCTTTGCCGCTGCTGTATGAACTTTTTGAGATAGTTTCTCATGTAAACCACTATCAGGTGTTGTTGATGGAGACGGTGTCGATGATGGTACGGATACGGACGAAGATAGTGAACTAGTGGAAGAATGCTGTACCTTCCTTGTTTTGAAAAATATGCTTGGTATTGCGGCAGACTTTTCATTTTTGTTATGTGCAACATCGTTATTTGTTGTTGGAATTTCCTGATTAGAGAAAATTTCTTGAAGAGCATCCTAAATAAAAACTAATTATTATCTCCTCTAATCAAAATACATACAATATTTTAATATATGTTATTTAAAATTCTATTTAAATCTATTGTCTGATCGAAGTAACATAATCGATCAATTGTTTTGTTTTTTGTTCATACGTCAAATATAATATAACTGTCAAAAAATAGTATTAGTTCGTATTATATAAAATAAAAATTTAAAACTACGTTATTAGTTATAATTATAGTGAAATACATAACAAAAGTGGCGACGAGGATGGGATGGTAGTATTACCAAATCCACTTAAATAAACATAACGTTCTTCGTCAGGGGTTACCTCAAATTGGTTTTCTATTTGAATCTCAAGTAAACGTGCTTTTACATGCACAGCTAGATAGTAGGCCCAAGCTGATTCGGGAACTCTTCTAGCAAAACCAACTTTCGTAGAAACTGTAGTTTTATATGTGACCTCAGTAATCACAGGGAGATCGTCACATCCAGATTGAATGTACTGAACGTCAGGTTCAGTTACAAATTCGTCCCCACCATCAGGAAACCATGCCTCATGGTATAAGGGATCGTTTTTCTCTTTCGAATTAGTTTTCGAAAGGTGTTGTGGCTGTGGTACGGCTGGGGCTGCCGGCTCCGTCTTTGACGGCTGCGCTGGTTGCACATTTGGTTTCACTTTCTGGCCACCTCTTCCTCTAGGCTGTCCACGACGTCCGGAGAACTGTCGTGTAAAGTTACCTCGTCCTCTGTAACTTTGAAATTGAGAGCGGGGTGCGTCACCTTCTCGCTCATAGCTTGAGATATAATTCATATTTGTATTTGGGTACATTGTCGTCAGCATCCGCTTTCCTTGTAATATAAAATTACAAATAATTAGTTATACGTAATCAGTTGTGGCAACAATATCAGAAACACAAGCAATTACACATGAAATTATTCGTAAAGAAACCGATCGTGATACTGAACTTCGTACTTTTAGAAATAAACTCATTCAAGGAGAAACAAAAAATCCCGAAAATTCTGTACATGATGGCATCGTGATGCGTGGTTGCAGAGTTTATGTACCAATAAGTCTACGTTCAGAAATCCTCAAAGAAGTTCATTCAACGCATGTTGCAGTCGTCAAAATGAAAAGCATCGCCCGCTCTATTTGTTATTGGCCAGGAATAGATTTTGAAATAGAAAGTCTTGTCAAATCATGTCGACCTTGTGCTGAAGTCAAGAAAAATCCTGAAAAAGCACCGCTGCATACCTGGCAAGAACCGGATAGCATATGGCAGCGAATTCATGCAGATTATGCAGGTCCTTTTAAAGATCAATACTTCTTTGTTGTAGTTGATGCAAAAACAAAATGGATTGAAGTTACTATGTCGAATAATGCTCCAACTTCTATGTCGACAATTCATGCTTTAGAGGAAATATTTTCTAGAAATGGAGTACCACACATGTTAGTAACAGATAATGCCACTATTTTTAAATCTCAGAACTTTGTTGAATATTGTACTATAAATTGCATACAGCAAAGATTCTGCGCCCCAAATTATCCAGCTACAAATGGGTTAGCAGAGCGCACAATACAAACTTTAAAACAAAAGTTGAAAACAATGTCTGACGAAAGGGGTACACTCAAGGAGAAATTAAATGATTTTGTTTTCAAGTACCGAAGTACGCCTCTATCAAACGGAAAAACACCTGCTGAGCTATATCTAAATAGAAAATTAAGAACACGACTTCATCTTCTTCTGCCTCCTAAAAAATGTATAATGCCAAAAATCAATAAATCTAAAGTTAGAACATTACGAGCAGGAGATAGAGTTATGTCCAGAAATTATACAAGCTCTGGAACTTGGAAATTTGGAACAGTGATAAAAAATATTGGTAAATTACATTATCTTGTGGAACTTGACCATGGATATGTCATAAAAAGACATATTAATCAACTTAGATATACCGAAGTAGAGAAATCCTGTCCACCAAATCATAATCAAATTTGGCCATTCCATAAAAATAAGCCAGAAGTAATAATTCCTGAATACCAGCAAGTGAAAGACTCCAGAAAAGATACCAGTGCATCCAAAGACTCAAGAAAAGAGACCAGTATACTAAAAGAGACCAGTACACCCCAAAAGAGAAATCTAAATCCAGTTGTATCCCCGAAGTTATCGCAAGGCACACCATCACCTGAAAGAAGTAATTCTCATGTTCAAGAAGATATTGCATTGAGTGGACAAAGTTCGGAAAGAGTGACAGATGCCCTGACTCAACCTTTAAGAAGATCAACAAGAGAAAGAAAACCTGTAATTAGACTGAACTACAAGTAATTATTATGTTTCAATTAAAATGTGGAGAATTGTAATATATTTATTTAAAATTCTATTTAAATCTATTGTCTGATCGAAGTAACATAATCGATTAATTGTTTTGTTTTTTGTTCATACGCCAAATATAATATAAGTGACAAAAAATAGTATTAGTTCGTATTATATAAAATAAAAATTTAAAACTACGTTATTAGTTATAATTATAGTGAAATACATAACAAATATAATGCAATATTTTAGCAATACCTCATTAATAACTTTATAGTCTTGATTTGGAGTCATATTATTTACGTTCTGGTTCTCTGCCTGCGCATCAAATTCCAAAATAATATGTTCTGTTACATTGCCCGGTACTGGTTCTACTGATTCCGTATTTTTGGTTTCTTCAGTATTTTGTATTCCTAAACTTTCATTGCTGTTGTTGTCATCAATATCATCATCATTGTAACTGATGAACTTTCGGAGTTATTCGAATCAATGCAACATTGTTTTCTAAAAATTTCAAAATTAACAATATAAATAAATAACACACTACAGTTCAGTTAAGTAACTAACATATTTTATATTCAAATATACAAAAACTTACCTATGAGTACGAAGTCGACTGATAGAAGTATTTTTTAACAGTGCATTGCAATAATTACACTCCGCTGCCGTTCTTCCATTATCGAGTTTTTGCATTGAAAATTCAAGTTGTTTATAAAAATTGTGGCTGTTTCGCCCACGAGCAGATTGACTAGTATTAGTACTAGAACTCATGATTTTTTTGATTTACTCAGTCGTATATGTATATAAATATTTTTATAATAAACCCTTTATTTTTCTTTGTTTGGTTAGAGAACTACATACATCAGTATCACTAATGTCAACCGTTTCTTACTTCTTTCTGATCGGTCTAACTTAACATGTGACATGTCATGTGACTCCTGACCCTGACCTGACCAATCAAAAAATTTACTACATTTACTACACACAATTTACGACATTTTTAATTTGCTACATTTACTACGTAGTAAAAGTAGTTATGTAGTAAATAGAAATTTTGCTACATTTTTCCCTCCCTGGTTAAAACCCATTTCTTCTGCCAAGAATTTTAAATCATAAAAATCGCTAAATGTTAATTCATTTACTTGGAATGGCTCTCCTTTTTTTTGCTGTACGGATCAGAGATATATACTGATCTGGGACGTATATGGGTCCGGATTTTTAAATTTTTTTATGTTCTTCTCTACAAGGGAGTGGGCAGTATAACCCTCGTTTTGGGTGTGTCCCCTTATAAGAAACTTGTGGGTTATTCTGTTTATATTTAAATAGGTAACTGCATACAGATACATAGCCAATATGAATCTGAAAGAAAAAAAATGATGATAGTACTCAATATAAAAATGATAGTCCCTATCTCAGGTCCCAATAGTGATACTAACCGGTTTTTTTGCTGCCCGCAACAGTTAGCTGAATAAAAAATGATGTTACAATTGGGACGACTCAATTCTATTTCCTTTAAATATTTAAATACACAAGAACCAATTTCAATTGCTCCTCTATGTGCCAAACCCTCGTGCCAAAAATAACACCTGGTAATTTTCGTATTGGTATCTGTTATCTAAAAAAAACAATATTTAATTTTATTTCTTTGAAAATTAACGAATAAATTGAAAGCACCATTTCAATGCACCACACTTACTGTAAAATTGTAACAGTTGAGTTTAGAAACATAATAAAACGCCGATGAATTTCCTATTGGGACAAGCATTACTGCCTGTAAATCGTATATTGCAACAATTTGGTTGGTACCAGGTTCCTCACTTTCTTTAATGTCTTTTGCCTTTTCTTGCCGGCTCAATTCCTTTTGTTTTAAATGCTCTTTATAATTTTCTTCGAATCTTATTTTCTCGTTTTCGGCTGAGTTCTTAAAAGCTTCGCATTGGTCGCACTGATCCTTTTTCGGAAGGTGGAACCCAATATTGAATTGGGTGTTGAAAATATGAGAATATGCATCATAATTCGCAGATCGTTATTAGCTAACTTACGTAATGATTCATAATTGCGGTGCAGCTCCGCTATAGTAAGTCCACCATCTATGAACTCTCTGCTAGTTCTAGCTCGCACATAATGACTTTCTACTCTGGGTATAGAAATGATGTATGCCCGTACCGATTCTATAATTTCTTCGTCTAGTTTTGAATGTTTCCCGTGTTTGCCTCGCTTGTCATCTGGTGTTGTCCCGTTACCACTAAACTTAGCTGCCATAACTGTGCGAACAAAACGCTCTTTTATTCCTAGAGTATTCATCAGGAACGGTTTGCAGACTTGGAATTTTTTTTCCTTCCTGTACAAAGAAAAATGAGCAGTTTGGTTTTCGAGGCCGCTCGGAGTTCATTTTTATCCTTCTATACTGGACCTGTAGTACTTCACAGCATGTACTCAAATAATCACGTTGCCATTGAAGTGATCCTAATGCCCAATATTCTTAAAATAAACTTTGTCTCGCTTCTTCTGGCAATTTAGTTGCACAATCAAGTCTGCATTTACACGGGGGCCGCCCCATTTTCCTTCCTTCTATTGTTTTTCCCCGTGATGACACATATTGTTTACCAGAGTTTCTCAAAAATTTTCTTTTATTCTTTTTCCACTCTTCTGATTTTCTTTGTCTTTTCTTTCCTTTTTTCTTTGCTGAGAAATCATCGGCATTTTCATTGCAGCGTGTATTTAAAATGTTAACTGTACCATTTCCACTCTCCGAGTCAATTCTTTCTTTTCTGTTGCTTTTTTGTCCTGATTACTGTCTTTGTTTCCGTAGGTTCTCTGTCTTAATATGTTATGAGCCGTGAATATTATGTTTGTTACTTGGCAACTTAAGGTAATGTTCAAAAAATCGTCTATGTCGTTTAATCCAATTTTTATCATTATGTCATTATAGCATTTAATTATGAATTTTAACACTTTAACTTTTTTCTCTGGGTCTACTTCAGCTCTTATTTTCTTTGAACTAGCAATAGGCTTTCCGGTATCTGGATCTACTTCTACCAGAAGATGACGAATATTTACTCGTGTCCGAAGGAGGTACATACTCATCACTTTCTTCTCTAGAAAATGGTTCTTCATCTGATGAGTTTTCTGCCATATAATTTTATGATCCACTTACTCGCTTAAGCTTCAATTTCAAATTGGTTTTTGATTCTAGTTGAAGAACTAAAGGTGAAAGGAAAACAAAATTGATAAAAGAGGCAAAGCGTGTCAAAATTCAACCCATTGGGCTTAATTGTTCGATATAATAATGTATACCTTCTTTGGAATTCTCATTTGGGTTTTCTATATTATTCGTTTTCGTTTCTTCGTAATTTTCATCTAACGTAGAGGAAACAGCCGCATTTTTTTCATTTTTTAATGCTAATTGCACTAACATTAGCCCACGTTGCTCCATATCTAATAAGACACATTGAATATCTCAGTAAACAGTAAATACCTACAAAGCAACAATGTCCCAAAATACATTCAAGCTACTTACTTTTCAGGAAAGTTACCATTATTTAGAGTAACAAAGACACATTATACAATAATACCATTATGATTTTCAGAGTAAACGGTAAATTAGGAGAAACAATAACATAAAATACATTTGTGTCTTCTTTGATCCAATAATCTGACAGGGCTATCAAGCAACAATGACTAAAAGTACATTTAAGTCTTTGTTGCTTCATAATAATATTTTAATATTTGTCATATTTACCTTTGTAACAGTGTAGTTCCACGCACGTGCACTCCACACGAAATATCGCGCACAACTGACTAATCGGATGTTGTTACTCCAAAAGCGAATAACATTCGCGTTATTTCTACAGAGACATAGGACTACATCAAGCGTTAAATATTCCAGACACAATTATGTCTTTGTTGTTCCAGATAGCTTAAAGGTTTTGCAATATATTGTCATTCAAATCTGACTTTGAGAAAAATTTGCATTTACGTCGTTGTTTCTCCGGAGGTGCGATATATAATTAATTAATAAATTACCAGGTGATTTTATTTTTACGTGAGTGCAGTCTATTGCACCAATAACTCGTGGAAATCGGGCAATATTATAAAATGCCTGTTTAATGGCCTTCCTCTCAGCTGCTGCTTCGGGCAATTGAATGTATCTGGGCCTTGAGCTGGCAATAGCTCTCGTAACTTTATTTATCACTCTTCCAGCAGTAGTTTTATGTATTCCTGAAAAATCTCCGACTACAATATAAAAGCTTCATGTAGCAAAATAACGTAATGTTATAAGCAACATTTCCATAGGTGTAAGGGCATGGTTCCTGTTGACAACATAAATATTATTAACATGTAATACGGAATTGAATTTATTTTACTTTACCGATTAGTAGAATGTTTTATAGTTCCAATAATTTCCTACAACAATTCCGTCACAGACTCTTTGGATAAAGGATAAAATTCACCGTCGTCCCAATATTGAAAATGATTTTATCTTATTTGTAGTCTGTGGATCTTTCGTATTCGTCCCAAATGATTAACAAAATTAATAATTTGTTCATCGTCTGAATCAGACGAAGATTCGCTTGAAGTCACATGTAACCGTCCATAATATTATTTAAAGTTTAGGCGAAAGCTATAACTATCAGGCTATTACTGACAATTATTTAACATGTGATTTTGACAGCTGACTTTAAAGATATCGCTCTTGCGCATGCTCGACATGAATGTCACTTCAAATTCTACTACCAACACAACAAAATTCTCGGTTAAGTTAACCTGGATTTAGATACTGAAATACGAATGCCGAGTTAAAATGACGGTTACAAGTTAGACCAGATCATGTAACCAAAATTTTAATCCCGTTCTGAAATACCGGGCCTTAGAAGTATCTGCAAAATAAAAAACAGCAAAATTTTCTTTTTCGTCTATAATTAGTGACCTTTGCCTTTTTTCGCAAATAATAAAACACCATTAACATGGTGTTCTAAAGGGGCAACTTTTGTCTAATTTAACACGCTTCGTATCTCTTATATTTCTTGGGTTTCCCATGTTGGAATAGTTATCATGGACACCTTGTATAGTTACAAAATTCGGGAAACTGCAAATTGACCTATATGCCAGAATAATTAACACAAAATGTAAAAATTACGCACTCCAAACTCCTTCTCAGTAGACACTTTACAATTAATTACGCGTATTACTTTTACGCTTTTTTTTTCGCCTTTTTTTTCAATAATTAGTTAGAAATAATAATACTTGAAAAAGCGATCGGTATTTTAATAGTTGGTATTCATTATTCCAAAGATTGCTCACAGAAACTCAAAATTTTGTTGAATCAAAAATTCCTTACTCTTATCACGTTTCAGAGACACACATTCGTTGTCCAAGGATCTTGCCCTAATAGAAGGGATATTATCCGGAGAGTGTTTATAAATAAAAACATTCCTCAAGCTGTTCTGCCTTTAATACTATCATTGTTGTCCGAAGGAACATTATGGGTGCTGTCACAAAAGAAAAAACCAAGAAATTTTGATGGTCAAAAAATTTAGAACCATATTCATATTGTTTAGAATATAATATAAATTTTATAATTAACTCCGTCCATGTAGAGGAATTTCTTATCGAGCAGCTCTCAATCTAATACTATCGGTAAAAAAGCGAAGATGAATTTGTAATTAAAAGACAAATTAGAGAATTTTACATTACAAGATCAGCAAATCGGAAATATGAAGTTACATAGAATCGAGTTTTTCCTTACAAGGACCACTATCAAACTAATTACCTTAATGGCTCTTAGCAGTGCACATAAGGTTCAGACTCTTGTCATCAATAAATGTAAACCTTACTACAAGAATACAAGATAGAAAATAGTGAACGAATAAAGACATCAGGTCCTATTAGACAACAATCTTTACTTGTTTTTCCATTTTTCCCCGAAAAACCAGAATTTTATACTGCGTCAACAATTATTCTCTACATTCGTATCACATCTGAATATCGTTAAAATGACCAAAGATATTTAATTATAACATTACAAAAACCGAGTCATCCAGTATGTTATCAAAAAAGAGCCGTATAGTTACTAATATTTTTCCGGGCTACAGTATAAGACACGCTTCCATCTATGTAGCAAATAGAACAGGGTTAATATAGACACGACATGTTGAATACCGAATTCTCAATATTCAATCAACTTTTGTAATAAACCTGTAATTACCTAATAGTCAACTTTTGCAAATAAGTATAGAGAATTAGTTTAAATTTTTGGGATTTATAAGGGGCTATTGTTATGTATAGGCTATTGCAAACCGGGTTGGTGCTTGTATGGGCTATGTATATCATAATGTACGAAAACTTTTAAATACGATAAGATTCAACACGATTTCGCACCTATCACTTTAAACATCTACATTGTAATTATATCGGAGGACAAGCGAAGGAAAATTATAAGATTAACAGACTTACCTGTACGGAAGGTTGATCGTAATTTTCCGAGCTTGTCCTCCGATATAATTACAAAAACCCCACCTCACCCGAAGAACCCAAGTGCGAAATGCGTATCACAAATAACGAAATGAGTAACTAAATGAGCTGTAATGAGATGTTACGTCGGGTGTTTTTTTGATTATATACTTTCAAATGTACCGATAGGTATGACATAACGCGACACTACATTGTAATTATATCGGAGGACAAGCTCGGAAAATTACGATCAACCTTCCTTACAGGTAAGTCGGTCAATCTTACAATTATAATACCGATAAAAATAATTTAGTTTTTTTTTTTTGTACTACTTCTGGATATTGTCCTGCTTGTTACACCTGTAGCTGCTTTGACGCGTTCGTGAACTTTTTACTAAGGTATTTGTAATTCACCCTCGTTCTCCAATGTCATGAAATTAATAAACACATTGCCGACAATTTCCTTGCTCTTAACTTTTAATCTTTTTAACTCTATAATTTTCTCATCTGATTATATAAAACTGCCATTAGAGAAATGGCGCCCTTTTAAAATTTTAGTGGGGTACTATATACCCCAGTGTGAGGACGAAGGGTTAAGATATAAAAAAGAGAAATTTATTACTCATTATAATACCGATAAAAATAACATAAATGTACATAACAATCTCAATTTAGTTTTTTTTTTTTGTACCAATTCTGGATAATGTTCTGCTTGTTACACCTGTAGCTGCTTTGCCGTGTTCGTGAATTTTTTCCAGAAGTACTTGTAATTCACCCTTGTTCTCCAATGTCATACAATTTAACACATTGCCGACAATTTCCTTGCTCTGACTTTTAATCTAATGACGGCGCACTTTACTTTTGACCTCCATAATTTTCTCATCTGACTACAAAACTGTCTAGCTGATCGTCGTACAAGTAAGTGAAATATGCTGGAAACTAAGCTACTCCCACTCATTACTGAGCTTAGCGTGCTGATGCGCATCCAATGGTCATCCGCCAGTTCGAATTGGGTGAACTGTATGTAAATTTGTGTACATTTTTTTCAAAACTGTAATCCTCGTACGAAAACTTCGTATCTACATTCGAAAAAAATATAAATTTACATAATAAGCTTGCCTACGATTCATATAACCAATAACACTTACTACATATTGCATCAAGGAAAAAAAACATGCAATTTCTGTACTTATGGCGAGTGCTTATTTTATTTCTTCTCATATTCATTCATTTATTCATGACATAAATAAGTACAATATAATTTCTTTAATTCATTTATTTCATTTCAATGTTCTACAATTGAATTATATAAAGTACCTAATGCATTATACTCTTTCTTAGCAACACTGCCGTATTTCAATTTCAATACAGTATTGTCCCGAACTTGTTAACGTATTGAATATGAAATATGATTGAAAAATTCCCATCTACAATAAATATTTCATTAATTTCATTTCATTGTTTTACAATTGAATTATATTATTTCTGTTGTAGTCATGAACTGCATTTTATAGTTTTATCTGTTTTTATTGAATATAATATTCAATAACGGATGATATGCTAGCACAGTCCTGAGCATATGTTACACTTTTGCTCGTCTCGTTCACTATGTTTGCTTACACGGCTTATATATATATATATATATATATATATATATATATATATATATATATATATATATATATATATATATATATATATATATATATATATATAATCAGGAATAATAATTATAATTTCTAATTATTATAAGTCTAGAATTTTTGGTTTATTTCATTATCAGAAACTGGTATTTTTCACTCATTTTACTTGTGTTTGTAACTGTCTATTCTCAGTATAATGACAGGATTGGTTAAAACGCAGACACGTGACAAAGAATGAAGCATTTCATTGGTTTTAAGAAATGTCAAAAAATAATCATTTCAAGGTGCACCACTTGATAATTTTAATGTTCAAGCAGCCGAGAAAAATTGCTAACATTTTTTCATTTTTAGTTTCAATTCAATGGTTATCGCTATTTGTAGGGCAATTTTAAACATTTTCGTAACTAATTTCTGCCGTTATAAAGCATGTAATTTTTTTTACTGATTCCGATGTATAATTATGCTCTACAACATTTATTTCAAACCTTAAAGTCAACACCCTGTATAAGAGCATATGCCAGTGTATTTTTAATGCATATTTACATGAATGTGTTTAAAGTTTTTAATGCATATTTTCTGAACTCCACAAATAACAATGGCGAATTCAGATTATTTCGGAGGAGGCAGGTTCACTGAATAACATACACAATTTCCTAGGAGGGTATTAAGTAACAGATACGGTTTGTTTAAAACAGTTGACTATGTATTAATAATACAGGGTGGCGGAGGTTAGAGGTGCCCATAAAGATTTAACATGGGATTTTAGTTTTATGCAACATGCTGCTCTTCTGTTCATTTTCCGATAAAAATTGTGGAATGTAATATACAGAATAAAAGATACATACAGGGTCCGGCAGAGGAAACGCAAGGTTTTCAAAAGCGTTACATAAGAAGTATTTGGTTTAAAACAAATACTATATCGAAATGAACCTTATACAATGCCAAACTTAAAAATTTGTTATCTCATGTACGAGAAATCACATCGCGGAGATGTCTCTCGTTTTTTTCAATGCATGATTCCAGGCGTTCTCTGAAGCTGTGAACTGCGTCAGGCGTCAGCCAACATATACCGCGAAATTTGATTGATTTTAGTTAAGTTTCTTCCGTCAGTTGTTGTAGTGTGCGTGGCTTTTTAACGTAAACTCATGCTTTCAAGTAACCCCAAAGAAAAAACTCAGATTATGAATGAATGACTCCGTATCAGTTTGCATTATATTAGGTTTGAATGATGTTTTACATAAGCCAACTGAGTTTTTAATATATTTCTTTAATAAATTCTATAAGTGCTATCGATTTCGAATTTTACAAATTCATCATCAGGCGCCAGCTAAAAACATTTTATAAATATTTTAGTTGTCATTGGTGTATAAAATATACATATGCATTGTTTTTGAAAAAAAAGTTATAAAAGGCAAGATGTGGTTAAATTTAATTTCTAGGTTAATATTTTACAATCATTAGTAAGTAAGCGATCGTAACAATCAAAATCAAGGGAACACGTGTTTAAGTTTAAATATGAAGGTTAACATTTTCTTAGTATTAGTAAGTAACTGTGTGTAAAAATATTTTGTATCAGCTTTAGTACAAAAATGTACCAGATTTAATACTAATTGTAGAAATCTTTTTAAAATGGCGGGATATTTAAGTTTTTCATTTACAGATTTATAACTTTATAACCATACCTACCTACATTTTTTCTAACATTGAATCAAATATGTATGAATTAAATAAAAATATTTAAAAAATAGTATATTGTGTCATTAGGAGTAAAAGTGATACTTTGTGTGGCGAGCATGGAAGTTTGCACGACGAGCGAAGCGAGTCGGACAATTGCATGCGAGGCACACAAAGACACTTTTATTCCGAATGACACATTAAATTTTTTTTTCAAACGCACTCCTTTTCTTTTTATTCGCTAATTCTATGTAGTTTCTATGGATATTTATTTATTTTATTTCTACGCCGGCGGAGTAGAAATAGCTAATTTCTACGCCGCCGGAGTAGAAATAGCTAATTTCTACTCGGCCGGCGTAGAAATGAAACTTCTACCTTGTGAAACAAGTCATAAAAATGCCATTTCTACGCCGTTTGAAAAAAATGATAATATATTTTATATAATATATAAATAATTACGTATAAACTACTGAAATCTAGATTAAGAAAAATAAATAATTATTATACATATTTCTTATTCTTTAACAGTTAAAGAACTAATGGAAAATAAAACTTGTTAAAGTTTGACATCTTAAAACAACTCTTACAATTTTTATTTGCTTTGCTGAGTACAATAATTTGGCTTCTTTTTCATAAGATTTGTTGAGGGTTCCCACGTAAAACAAGTTTTATTTTCCATTAGTTCTGAAGCCAACATTATCGAACAAGTATTACCGAGACGATATTTTAAATCAGTTTTTATTAAATTTAGTTTTGAAAATATGCGTTTCGTGCTCGCCGAAGAATGTGGAAGTCGTATCACAGCTTTAAATAATCTGTTCAAATGAGGAAACATTTCTTCGGCTAACTCATTTTTTGTTTCAAGAAATTTCAACCAAAAGTCATCAAATAAAAATTTTCAAATTCTCTTAGTTCTTGCATTTCTGAAAGGGTCTCCACTCATTGTTTAATTTTTTATTATCTGTAACAATGTTTTTGAAAAACAAACCAGCTTCCACAATTGATTATATAGTTCCACTCATAGTGAATTTTGGCTGAAATTTTGTCAGAAACAACAAAAATTGGTCATCGAAATTGAAACGTTTTCTTATTTGTGTACATAGCTCTATATAAAAGGACACAATATTAGTTCTAAATTTTTGTACCTCTCTATCACGAATAGAATTTTGTGCAAAAAATAAGGTTACATTTGCTCCTACATAAATCTCTTCTAATTTTAAATAATAATCTGGATTGGACGGTGCAATTTTCGATAAATCAGTTTTATCAATTAGTTTTTTTAATAAAATTTTTCAAAACCAATTTGTACATTGTACTTGATTTAGTATATAATGTACGTATTTGCGTACTTTCGCTTTGAAATTGTAGATTCATCTGATTTATAATATCTAGAATATAAGATAAAAATAAAATATATGCTTTGTAAATGGGATTATTTAAGTTATCAAGTAATTGTTTTTCTGTGTGTATCAAATCATTATTTTCAAAAACTAAATTTGTGAAGTATAGTTCAAGCGAGTCCCACAAAAGTAAGGTGCGAGCAACAACTGCCTGAAAAAAATACAATTAATTTTTCTACATCTATCTTTTTATTATGTCATTTACCTGCAAAGAAAGACATCGCGTCTGGCAGGAACGAAGCATTTTATGAGGAATGAGGTCTAGAAATTTTTGAAATTCTTCAAAGTGCTGAATTCTTGTAGGGCTATTGGCAAAATGGTTGTATAAACTTCTAACAAATCCTTCAACAGATTTTGGTAGCTTAGCGCAAGCAGCTGAAGAACATAATAGCAATGATTGACATGTGCACCCCAAAACAAAAATATCTTTATTAAGAGCTTTAAATTTAGTCTGTACGCCTGATTTATGGCCCATCATTACTGCTGCGTACAAACGTACAACAGTTGCAAGAGATTTTTTGATAGGCACATCTGTAGTTTCATCAATTATTAAGGAATACATTTCGCCATTTTCACCCAATATCTTTTTAAAAGTTTCCAGACTTTCAATTACCAGGCATTCATTGGTCAGTCGTGTAGCTTTAGTTCTGCTGCAGTTAATAGCTTTGGCTACAATTGAATCGGGACAAACTGAGCGCAATAGTTTTGGTAAATGCTCCATGAGTAAAAAAGGAAGGTTGTGTTCATGTAAGAACATTGTTAATTTTAATTCGCTTGCGTAAACAATTCTTTCATGGTTCAGTCTTTTTTTATCTTTTATAAAACTTACTATTTTTGGGGTAGTCTGCACTTTCTTAAAATTATTCTTATGTTTCTCTGAAGCTTCATGTCTCTTAATATGAGTAAAACTTGCAACCATAGTTGACATGCAGCACTGACTCAAAACTTTATTGTCTTTTTCTGTTTTGGTTAGCCAGATAAATTGCTTAAGCCACTCTTTGTTGAATTTATGTCGTTCAGCGTCTGTGTCGTAATCATCTTCCGAATTTACTTCATCTTCATACAGTTTACTTACATTAATATTCATATTTGATCTGAAATGTCTGCATAGCATAAAGTACAATTCTGATAATAGTACAACCTATTTACCTTCCCATGTATATTTTTTGAACACAACAAAGAACATAAAACATGTCACTTTACATCAACCAACAACAATAACTACGCAATTACCAATTACGCAAATGCTAACTAAACATTTGACATTTGCGATGTTAGCCGCAGCCGCCAGGGGACAGCGACAGACCAAATACCATTTCCGTTAAGGTATCAATTAAAGCACATATCGCTAGATGGCTACACAAACAGAATGCAGTTTTCACGCATTCGTATTCAGTTATCTTTGTGTTTGCGTTTATGTACACAAACTGCGATTATTTTCGAGTTTCGAAAAACTCGGCTTTTGCATTGCATTTTGTACCAGAAATGGACCTACTTTGCAAATGTAGTCAAAATGTATTTTTGTTTATAAAATGTACCAAATCTGGTGCAATTGTACCACTTCTGGTAACACTGGTAAGTAAGCAATCGCAACATTAAAAATCAGAGACTTTAAGGGAAATTAAAATATGACATTGTGACACTCACCGTCAAGAGTTGAATTATTCGATGTTAATCTTAAATATTGAAGAATCATAACGCAGCTTGTTTTATTTTTGGATTATGATACGATTGTTTCGGAGTAATTATATCTGTGGATGATTCTATACTAAATATTTTGTATTCTATATTATTTGTGTTAGGGTTTTTTAAAGTAAGATCTAAAAAGTTAATTTTCTTCTCAATATCCGTTTTTAGGGTGATTCTCTTATATTATATGTCTTATTTTGACATTATATGAATTTAGAGAATTTGTTTTCATCATTTTTATATTATTTTCATTGAAGAATTTGTTACTTTTTTCTATGTATTTGTCTGTATCTAAAATGAATAGTCCCGCGTTATTATCTGCCTTGGTTACTGTTAAGTTATTATTTTTTAATTTTTCTTTTATTGTTTTCAAGTTATTAATCTAAATCTATCGCGATTTTGGGGATACTTGGTTTCTTGGGAGGTGGGTTCTTACTTGTGTCGCAGATTTAATGTTGCTTCTTCGGTTGATGTGAAGGTCATGGACGATAGATTCGTAGTTCTTGGAGGAAATGTGTGATGTGATGTGCTTTTTTGATGTTGCCTGTTCGTTTTCTTGTTGTTATAAATAACGTTGATTTTCTTTATTTTTAAGTTTAATTAGTTTGTCTAGTTTCATTCTTCTAGTTTGATCGATTTTGTAGTTTTCGTATTGCAGATTTCTTCTAATTATTGAATGAATATTTCATATTCTAATTTGTAGAGAAATTGTGATAAATGTCTATAAAAGAATTTTAATTTCATGTCAATATTGCTGCTGATTTTATGTTGTCTTCTTATTTCTTTGCTCAGTAGTTTATTATTCAAAAATTTAAAATATTTATAAAATTATGTTTTCTCAGCTGGTGCCTGATGATGAATTAGTAAAATTCGAAATCGATAGCACTTATAGAATTTAATAAAGAAATATATAGGATGATTCATCGGTCTGTCCTCTCTTTATAACTCTTTTATTTTAAGTCAGATAGAAAAACTCTTCAAATATAATTTATACGATATAGTATTATCTCTCTACGTACCATATCCATTTGTATACAGGGTGCTCCATTTAAGCGCAACAATATGTAACTTTATGTACCTTAATGGAACACCCTATATTTATTGTTAGTGCGAGTGCCAAGGTCCAGTCTAAATTCTTGTAGGTTTTATATTTCATCTTTAACTCTCAATTTTGCAGCTCTAATTAGTTCAGTGGTCTCCTTTTCATACTGATATCTCAACGCTCTGCAATATCTTGTTGATGAAGGCCGAGAGTTTGCCCAAATAATCTCATCTTGCGTTCTTAAAATATCGATTCCGGTAGCTATAACCTGATAAACAGCTGTTTACCGGTAACAGTTCACCGGTAGAGTTTTTGTAATTGCCTCATATAACTGATGGAAGGTAATGTGCTGGCCACATCAGATTTTTTTATATATTATCATAGTTTGGTGTACGTTCTGTTTGAGCTTGTATATCTATTAAAAGTTTTATTGAATCAAAATTAGTGGCTGGTGTGTATTTATATCCTTTTAAGAGTTCCTCTTCTTTGCTGTTTAGTTGAGTGTTAGAAATGTTGGTGATTCTTGAGATACAGGTATTATTTCGAAGTTCATTGACGAGAACTGGTTCTCCAACTTTTCTTGTAGATTCACGTTGTAGGAGTTGTTGTTGATGTGATGAAGATGTTTAACTTTTTTTAATGCTTGAATCGATTTCAAAGTTATGGAAGTAGACCTCTTAGTCTGTTTTTTCAATGATTTCTATTAATTCAATATAATGTAGTTTACTTGACAATAATGTATGTAGAATTTTCAACTTCTCTTCTGTATGTGTACGGTCTGTGTGATGTTCTTTAACTCTTCATTTGATTATTTTCATTTCAATTCTTTCTTGATATTTTTTGAAAGGTCCAGGGGCTCAATTCTCGAGCATTCGTAATCGCCAAGGTCGTGCGCTTTCGTACGAATAGTGAACAAAATCTGTATAACTCTATTCTCGACTCTTCGTTTCGTTACGATTTCGTGGAATACTGTTCGTATTGCAGCGAGAGGGTAAAACCATTCGCTTTCGTCTTGTCACTCGCTATTCGCTTTCATATACTTGTGTCTTTTTGACGTTTCTAATCAGTGTAAAATGGACGAATTAATTGATTTAATACTAATTTATCGTTAGGAATTGAAGAATTAAATGAAGAAAAATCAAAATCTAATTCGTCGATTTTGGTTTCGGTATTTATGCAAAAAAAAACATTAGAATATAAACTTATAATTATCAAATAAATTATATACCTTCTCCAATGAATTATAAACTTTACACAAATTTAGGTAAATAATTCATATTAGGTCTAAATAGCAAAAAGCAAACCATCTTCAAAGGTTTTTTCAAGAATAAAAAATGGTTTCGCTTTCAACCTTGTATCTGTTTTGAATTTCGGTTAACGGTTTCGGTTACCATCTCTGCCTATGCCTATAGTATTTACATGTTTAGCCTTAAATGAAAAATTCTATGAATTTTTTTTAGTAGTATTTATAAACTCATTTAATAATTTTCTTAATTCAATATTGTTAATGTAAAGAAAGAAATGCTCAAATAAGTAACGTTAGTGCAGACTCCATTAAATATAATAATTTTTTTTTATAAACTTTAATATAGTATGGAATTTAATATTTCTGAGTCTTTGTATGTAAATGTTGATTAAATTTAGAATTTAGTAGGCAATTATTCTTCTTTATATATTCTATAAGTGTTTTTCTTTGGTTATCCGATATTTTGCAACTATTCTTAATTAATTCCACGTTAATATAATAAAAGTAAACTTAAAACTCATACTTCTTCCACTCGCAAAATGGCAAGCAGTGAAATGTCAAAATACATGTGAAGTTGTCGAGTTGTCTCATGCAACGTTGCCAAATATTGTACTTCGTGTAATTCGTGTTCGTACGATACGCGAAGCGAAGAGTAGTCGAGAATACGTTTTAGAGTTACTCTTCGCATTGGAACTTCGCTTCGCTTTCGCATTCGTGCGAATACGAACGATGTCGAGAATTGAGCCCCAGGGACTGTTGCTTTTGAGAATTTGGGAATAATGTTTTCGTTTTTATATGTGCTTAGAAAATCTAAATGTTGATTAATTATATGTTTTTTTATGTTTTAGATGTTTTCATTTATTGATAATAGCATATAGCTCTGCATTTTTTTGATTGATGAAAAATGACAAATTATTCCATTTCTACAGTAGGATAGTAGACGCTGGTTCTCTATTTTAGTTTCTTGCTTTATGGTTTCAATTGCCCTGGAGTGGTGAAACGTGGAGCACGTCGACATCTTTCCGTCAACATTTTATAGTATGTTCTGAAACTTAACAACAGCAACCGCGGTTTCGTTTTTCAGCAAACCGGTGAAGTTTCGGAACGTGGTGCCTGAAATTATTGGTAGCTTTTTAGTAACCATTGTAACCGCATGCAAAGACTAGTGCTTGTGGTAACTTTACAAATGACCTTGTTAGAACGTATGTGGGCGGAGCATGCACATTATTTGTTATCATATTTTTCGTTAACAACAAATATGGAGGTAAATATTTATATTTTATAAACCATACAAGTATTATATTAATAATTTATAGGCACAAGCAAACGAACTTACACACAGGTGCGGTTATTGCGAATATGAATTTGGGACTGTATATGAAGATATAACCTTCAAAGTACCAAACCATAATTGTCTGCATACTGACAAAAATATTGTGTTAAACAATAACGGATTTATATATATATATATATATATATATATATATATATATATATATATATATATATATATATATATATATATATTGAAAACCAAATCCCATCAAAAGAAAGTAGCAATGATTTTGATTAAATCAGTAAGCGGAATAAGCAGGCAGTAAAAACATTAATATGATACTTATAGCAACCTGTTCCAGTACAGGTGCTCAGAAAAGAAGAAGTGATCTGGAGGAGTCCAGCTCAACAAGTGAAAGGAATTTTTAATATAAATCTTATATATCTCGGAATAAATGTAAGAACATTAACTTTATTGGAGTGAGGCGACGACGCCAAAAAGGTCCAAAAACCTAGACAAAGTTTCAATAATAGAAAGAATTGAAGAAAACAAAGAAAGACGACATCGGGAAAAAATGGAGCAGAAAGAAAAAATGTTTGAAGAATATATGGATCGAATGTTTGGAAACAAACAATAATTTGTACCTGTTTAAAGACTGATTTTTCCTGATATTTTCCTTAGATTAAATAATATGCATATTATAATAGAATTTTGTTTTATTTATTGTATACGAGATGTATATTGTTTTTCATTACAACATATTTTTATACTGGTAAATTATTACAAATTATATTTCGTTTTTCAATTCCCAGTTGTCTTTTTGAATTTGCTAATCCTACATTGATCGCCTCATTATCATTTTGATCCTCATCTTGGACATCATGATTGTTTTCTTCAATTTCAATATCTAATAAATCATTATTTAAAATACATATATTGTGCAGTACACAGCACGCTATAAAAATCTTTTGGGATGTATATTAATGTTCGAATATCTAAAAATTTCATGCAACGAAACCTTTTCTTTAAAAGCGCAAATGCTCTTTCAATACTGCTTCGCACCGCTGCATGTTTGTAATTAAAGTTTCTTTGGTTTTCATTTAATTGCCCTATGTTTTTATATGGAACTATTAATTGAGGTTATATAGAGTAAGCTTTATCGCTCAGTATCTAAGAATTTTCTGGAAATTTATCTGGATTCGTCATTACGTAGGTCCATATTTCACTTCTTAATACAGTGGCATCATGAACTGAAACAACCTCTCCCGCGAAGCAATGTGTGAATAATAATTTATGATCGCACACAGCCTGCCGATAAATAAATTATGTAAATATTATTTTATTTTAATAATAAATGAATATTTATATACAGGTTGTAACAGCTAAACGAGCTACCTCAAATAATTTCAATATTATTAAAGATACAATAAAATACTATAATGAAATCGAAGACCAAGGGGGCATCCGATTTAGAGATGAAAATATTTTTTTTAAACCAGTGGTTCTCATGTTCTACACAGTAATATTTTTTTAATGGGATGATACATATTTTTAGGTCTATGCTATAGAGGTGTTCTTTTCTGAATTCAACTGCGTAATCATTTTTTATCCTATAATAACAAAAATATTGAAAAAAATTCAATTGAAATTTAAATAAATTAGATTTTTCAGTAGGCTATGTATGAAAAACAAAAAACGGCTATCTATCAATTTGATTTATTTAGGATAGAAATTAAAGAGAACACTATTTATAATGTTATTAACAAATATCTGTTTCGATTTAATTTAAGTTCAATGGAGGGTTATACGGAGGCATATTTTCGAGCTGTCCTCTATTGATATTTTCCTAGAATTACACTTGTGACTCGGTTCACTCCGTTGCTAAATTACAAACAAATCGCTGTCATGATGACAGTTGCAAGATGGTGCCAAATATGAAGTTAGCGTTTGGTCTTTGCAACAGTGAGTTCCACTGTAATTATAAAGAATACATGACAAATGTGGAATTTTTTAAGTTTCCTCAGCTATCCAAAGACCTTGAATTCTGTAAAATTCAAATGTTAAAACACAAGTGACAGAAGATAGAACTTTAAAAATGACGATGATTTTTTTGTAATCGTATCTTCCATCTCAACTTCTACATCTTCGCCCTCTATCTTGCATATGACGTAAAAATCATAACCCTCCATTGTTTTTCATACATACCAACATACCCTACTGAAAAATAACTATAAAAAATAAATTTATTTAAATTTCAATTGAATTTTTCTCAATATTTTTGTAATGTTAGGATAAAAAATAATTACATGGTTTAATTCAGAAAAAAATACCCTATCGCATGGACTTAAAATATATGTATCATTCCATTTAAAAAAATATTACTTTGTATTGTAACTTGAGAACCGCGGTTTAAAAAAATATTATATATAAAACATCTAAAAATGTTCATATCAAGAGTGTAAATTGAATCATAAGAAGTTACAATCTGTACTAAATTTCATTTTGCATCGGTTGCTAGGCAAGTTGCTAGACAACAAATGCAATATGAAATATTTCGTGTTCGGTCTGCTGTTTTTGATGAAAAAACCTAAGGTGGCTTAAAACAATATAACGCCAAACGTCAAATGTCATCAGTTTGTTACAGTTTGTGCATTACAAATAATTTCGTAGTTATTTCCAAGAAATCAGATAATTAATATGGAAAGTGATAGTGACTTGGAATTGACACCTCCAAGTATAACAGAAGCAGCGAATTTAACAACACTAAATTTATTGCCGGAAACATCGAAGAAAATGTACAAACGGGCTTATAACCTATTCTTGGAGTGGAAAGGAGATCGATACGTTTTAATGGCGTATTTTGGCGACTTGGCGAAAAAATTCAAAAGTTCCACATTATGGACACAATACTCAATGCTGCGAACGACTCTCAGTATTCATAATAATATAGATATTGCAAAATACTTAAAACTGAAAGCATTCCTTAAGCGACAGTCCGACGGCTACAGACCCAAAAAGTCGATGATCTTTACATCAAATGACATCAAAAAATTCATTAAAGAAGTCCCAGATGAGCTCTATTTAGCGACAAAAGTAAGTTTTATATAGCCATATGTCTCGAAATCAGAGACCTAATAAAATCGAGGAGGGTTGGAGAAATAACTCAACACGTGTAGTTGCAGCAAGTAATTACTGTAATTAAACCACAATAAATAACCAAATGACTTATAACATTACGTAAATATTAACATGACATTAATCTAATACCGTACCTGAATCAACACAATTGTCGGTATTTCGTTCTGACGGTATTGACAGTTTTACAAACAGCACTTAACCTATGTGACAGATAACATGCGAATGGTCGCTGCTGCTTTTAGTGGGTCTTTCTCAGCCACCTTTACGAGCCAATGTTGCCAACGTCTAGGTGACTAAGTTTACCAGGCGTCAAACTTACAGCCATATAATGAAATATATATTTAGTCTATATTTTAGGTCGTATTAATTATGGGCATAATGGGTGCATGTAGAAGACATGAATTACATCAAATGAAAATTACTAATTTCAATGATTTGGGTTCAGCTGTTTTAGTAACTATACCAGACACTAAAACCAAAATTATACGAAATTATACTATAACTAGTGCTTTCTATGAAATTTACAAAAAATATGCAAATCTCCGCCCTTCAAATGTAAATGGTCCATGGTTCTTCATTAATTACCAAAAAGGAAAATGTACCGTCCAAAGAATAGGTGTGAATAAGCTTGGAAGCATGGGAAAACAGATTGCTAAATATTTAAAATTGCCAAACTACGAATTATACACCGGACACTGCTTTCGTCGATCTTCAGCAACAATTCTTGTTGATGCTGGTGGTGACATAACTAGTTTGAAGCGTCACGGTGGCTGGAAGTCCACGACAGTCGCCGAGGGATATATCGATGATTCGAAGAAAAATAAATTTGACACAGCTAATAAAATTGTAAATGCAATACAGAGCATTTCAAATATACCATCGACTTCAGAAATAGGATATCGTGAAATGCCATCTATTTCGACAATGGAAAATTGTCAATATCAAGAAAATTTTAATATCCAGCATTCCACAAGTTCGCCAAAAATGATTTTCAATAATTGCACATTTAACTTTAATAAATAAAATATGTAGGTAGGAAGTTATTTCATAGTTCTTCTTCTTAATTGGTTGGACACTGCTGTCCAGGCTCTGCTAATGAATAGGTAATTTCGTAATTTCATGGATCCAAAGCAATAAATAAAATATTTGCATATTTATTTGTATCTATTTTTATATTTGTCGTTGTCGTATAAAAAGTATAGTATGCAACTCACAAAATAGCAATTTTGCACTCGTTTGAATGCAACACTCGCCTTCGGCTCGTTTCGCAAACTTTCGAACACGTGCAAAATGTGCTTCATTTTGTGCTTGTTACATAATATACTATTTTATGTCTAATCAGATGTCCCCCTTGATCTATAAGATTTCCTTATAGTATTTTATTGTATCTTTAATAATATAGAAATTATTTGAGGTGAGGTAGCTCATTTAGCTGTTACAGCCTGTATATTACCTGCAGTACTACACAAGGAATTTTTTTTCTGTAAATGTAAGAGATTCTATTTTCTTTTGATAGCGGCATAGGAATATACGTCCCATCGATACATCCTATTGTATCTGGAAATCCTATATTATTAAATCTATTCCTTACCTCATTCAATTGTTCTCATTCTGGCCATTTTATAATTATTGGACTAAACTAGTGCGTCAGATGCACGTCTTACTACTCGTAATCCTGTTGCCTTTCCCATATTAATGGTGCGATTATGGTCACTTCTGTAACTATTGCTAAATTTAAATAGCTCTTTATATTTGAAACTTAAATTATTTATCTTTGTGTTATTATGGTCAAACAAATTTTAAAAAGTTTATTTAAATAATGAAAGATAGCTATGCAACCATTCACTATTTACGAACTGTCAAAAATTTAAATGTTTTATTAGGTTAGAATTTTTTATGACTCGGAGACAGACATACGAATGAAATATTATATTTATATTATATTAATTTTCATGTAGAACTAGTATTGCGCCGAGCCGCCAATACATTAAATGAACAATATGAAGAATATGTTTAATTCATTGAAAAAGATTTTGTCTTTAGGGCAGAAATTATAAATCCTACACATCCAGATGGTTACATAGACAAAAAATGGGAGGAATTAACAACTGATGATAAATGGAAACAAGTCAGTTTATATTTCTGGAAATGAATGATTACTTTTAAATATACAGGCCCGACTTGAGGCAGCCGCACTAGATCCCGCGATTTGTAAACAATTCATATTTATTTACTCCAAAATCAAATTATTGCAGTTAAATATATTTGTATTCTTTAAAATGTTAAAGCAGAAGTTATATCTTATAGCTCATTTTATAGAACGAAAAATTAGATTACAACAATAAAATTATTGATTACAATAAAACAAAATTGAATACATGAAAATGACTAATAACATAAATAATTCTGTATGTATTTTAGTTATCAATTTTAGACTCCTTCTTAATTTGCCATCCGTAGGAAATGTGTAAGCTGTTTAATACCTTAGCGGTCATTCAATCTCAAAATCCCATGTAACATAAAATGAAAATGGCCAGATACTGAGGGACATTGTACTAGTCACAACATTTTTGTTTTATGTATATATATATATATATATATATATATATATATATATATATATATATATATATATATATATATATATATATATATATATATGTAGGAGAAATAAATTTGGAAGTCAGGATGCAATTACAAACAATATATTTTGGGCTTTTAATACAATACAGTCGGAAGTCTTAAGTCGGTTTTCTATATTCTATATTTGTCAAACTCGTCATGTACATAACAACCATATCTATGGTAACTACTTAACAATATTATACTATTACAATTCGGCCTCTCCTGACAAATAGTCGTCCTCGACTACAGAGTCTGATTCGACATCGGAATCAGAATCTGCATCCGAAGGCCATAACTTTAAATTTTGAGGAGGACTGCAGTACTCAGATCGACTATACCGTATTATGTTTTCTTCTGGTGACGGTCCTTTTGAGACATCTTCATGCCAGCAGGCGAAAAAGATACTCGTCCAAGACTCTTTATATTCTTCATCCCCAAACCAGTGAACACCTGATAGTCCGGTTCTACACATAAATTCGATTTTTGAACCACGTTTTCTCGAATTATATTGACAGTACTACCACTGTCAATTAATACTGGAAATTCAAAATTTTTGATTTTGACAGAAGTGACAGATAAATGTTTTATGAAAGGCAGTTCGGAAGTTTCGGAAGTTCGGCAACGGAAGTTCGCTAAGAGTGGCTTGCGAATCATACCACTCTTTGGCACGGTGTTCTAATTTGTTGGTCGCTAAAACTGAAATGACAGAGTCGTCAATTTTGTATAATGTCGATTTTTCTTATCCATTTGTCTACGTCTTCTTTATGGTCTCCGCTGAAATAGCTAAATTTTAGGTAATCCCACTTCTGAGGTTGTAGGAGAAATAAATTTGGAAGTCAGGATGCAATTACAAACAATATATTTTGGGCTTTTAATACAATACAGTCGGAAGTCTTAAGTCGGTTTTCTATATTCTATATTTGTCAAACTCGTCATGTACATAACAACCATATCTATGGTAACTACTTAACAATATTATACTATTACATATATATATATATATATATATATATATATATATATATATATATATATATATATATATATATATATATATATGATAATGAAAAAGCTGTCAATTTGATGGAGCAGGTGCTTAGATGTTCAGGGAAATTTGAAACTATATAATAATAATAATAATAATAATAATTTATTTGTTAAAAGGCATTGCCTATACAAAGGATTGGTAAACTTAATATATTTACATTACAAAGAATATTTTGCAGATTTATTTTACATATTCATTGCGAAAGATCGTAATTTCAAGGAAGTTAATACATAGTTATAGATATCGTACATTTTGGTAGTATTATGATGGTTCAATAGTTGTAGATGGAAATTCTCTTCATTCGGGGATTGCAGATACTTTTCTAAGTAGGCGGATCGGATTGAGTCATATAGTGGGCAGCTAATCAGGAAGTGGTATAAGCTGTCGTTTTCTAACCTATTGCAAACAGAACATATATTGGTGTTATCAAATTTATGAGCTAGCCCATTCGAATACAATTGTGTTGTTTCTCGCGTCGATGATACTCGTAGTTGACTGTAGATCTTGACGACTTTGAAATTAATTTTTTCTTCCCGCAGGT